>JAMAGB010000025.1:0-456412 GCA_023625975.1 Talaromyces sp. PYS2103
ATTATATAAATTAAAAGAATAATTAATACTATCTATATTATATAAATTTAATAGTAGCCTTATATTAGAAGACTATTAAAGGATATTACTAATCTAAAAATACATCTTGAAGCTAATATGCCTTATTAAAAATAAATATATAGATACTATTAGTTTATATAAGAAGTTTTAAAAAAATATATTATTATATAAATAATATATTTCTTAATAAATATTAAAAATCTATATTACTTTAATATCATAATTAGAAGTAGTTTTTAATTTATTATATACTATATAGATTATAAAGCTTAAAAAATCTAATATTAATACTCTTAATAAGTGCCTCAAGTGGTAGCTTAATAATACTATCTAAGAACTCTATTTTATTAAAATAGATCTTAATATAGCTAGGCTAATTATTTTTATAGATATCTTTTTTACTAATAATAAAGATTTATTATTATAAATTAATTATATTATTATTCTAGCTAATATAAAGAATAATACTAATATTATTTATTAATTATTTACTAAGTATAAGTATATTATCTATAATATATTTATCTTAAAGCTTTATATCTTTATATATATCTTTAATATAACTATAGTAATTAAAGCTATAATTATATAGCTTTTATATCTCTTAAAGCCTCTTTTATTAATTATTTATATAGATTCTAAAAGTTTATACAACTATCTTATTAAACTTAGCACAATTATAGAAAAGAGGCTTATAATTAATTTTATATATTTATAGTAAGTATTTAAATATAAAAAGATTACTAATGTTAAGTGAATAAATAATAATAATAATTCTATAGATATTATAACTAAGGCTAAGCTCTATTTAGTTTTATAGAATCTTATTAATACTAATAAATTATAATTTTATATTAAGAGATTTATTAAGTGTATAATAATATTAATAGATTAATATCTTATTATAGAAATATTAATACTATTATAGAGCCTAGCTAGACTAATTATAGAACTCTTTTCTTATTATTTTTTATATATTTTTCCTTTCAGATTTATCTTCTTATATTTATTTAGATTATATATTATTTCTTATACTAGATTATTACCTAGTTATATTAATTTTTTATTTTTTAAAGAGGTCTTAGTATATAAATCCCTATTAATCTAGATATCTATTTTAAGTAATTACTTAGGCAATTATCTAGTCCATAGAAAATCTTTATAAAATATATTTTATAATATTATAAGAAATCTCTAGAAAGCTTTATTATATGTGATTTATTATATAGGAATAGTATTATATTTTATATCTAGATATACCTTATATTTCTTTATAGTTATATTCCTATGTTTTAGCTATTTCTATATACTCTAGATTAGGATATTAGAGTGGCCATTAAGGCTTTTTATATAGATATAAATATAGCCTTAATCCCCTATTAATTAGTGTTAGAAATCAATTATTAATATCAGGATTTTAACTATATTGAATCAGCTCACTTTGTAGGCTTGTTGGACTAGCCTTACACCAATCCAAGCAGCGTTCTTGGACTGTGTAGAACCAACAATAGTAATAGTTAATTATTATATTTATAATTATACCTTAAAATAGCTTATTAAGATAATCTAAATCCACTATATTCTAAAAAAAAACTAAACTTTTAAAAAAGTACTCTTAATAATTAAATAATATTATATTTAAATATATAATATATAGTTAGTAAATACTAGTAATATTCTATTATTAATTAATAACTAGTTATCTACTAATTAACTACTAGTTATTAATTAAAAATTATATATTAGCTTTCTAATCTATAAAAATACTAGTTAATATATAGATATCTAAAAATAATAGATAGTTTACTACTTAAAAGCTTTTTTAGCATTATAATATAGTCTATATCTTAATTAGCTTATATAACTAGTTATTTATTAATAGATAACTAATAAATAACTAATATATAATTTACTTAAATACTTTTTATTTCTTTCTATTTATAGTATCTTTAAGTTAGATCTATATAGTTTAAATATATTCCTAAATCTCTTCTATAATACTAGAATAATATAATTCTTTTAGCTCTAGATATAAATTCTTATAGATTCTTACACTAGTATAAGTATATATAATATATTATATAACTACATTATTAAAATAAAATAACTTTAATTAATATTTAATTTTCTATTTTAATAAGTATTAAATCTATTATCTATTAGTAGACAATCAGTCAGATACTAGTTAACTACTAGTAAGTAAATAAATCTATATTTCTTATAATATTAATTAATTTAAGGCTCATATCTTTATTAATTCTTATAATATAAATAAATCTATTATCTAAAATATTTAAATATTTAGATAAATTATTATAATAATTAATATTAAAACTAATAAGCTATAATAAATTTAAGTCTTAAATAAATATATATAAAATTAATAGAGAATTAATCTATTACTAATTAGCTACTAGTATATAACTTTTAATAAATTAATAATTTTATTACTTATCTCTTCCTCTAATATAGATAATAATTAAAGACTTTCTATAATATTAATTTATTAATATATAATAATAGAAAAAGGAATTAGTTATATAAATAAAAATTTTTAAAAATAAAATTCTAGTTAGGCCTTATAAAAGCAAGGTGGGGTAAAGCTACTGCTAGATAGGTCATTTTTTTTTATTAAAGTGTCTACCTGATTAGGCTTAGCTGCCTGGTCTTAACTCCGCCCCACCTGCGACTCATCTGTGTCCTGCGTACTTCAGGCCCAACCTTCCCTTAGTATGTTTACAAGGTATCCGAGTCAACGAGTAAGAATGATTTAATTGCTATATTATTTTTCTAACTAACTATCATTCTATATTTTCCCCTGTGGCCTCGTTGCTAATAATAGCCAAGACACGCAGCCAGTAAAAAGTCGTGCTGTAACTGGCTAAGCTTCTCCACCGCCCGTTCTCAGTCTAGTAACTTTACATCTGGCCAGCTGTCGATGAACTGAGAAACGTCAACTTCCTTTTGATTCACTTTCCATCAAGAGCTCTTTCTGTTCACGGGCATCCTTGCAGCCAATTACTTTCTCATGGGACGTCTTTTTTATATTTAATTGTTCTTTCGCTTCCCGACTTTCGTTTACATTATCGCTTGTTTCCTTCTATACCCACTAATAGTTACGTACTCGTTGCTGGCAAACCCGAATAATTCTCCGATTCAATCGCAGTATCCACCGAGACGTTGAGATTGCTCGGCAACTGCAATTGATTCCCATCTCTAGAAATCCTTCGTCAATGCAACCCAATTGAATTATGTCTCCAAAGTCGAAGGATACGCTCAGTGTGCGGCCGGTGTCTCGAGGAAACCGCTCGCGCAGTCGCAGTCGCAGCCGCAGTCGTTCGCCCAATCCAAAATCGAAAAAGTCCACACCCAAGAATAAAAAGGATTACTCGTCGGAAGGCGTTACCGACAATGACATTTTCAAACTCCCGGCCTCAGACTATCTATGGCTTGCTGGCTTGACCCTGGCGGCAGCCGCAGTCCGACTGTTTCGCATTTATCAACCTTCTAGTGTCGTCTTTGACGAGGTCCAGTATGTCATGCTCGTATTTTGGTTGGTGGACATTTCATTTTTTGCTAATGTACTCTGGGTGTTGTTAGTTTCGGTGGATTCGCGACCAAATACATCAAGGGCAGATTCTTTATGGATGTCCACCCTCCACTTGCCAAGTTGCTTATCACATTGGCTGGTTGGCTCGCTGGCTTTCAAGGCGACTTCGATTTCAAGGACATCGGAATGGACTACCTTGAACCCGGCGTTCCATATGTCGCTATGCGCCTGCTGCCGGCTATTCTCGGTGTCTTGACTGTACCCCTGATGTTCCTGACATTGAAAGCAACCGGCTGTAGAACCTCTACTTCGATCATGGGAGCAGTATTAGTTACCTTTGGTAAGTGATCGTGAACTGAACTCATGAGTTCATGGAAGCTTACTCGAACCCATAGATAATGCTCTTACCACTCAATCCCGTTTTATTTTACTCGACTCGCCCCTGATTTTCTTCACGGCTTTGACTGCCTTAGCGTTTGCGTGCTTCACAAATCAGCATGAACAGGGCCCGAGCAAAGCATTCAAAGGGCCTTGGTGGTTCTGGTTGGCCTTTACTGGACTGTCCTTGGGTGCCACGCTAAGCGTGAAGTGGGTTGGGCTCTTTACCACAGCTTGGCTGGGGTCCTTGACCATCCTTCAGCTTTGGGTTCTGTTAGGCGATTCGAACAATGTAACACCGGTAAGTTCAAGTCTTGTAACATGCATTTTATAAGATCGTGTCTAATTATGTTTCTAGCGTCTGTGGTTCAAGCACTTCTTTGCCCGATTCTTCTGTCTCATTGTCATCCCCCTCGGCTTCTATGTCGCAATGTTCGGTATTCACTTTCTCTGCTTGGTGAATCCTGGAGAAGGTGATGGTTTCATGTCTTCCGAATTCCAGGCTACTCTGAACTCCAAAGGCATGCAAGATGTTCCAGCTGACGTTGCCTACGGCTCTCGAGTCAGTCTTCGTCATGTCAACACCCAGGGCGGTTATCTGCACTCGCATGCACACATGTATCCCACTGGAAGTCAGCAACAACAGGTTACTCTCTACCCACACAAGGATGAGAATAACGTTTTTCTCCTTGAGAACCAGACACAACCCCTTGGAGTTGACGGGGCAGAGATCGAAGGACCATCGGCTTGGGATAACGCAACTGCCGAGTACATTTATGATGGTGCCACCATTAAGTTGTACCATTTGCTGACTCATCGCCGTATTCACTCTCACGATGAACGTGCCCCCATCACTGATGCTGACTGGCAAAACGAGGTGTCTGCCTATGGTTATGAAGGTTTTCCAGGTGATGCCAATGATCTCTTCCGTGTCGAAATCGTCAAGTCCGCTTCTGATGGCGAGGAAGCCAAGAAGCGCTTGCGTACTATACAAACGAAATTCAGACTTATTCACGTCATGACCGGATGTGCTTTGTTCTCGCACAAGGTAAAGCTTCCTGAATGGGGCTTCGACCAGCAAGAAGTCACTTGCGCCAAGCAAGGTACACTCCCTAACAGTCTTTGGTATATTGAATCGAATGCCCATCCCTCGTTGGCAGAGGATGCGGAGAAAGTCAACTACCGGAACCCCGGTTTCTTGGGCAAATTCTGGGAGCTTCAGAGGGTCATGTGGACAACCAACGCCGGTTTAACCGAGTCGCATGCCTGGGACTCTCGCCCTCCTTCATGGCCAACTCTCCTTCGTGGTATTAACTTCTGGGGTAAAGATCACCGCCAGGTCTATCTGCTCGGAAACCCTCTCATTTGGTGGTCATCGACCGCTGCGATCGCAATTTATGTCGCTTTCAAAGGCCTCGCAGTCCTGCGATGGCAACGAGGCTCCCACGACTACAAGAACATCAACTTCAAGCGATTCGACTATGAGGTCGGCACTACAGTGCTTGGCTGGGCTTTCCACTACTTCCCTTTCTTCCTCATGGCTCGTCAGCTATTTTTGCACCATTACCTCCCAGCTCTGTACTTTGCCATTATGGCTTTGTCCCAGACTTTTGACTTTATTTTGAACCGTGTGCAACTACCTGTCATCGGCAAGAGATCAGTCGTTGGCAGTGGACTCATTGCAATTTTCCTTGCGTTGAGCGCTTGCGTCTTCGTTATTTACTCTCCCCTCACCTATGCGAATCCTTGGACAAGGGATACCTGTCAAAGTGTTAAGTTGCTAGATACTTGGGACTTTGATTGTCCTATCTTTCATACTGACGTAAGTCTCCCAGCATGGAAGCCGCCTCCTCGCGGTAGACACCAATCTTCATGATAATGATTAACGACTTGTGAGGAACAAAACAGTTGAACGATTATATAACACCATATTCAAATGCGAACGAGCCAGTGAAATCACAGGCTCCTGCTATTCCTCCTATCCCGAACCAAAACCAGCAACTCATCGGCGAAAACCCAGACAGCAACAAGCAGTTCGTAACCCCACAACCAGCGGGCTCAAACCGAATCATTGGTCGTGAAGAGCGTGTTGAATACCGCGATGAAGCCGGCAACATCTTAGACCCGAAGGAAGTTGCCAGACTACAAGCAGAAGGCAAAGTTTCCTTGCAAACTAAATACCAAACTCAGACTCGAATCATTGATGCAGACGGCAACCAAATAATCAAGAATCCTGAACATGCTCCTCCACACCCCGACGTCGAAGGTCAGAATCCAGAGACCAATCGGAATGGTGACGAAAGTGCCCCCCCTCGGAACGAACCAGCATCTGCCGCGGGTTCGGAGAAGTCTGTTTATGATGAAAAGGTTGCTAGTGCGCCTAAACCTGCAAGTGAGGGTCAAGGAGCAACAAAATGATTGCCGTGCATAGCATGCTTGTATGCAGTTTTGGTTTGGGGATTTGCTAGTTCGTTCAATTTTTGTACTGATGTTTGTAACATCGGTGTGTGACATGTCTTTGTGTGTACCATACATTTCTCTCTCTTCCTCTTTCCTATCTATGATGAGTCGCTAAAAGATAAAATCTGATGAGTTATACATCTCAATATTTGATTTCTTCTTTTATCTACGTAGTATCAATCATCTAATGGAGACGGGTATTAATGAAGAAACAAATGAAATAAATATTCAAATTCGAAGACACGGATTGCTCAAAACTATACAAAGAACAAACAAGTAGTCTCTGTCTGGGTGTTGTTTTTTCGGTTTTTTTCTCATCTATTTGGTTGGCGATGACTGATTTCTTGAGTGCGTCATCTTGTCTTCTAGAGTACAAGCAACAAGGATACCTTTTCCGCAAAACTCGGCGATTCTATAAGAGAGAGAGAGAGGTGGAATCAATCGGAACGTTGATCCGGTCGATGATGATGAAATCATTGTGTCCAATTGCCGCAGCCGCAAGAAAAGAATGAAAAAAAAAGGACGGGATTTAATAGTCATATTCCTCCTTGCCGTACTTGTTGAATCGTTCGTGAAGATCCTGCCAGATAATATCAGCATCCATTGTCCATGAACTGTATAGATATATAATATGTGTATAGGGATAGATTGTACCTCGGGCAAAGTCACATTGGGGACAATGACGGTGTTAAGAGCACTAGGAGCGTTGCGGAGAGGCTGGCTCTTGTCGCCGTGAGGGTGGTACTGGTATTTGAACACCTTGCCTTCGTTCTCACCCTCCCAGGGCATGGCGGAGTCGCCGATGCGGACGTTGCTCTCGGAGGTTACTGAGGTGGGCTTGCGACCGAAGAACCTGTACCAATCATTCCGTTAGTCTTTTTATGTCATTATCGCAAATAGACGTGGCGGATTTGCAATTGAGTAATTGCAATTGAGAAGTGACGCATCGTAAGGTGGATGGGGCGAGAGTTATTACCATCCTGCAAGCATGAAAGCACCGGACATAACACCGAGAAGAACCTAGAAATATAACCACGATCAGACCTCATCTACTCCAATTGACCTTTCTTCCAGTGTATAGATTGAACATACGTAAAGCTCGGGGTCGCGCTTGCCAGCCTTCTCAAGGCCAGCATCCTGCTCAGCTTTCGCGGGACTGGCGAATCGGCGAACGGGGGTGCGAGCAATAAGAGCTGGGCGGGCAGCAAGAGCCCGACGAGCTGTGAAAGAAGCAATTGAAGACATTTTCTGTTGCTGACAGAGAGGGTGGGTACTCAGCGGAGGGGAGAGTGGTCGTGGAAGGGTGAGGTTGGAGGTTCAGGTTTGTGATGTGATGTCGTTCTCACACGATGATATCTCGGCCCGCGGATCAGGTGATTTTTACCTTTAGCTTTGCTGTCATTGGATTTGGGGGGGTTTCCGGAGGCGGAACGGCGGATGAGGTTGGTGCCTGAGTTCTGAGGCTGCCAATCGTGTTATCGGGAGTATTCCCGAGGTCAAATCTCAAGATGTGATTGATTACATTGATCAACATATAGTTTAAAGTTGATTTAGTGTGAAGCAGATAACCAGATGCTAGTCCTGTACTACACCGCAGCTAATCAGGCGCCCTGCTGCAGGTACGTATCTAGAAAAGCGCTTACCTGACACTGGATCTCATCCTCGTTCTTCGCTAGGCATGATGTACAATCGTACCAGCAATGCTCGTTTGCAGTTACTGAGGACCAGATCATTCGTACCTTTGCTATCACATCTACAGAAACGGACACATCAGCTTCATTTATGTATTTACACGAGAAATATGACGACTCGCATGGAGCCCAGCAAAGTGAAGTATAAGTTCGTGGAAGATGTCGAGCGTCTAGACTATTACGTCCCAGGAGGCTATCATCCCGTCATGCTTGGGGATGAATTCTGCTCTGGTCGATATATAGTTGTCCACAAACTTGGGTTCGGCCGTTCCGCAACAACCTGGCTAGCAGAGGATACAGAAAGACGCCGCCTAGTTGCACTCAAAATCTCCACGGCTGAATCAGCAGATCGAACTCATGAAATGGAGATTCTTTCGCAACTAGCAAAGGCTGAGTCGAGCCTACCCGGAAAGGCTATCATTCAGAGACTCCTTGATTCTTTCACGATTTCTGGACCAAATGGCACCCATCGGTGTTTAGTCACTGGCGCTGCAAGACTAAACATTAACGAGGTGAAAGAGTATCCGTATCATCGACTTATTCATCTTCCTGCAGCGAGGGCCCTTGCTACGCAGCTTGTACTTGGAGTGCAATTCATTCACTCCCAAGGAATCGTTCATGGGGGTACGTTGCCATATCAAAAGAACTTTCCTTGGCAAGACTTATATGCCCGCAGATCTTCACCTCTCAAATATCCTTCTTCGATTGCCATCCGGCATGAAAAATATGACTTTAGACCAGCTACGAGCTAGAACTGGTGAACCAGCGAAAGAGCTTGTTGTCCGGGAAGATGGCCTCCCTCTTGACCCTGGAGTCCCGCCAGAACTTGTTATCCCAATATGGCTGGGTATTGATAGTGATAAAGTTACAGTAAAAGATGCTCCTATCATAATCGTTGATTTTGGGGAAGCGTTCGATCCTCGGAAAACAAAACAGTATACCGCTCATACACCACTCTTGCTTGCACCACCCGAATCCCGCTTTGCCGATGCAGGGGATTTAGATGAGCCTCTTTCTTTCCCAGGCGATGTCTGGACATTGGCATGTGCTATCTGGGACATTTTTGGGTGCAGACCTCCATTTGAATCCTTTCCTGTCTCGCTAGATGAGGTTACAATGGAACATGTCGAGATGCTCGGGAAACTTCCCGATCGGTGGTGGAAGGAGTGGAAAGAAAGGAGCAATTGGTTTGATGAAGATGGCCGCAAGAATGTGAAAGAAGATCTTCGTCAGTGGTATGGAAATACAGCTAGAGATTGGGGTACGCGGTTCGACGAATACATAAAACAACCAAGGAAGAGAAATGGGCTTGACCTGTTCTCGGCAGAAGAGGAGATGGCTTTCCGTGGCATGATGAAGTTGATGTTGGTCTTTGAGCCGAGGAAAAGGGCTACCATTGATGAAGTGGTCGAATGCGAATGGATGCAACGATGGGGGCTGCCAGAATGGCGGAAAATGCAGGATGCAATCGACATGAGCTCCTAGGTAGTTTGACCTAGGATATGATCTGGAGAAGAGCCAGTCGATAGAGCATCTAGTCATTAGAATGCTCTAGTAACTTCATCCATGAATTACTCAGAACATCAATGCGTATTGTGTAGAAAGTAGAAACAATGAATAGTTAGGTCTGGACTCCGATAAGCTCATTCCGCTAGAGCACATCCGGTTAGTGCCATCCAGTGATCTCCCGCCGGAGTTTCGGTCATTAAGGGGAAACTGAAGAAATAATCATCATAATCACAACCACAACCATCCTCGTCGCTACGCTGGTCGTCTCAGTCTCTCATTTGAAACACCGTCCATTCCTTTATATACAAATACTTCTCTGTGCTCGTCCTTATATGCTATACCCCAGCCTCCTGCTGTTAATGCGAATTCCTCATCCAACTCCTTGCCTTCCGGCCCACGGTCACCCGCAGTTAGTACCAGATCTGGCACACAGTTCCATTGTCTAGATACGCCTTTTAGCCTACAATCGCAATATGAACGGTTGTTGCGCATTCTTATAGTCTAAAATACACTACGTCGGGTCGACCGGTGTCCAGCCATGGCAGAGTCTAGCACCGCTTCGACTCCCATCAGTCCCGCGTTTCCGACTTCTCCTGGATTGGATGTCCCCCGCCCCCCTTCGATTGGCGGTATCTCCTCGCGCATGACAGATATTGCTTCTGAAGATGGCGATCATTCAATATCTTCGCGCGCGGCGGCATCGGTCCAGCCACCACAGTCTCGGCGAGGCCCGCCGCCAGCAGGGCGATTATCAACAGGCAATGCGAACTCGCTTCGTCCGGGCAGCTCATCCAGCCGAATGAGTCGAATCAGCAGAACCCATGTTCCTTCGTTCACTCCCCAGGCTTTCTTTCGGCCTATGAGCTCTCAAAGACTACAAGCGCACCGTCGTCCTAGTCAGGTGCCGTCAGAGGCCTATACCGAGACAACAGAAGGTGTCGAGGACGAGAACAATCTTAACCGCAGAAGTCTGATATCAAATAGTACGTTGCCTCTTGGCGCTCAAGCAAACGATTTGGAAGTCCCTCCTTCTCGTGGCACGGAATTTACGGATCCCAACATTTCTGAGCGGAATACCTCTAACGCAAGCCCAACGGGGAACACAACTATCAGGAGTCTGGGAGAAAGCGTCAAACTACTCCATGAGCGTGAAAATAAGTCTCCGCCGGAACGACTCAATATAAATAAGACTGTCAGAACTGGCTCTTTGCACGATCCACCACAGAAATCACCACTATCATTTCGATCCGGTCTTCTATCCCTACATAACAGAAACGAGGATCCCCAGCGTCCGGCTAGTAGTAGAGGTCGCGAACGGTTATCTTCGGTGACATCATCCTCTCCGCGTTCAATGAAGGAACATAAAGAGCCAGTACCGTCTGCAAACCTCGGCAAGAATTATGAATATTTTACAGGCAATACAGTTTTCTGGGGCAGTGGCAGGTTTCAAAACTCTCGTGACAAGCCGGTCAACATCGCGACGGGCATTCTGATTGTCCTTCCTGTCGGGTTGTTTCTTGGTTATTCGTATGGGATGTCTTCATATTTTGATGGATTGTAACTGACTTTGCATTAGAGCTCCCTGGCTATGGCACAATGTGTCGCCGGCAATCCCTATTGTTTTCGCCTATGTCTTCTACGTTTGCTTCTCATCTTTTGTGCACGCCTCGGTCGTGGATCCTGGGGTGAGTATTGGACTTTGGTAGTACTGCGGATGACTTGAATGCTAACCATATTCACCTGAAGATCATCCCAAGAAACTTGCATCCATTGCCCACGACTGATCCGTCAGCTGATCCATTGTCACTGGGCCCGCCAACGACTGACTGGGTCATGACCAAACTCGCTACATCCGAAGTTGATGCCATGGTGGTTCCGGTTAAATACTGCAAGACATGCAATATCTGGCGTCCACCACGATGCTATCATTGCCGAGTGTGCGACAACTGTGTTGAGACCCTAGATCACCACTGTGTCTGGCTCAATAATTGTGTTGGCCGTCGCAACTATCGGTATTTCTTTACTTTTGTTAGTTCTGCCACGATTTTGGCTCTATTCCTTCTTGGAGCTTCCTTGGCGCATGTGCTTCTCTACCAACAACGTGAGGACATCTCTTTTGGCGACTCTATTGACGAATGGCGAGCCCCATTTGCAATGGTAATCTACGGTGCCATTGCTGTCCCATACCCAGCAGCACTCTGGGTTTATCACCTCTGGCTCGTGGGCCGTGGTGAAACCACACGTGAATACCTCAACTCTCATAAATTTGCCAAGGCAGATCGTCTTCGCCCTTTTACCCAGGGCAGTGTACTGCGAAATTTGATTGCAGTGCTCACGAGACCACGACCACCGACGTATCTCCAATTCAAGAAACCATACCAGCAAGGTGACCAGCGTTTCGCAACGCAGAAGCGCAAGTATTTGACCGCTAAAGATGTGGAAGCTCAAGCTGGGATGGAGATGCAAGCTGTTGTTGGACGAAACACGCACACGGGCTCTACATATCAACCTGATATACGGGAAAGCAACAGTTGATCGTGAATGCTTCATTAGCCTTCCATGCCTCCCCCCAATTATACTCAACTGCTGTAATATTATAGTCTCCCGACTTCTTCCATTCTTTCCTTCTTCCTACTCTTTATAATCTTTCTTTTTCGACTCATCCGTTTGATTTTTCGTTTTGGTGCTGTTGGCATAACGACTCAAACTGTCATTCATACGATCTGATTTCCTTTTTCTATTCTCTATGATTCCCCCTCTTCTATCTGTATTGTACGGATATGCCAACGTTCTTTTCTTGTCTATGGGCTCTATACTCCGGCTATTATTACTACTATTCTTGAATACGAATTCATATTTGGGTCTAGGAGTAGTCAAAGACTTCTTAGGAGACGTCTATAGAAATGGCTTAGTGAGCAATCCTATCTATCTGGTAGTTGTAAGAAAATACCTCACCTGGGCAATCACCTGCACAGCTAGACTCTCTTAAACAGGGATACATACTACGTACGAATCGATGGCGCTGCAGACTCGAAATGAAGACGTTTGCATTTGTAACGAGTAGACGCTATTCCTGCTGGCAACATTTGTTGCGGGGAGATCTATCACCGTTTGTATGGGCTGAAGCTGTTCCGAATGTATCTAGCTAGACTCAGTTTAGTATGTCGATGTTGGATTGGCAATCAGTCGGCAGTAAGTCAAGGTCAAGGATGGAGGAATAATCTCTCATTTCTAGATACACTGGGTTGGGATCCTATGACTCCGATGTACTCGGTGAAAAGAAGTTGTGGCAGTATCGAATGTTGTGTGCGCGTGTATTCACGAACCAAGGGATTGGACGTATAGACTATATCCATATACTCAGATGTAAACGAGAATAGCTGAATCTTACAGCAATTATACCGTCATATTGTCCTGTGCGCTGTCTTCTTCAATTCCTCCCTCTATCAAACTAAGGCTGAACCTTGGAAACTGAGGAACGGGCACAAGTGGATGGACATGGTCAATGGAATATGAGGAGTTGGCCGAAGCTTGTGGTGGCTTTTGATTTACAGGTTTGCTTCATAGGTAAGTACCTGATTAGACCCCCACTGTAGAGGGATTTATGACATAGATACGTTCAGTTCTACTTCAGGCTGATGACTTCTCCATGTGGTTGTTGATAACTGCATATCTCCAGGGCTATAGTTCTGACAGCCCGGGCCTGCTCTGGCATTATCTAGGCAGGCAGAGCTTCGTTGCAGACGATGCTTACATCGGAATGATCTTTATAGAAGCTGCCTGAGCCTTGATCACAGAGTTGTACACGAAGTGGAAGGACTCTGTAGGACCGAAGATTCAAACTCTACCCAGGTATCGAAGGAGGTGAAAGCCTGACATGGCAATTTGGGGAGGGCAATGTTCGCCTGTCTCAATTCAGGGCAAGGCTCCAGAATAGAAATAAGTATTCATATTGAGCAGCTGCCCAAAGACTGACACATTCCATGGCAAGCTGACCGGGGGTATGTACGTACTACAGACTAGTCCGTAGGAGCATTCCAAAGAAAGGTAAGGTGACTGAACTCAGAGTCAGTTGCCTTTCTGCCAACTACAACTCCCTCCCCTCGTTTCCATTGTCCCCTCTACAACCGTCCCATTCCATTACATTCTATTCAACGATTCTATTGAATACTCTGCTGGTCAATCATTGTTTGAATCGGTCATTTAGCTGCTCTATCGTGTTGGTCAGCTGCTGAGCCTGCCGCGATTGAGGTTGATGGTTCAATGTTCAATGCTGCAACAGATACGTAGTTGTGGACATCTGGCATCCAAGCTATCCTTCACAGCGCGGGATTTGACCAAAATCAATCTCAGCCTATCGTCCTGACAGTAGGATTGGTCTGCTGGAGCTCAGCTACTATCAGAGTTCTGAGTGCTGGACCCGTTCTTACTCCACCTCCTGTCTGTCTTTCTGCAGTCCCCGGCCTCCCGCGCATTCAATCAAAAAGCCCCCGTTGGGTCCCGTCCACCTGGACGTTTTTCCCTCTTTCCAACTTAATTTCTTCCTTTTCACGTTATCTTTCATGTTCGAGTCGATCGTCAACTTTCTATCGCCCGCGGCACTGTCCAATTCCATCCTTCGACAGGCAGTTGCTGCTGCCCCGGGTCCTTCCAAGATGATGACGCGCCGAACCCGGGCCTCCCTAGAATCGGCCGCTGTCGTTGCTGCCACCACGGCTACGATCACAACAGACACGATGGAACACGATGCTTTCAACACCAACGGTCCCATTGGTGTTGACTTCTCCGGTCCTCTGCTCACGCCAGAAGCTAGTCGTTCCGAAACGTCGAGCAACCATGATCTTGTTGTCGCCGGCGATGAGAAACCTCAACCACGACGAAGATCTGCGCGCGTGACGCGTATGTCACTCCGCGCATTAGAGAATCTACGGGATTTGGAGGAGGAGAGTAAATCAAAACATGTGGAGAAATCATCGATTCTACCCAAAGATCGTACCGTTTCAGGAGAGACACTTATAAACAGCGTTGCTGAGAGCCGCGCTTCTCCCTCGTCACTAAAGAATGATGCCAACATCACCGACCACACATGGAGCCAGACAACCCTCTTGCGGGAAGGAACGGATAATGACGAACACGCGCATCTTGCAACGCCCGTGTCAAAGCGGTCCGAAGAAGAGGAGGTACCAAGACGACGATCGTTACGAGCTCGCCCAATCAAGGAGGATGATGTTAAGAGTAATAATGTCAAGGGGAATACGGAAGATAATATGGAATTGAATACAGCAACCCCCAAGCGAGGAAAAGCTACACCACCGCGCCGGTCGTCTCGTCTGAGTTTGGTCACTCGAGCAGCCGAAGTGCTCGACAGGGCCGCCAGTGTTCTAGGGAAACGGTCTCGAGATGCAATGGAAAAGGCTGTCATGCAGCGTCGCGCAAGTTTACGTCCTCGACATTCCCTTTCTGCAAAGGATAGCCTAGCGACTTTGGGTAATAGTTCTGAGCTTCCGGATCCCAAGAAGCGCCGACTGTCCGACGGTGATCTTCAAGCAAAGAAGAAAGAGTGGGAAACAGAGGCAGCGAAGACTGACGAAGCCGGGAAAGCCGCACCACAATTGAAACCGAAGCGATGGCTGGATCAAGGAATGTATACCGGTCAAGAACGCGACTACGATCCTCGGTTGAATGAAGCGAATAATAAAATCAGGGCCGCCAGACGTAAAAGTGCCCCAAAGCCACAGCGAAAGCTTCTTCCTTTACCCATGTTTGCTGGGGAGAGATTGCTCAAAGTTGGTCGTGACTTTAAGCTTCCTTTTGATATATTCTCACCACTGCCTCCGGGTCAGCCGAAGCCAGATGAATGGAAGAAGGTGAACCGAAGTAAGTTCAAGTCCTGCTGTTGATAATCGACAATATCCGCTAATTCGGTCTAGATGTATTTGTCGGTGATGCTGCTAGCTTCTGGCGAGAGAATAAGAAGATTGAGCTTTCAACTTGTCTTTGCAGTGAAGAAACTGGGTGTGATGAAGACTGCCAGAATCGTTTCATGTTCTACGAATGTGATTCGAGCAACTGCCGTGTTGGGCCTAACTGCGGCAACCGAAGTTTTGAGGAATTGAAACAACGGACAAAGGCTGGCGGGAAATACAACGTTGGCGTGGAGGTTATCAAGACGGCCGATCGAGGGTACGGCGTACGCAGCAACCGGACCTTTGAACCGAACCAGGTTATTGTGGAATACACAGGCGAGATTATTACGCAGGCCGAATGTGAACGGCGCATGCGGTCAGTCTATAAAAACAACGAGGTGAGATCTTGCCCTTGAATCTTCCGAGTAATACAATCTAACGCACATGCAGTGCTATTATCTGATGTACTTTGACCAGAATATGATCATTGATGCAACACGCGGGTCTATTGCGCGTTTCGTCAATCATTCTTGTGCTCCCAACTGCCGAATGGAGAAATGGACTGTCGGTGGGAAGCCACGCATGGCTCTTTTTGCAGGCGATAAGGGTATCATGACTGGCGAAGAGCTCACTTATGACTATAACTTCGAGTAAGTGATCTCTAGACGCAATGTGAAGAATATGCTAACCTGGCAAAGTCCGTACTCGCAGAAGAACGTTCAACAATGCCGCTGTGGCGCTCCAAGCTGCCGTGGTATTCTCGGCCCTCGCCCTAAGGAACGCGAACTCAGAGAATCCAAAGCGGAACAGAAGAAGGAAGCTCTGCAGAAGAAAGCTAAGAGTACCCTTGCCGGAACAAAGCGTAAGCTAGGAAATGTGCTGGATGAGTCGACCTCTGCTCTTAATAAGAGGCGAAAGACGATAGCGGGCACATCGGTTAGGACCATCTCGAAGGCAGTTTCCAAAGCCAAATCAGCATTGAAGAGCAAGAAGGCTCCTGTTCAAGTCAAGAAGAACGTTACTGTCACCAAAACAAAAAAAACCAAAACCTCTGCAAAATCTACGACAAACACAAAGACTATTAGCAAGTCAAGAGTTACGAAGGTAGCCACAGCATCATCCAAAGTGAAGATTCAACAAGTCACGAAAAAGAAATCAGCTACGAAATCGGTTTCTAAACCGGCTACCAAAGAAACAAAGGCCGTATCCAAGCCACTGTCCGCGTCAGAGAAAGTTCGCATCCGGTTCAAAGCGACGGCTCGTCGATCAACTAGCTTTAAGAAGGGGACACAAACTTTGAAAGCGAACAGTCCTGTGAAGAAGACAGCTACACCTGCAAAGAAGACTCCGTTGAAGAAAACTCCTAGCAAGAAGACGCCTAATAAAGCTCCCAGCGGGAGCCTCAAAAGCAAAGCTGCTTCCGTGAAGGTGGGCAAGAAATGATCGCACGTACGTTCTGTCAACGAGCAATCTTCAACTCTATTATTTTCTATTTCAGACTTCTGGTATCAGGCTCACTTCATATCTGGCGTTGGCATTACTTTTGTGGCTATTCTATTTGCGCGGGGCGAATCTGGATGTTGACCTGGGGGACTGGGATGGTTGGTTTTATCTATCTTCTATCTTCTCATTCTATTCAGCTCGATTCTTAATTTCTTATCTCGTCATCTACACCCCCTTCTACTCAACGCTATTCTTCCGCATTCGTACTGGCTTTTATTGGAGGGATTTCGAGCTGTTAGGGCCTTTTTATTCAGGGGATTTTCCATCGGCTTTGCTATGAGTTTATGTATCGGTAGAACCATTATCAATGGGTGTTCAATATTAAAATTTTGATCAATCAAGAGCGTTAATACTAATACCATATTATTTGCTTACTCGTCAGAAATTTGTTCCATTCTACTTACATCGTTCTATTCTCAGCCTTACAAAACAGGCAGAAATCGGTTTGTTACGCTATTTCCGAAAACAGACTAGCGGCAGCCATCCCAACGTATAACGGCAAAATGTGATTGGCTCGTGCCCCTTCCCGTCTCGGAGTGTTTCTCCTGATGGTCAAGTTAACTACTTCAAGCCTGAAGGAGAAACAAATACCTGGCCAAATAAATAATCACTATTCATTTCCATCCTTTTTCCTTTCTTTTTTTGTACGCTTTTTACCTATACTCGGATGAATTTATGTGACGACGCTTGTACGGAATCTCTGAAGTACTCGGACTACGCCAGGCACGGAAGACTGTGCCGAATTAAAAAAACAGAGAGTCAACCGCAGTTTTCGAGATATAATCTGACTGTACATATGGAGATATAGGCGTCTACGTATCTATATACCAAAAAAGGGTTTCGTTACCTGAAGGAGCTGAACATAATGGCAACAGCACATGACAAGTTACGTTCAATATCTGATGTTTGTTAATCGGGATGCCCGCTGACAGTTTCATATCTAGATTTATCGGCCTCACATTGGCAGTGCTGGCTTCTGTGGCAATTGGTATGTCCCATTCCTTCACGCTCTCTCCATGATGTGCATATATGCATATAGCATGGGCTATGTATTTGGAAAAAGAGAGGCTGATGTGGTTTGAATAACTAGGATCGAGTTATGTAATCACAAAGAAGGTACTATCCCCTTTAGAAAGATAGAGAGAATTGGCCAGAACTGACTGATAGTCTAGAGTCTGATACAATCATCAGATCGTCTTGGATATGACGGTGACGGATTCAAGTATATCCAAAACCCGCTCTGGTGGTGCGGGACTATTACTCGTAGGTTCCCTCCTAACCCCAACGGCAAGAATGAAGTTGGCTCATAGAACTCTCTAGTCGTTATTGGAGAATTGATGAATACCGCGGCCTATGCATTTGCGCCGGCTGTTTTGGTTACGCCCTTGGGGGCGTTGAGTGTGTTGATTGGGTATACCCCCTTGAAGAGAGAGAGAGACTCTGAGAGAGAGAGTGTGTGAGGCAAGAATTCTAACAGTCGATATATACAGAGCTGTCCTGGGAGCATACTTCCTCGGCGAAGAACTCAACACCGTCGGCCGCGTAGGCTGCGCAAACTGTCTCCTAGGTTCCATTCTACTCGTTCTGCATGCCCCCGCCGATCGAGAAATCCATACCATCGACGAAGTATTAACCTTGGCTACACAACCTCGTAAGCTCCCTCCAGACGAAAACATCAAGAAAATGTGGTACTGATTCTCAAAAGTATTCCTGGTATACCTCCTCTTCGTCATAATCTACACCCTCTACACAATCAACCGCATCGCGCCGAAAAGCGGTCGCACAAACCCCCTGGTTTACATGAGTATCTGCTCCCTCGTCGGATCCGTCTCTGTCATGAGCGTAAAAGCGTTTGGGATCGCAGTCAAGATCACATTTGAAGGCAATAATCAATTCACGCATGCGTCGACGTATGTGTTTTTGATGGTGTTGGTGGTTACGACGTTGACTCAGACACATTATTTGAATAAGGCTATGAGTTGTTTTTCGGCTTACTTGTTCGTTCTCTCCCTCCTTTTATCCCGCTTCTGTTGATTAACTTAATGGTATAGGGTAAACGCAATGTACTACGTAGGCTTCGCAACATGCACCATCTCAGCATCAATGATCCTCTACCAAGGCCTGAATACTGACGACCCAACGGAAATCATTTCCTTGGTTTGCGGGTTTCTGTTGGAGTTTGTGAGCGTTGCGGTACTTACCATTTCGCGTAATGATGATGATTCGGCGGTACCGAAAAGGAAGACTAGGGTCTCTACTGATTATGAGCGTGTTAATAGTAGTACCTTTTTCGCTGTTGGTGATGAGGAGGAGGAGGAGGAGGATGGTGTTGAGTTGAGATCGATTTAGAGTCTGTTCCAGTTCATAATTGCATGGTAGATTAGTGGTGTCAAGATTTGGAGGGTTGGGTTATTGTATATATGTATATTATCAAGAATAATCGCTTGGGTTTGGACAGAGCACGAGGTCTAAGCATAGATGCTAATCCATGGGTATAAACAATAATCATGATATTTGTTACCAGACATTTTCAGTCCAAAATGCTCTATTTACGCCTTTACCGTACAAAACTCCCAGTACAAATCAAACAAGACTTCATTAAAATACACTCACAGGGACCCCCCAGGTAGAGGGTTCGCTTAGGACTCTTTTGCCCTATCATCGACTGACACGTCCGGCGCAGAGTTCTTTGTATCATCTTCTGTCGACGGATTCGATTGCTGCATGTCCTGTACACCTGCGGAATCAAATGCGACAGGTTCATTCTCATCAGTCTTGGCTAGAGTATCATCAGTGCGAGCTTCAACGACTGGAGATTGTCCCATCTTCACGTCGCCGCTCGTCCCCTCTGCGAGTTGTGAGGCCTCCTCTTTTGCAAGACTGTTCTGAATGTCGGGTGGTGGTGTGTCAGAAGCAGTCGTTGCTCGGATCTGAGATTCGTCAACAAGTTCAGATGGAATGGGCACATCTGATGGTTCAGTTTGCTCAACTTTCGTTTCATCAGTCCCAATTGCAATCGCTGCGTCAGCTGCAAGCTGAACGGTTTCTGTAATTTCCATCTTTTCAGTGACAGGGTCCGATGGGCCAGGCTGGGTTTGTTGGACATCCTCCATTGTGTCTGCACTGGGTGTAGGTTCTGGTTTTACTTCGGATACTTCGAGGTTTGTTGTTTCATTCTCCGGAACGGGGCCCGCTGGAGGAGTCAGTTGTTCGGATTCCGGTCGTACTGGAGATTGTGGCTGCGGGATAAAAGGTTCGGCTATAGTCGAAGCAACATTACTCTCAGCAGCAGGCGGGGGCGGTAGACTTGGCGTTTCTTCAAGGTCTAATTTCGTCGCTGCATCAGGAGCCACGTCTCTCGCCGGCGTGTCAACTTGAGGCGTCTCTCCCTGTTTAGCTGCTTCTTCAACGTCCTCTGCATCTTCACCCTCCTCGCCCTCCTCGTCTTCCTCGTCCTCATCTTGTTCACCGTCGGCAGGTCTATCTTCTCCCCCGACTTCGGCACCTTCGCCAGGCGCGAACATGACTTTCTTCCGGCCCCTTCCTCTGAGTCCTCTGCCCTTTCTCTTTGGTGGCGGCGGTCCTTTCCGTTTCGTTGGAGACTCCACAGCAGTCGACGCAACCACTATACCTTCAGCATTCGCAACGCCGACACCTTCCACCACAGTGCCCGGTGCCGGGGTAGCTTTGATAACAGTAACATCTTGCTGACCATTCGAAGCTTGAGAGTCATCCTTAATCTCTCCTTCCACTTTCTGACCCTCAGGAATCCAAGCATCGTATATCGTAATATTCCCCGTATCGGGGTCGACTTTTCGGATCTTAGCTTTCCGCATGGGTTGTGACGCATTAGGAACAGCAGCCGTGACAGCTCCAGAAGCACCATAAAGAGACGGTAAACCAGGTCTCCTCTTAGCCAAAAACTCAACCTCCGGAAGCTCAACGTGTCGGGCGATCTGACTCCATTTTCGCGCCGTATAGCTTCTTTCCGTCTTTGCTGCTGGTGTAGTCGCATCTTCCATATCATGCGCATCTCTCTCGTCTGCCGACTGCGTATCCTTCGTTGCTGGGAGTAGATAAATATACCCTGCCCTCGCGGCGCGAAGCAACGCACGACTTTGCGGAGCTAGTAAATGACTATCCTTAGGCATAGGCAGCTCGGGAAAAGGCTGCTCCGATTTACCAGCGACAGTGGTGCCGGGGTTGTCAGCTGGGACATCTATTTTGGCATCTTGCGAAATTGTATGGCTTTGACGTGTCCAGCGGCGGATGGGTAATCCCTCGAAGATGTCATGGTCTGCTGCGTTCGTGCGACTGCGGTTTACGGTTTCGCCGAATTGTCGGCCTGATCGGGAGGATCTGAACTGTGGGATAAATTATGGTGAGCTCTAAAGTCTCTATTTCCAAGGCATGATATGCGACGACGGAAATGGCCGTCACCGTTAATGTCCTGATATACTTGCGCATCTTCCGTAGCATTTGCATGCTTGTCGCGCACACCCGCCATAGAAAATAAAAGCGAGAGATAAGATAGAACTCAATGGGAAGCAACGGGCAACTTACTGTCGGCGCCATGATCGATGAGGAGCGGAGGAAACTCGCGCCCGGAAGTTATCGAACGTCAATCGATGCCACCGTCTTCCGCAATATACTGTGATACCTTGAAGCTGTGGCGTTCAATATCCGATTGGCCGAAACTACTGGTGTAGTTCTTTTTTTTGGGTTGAGAGAATGATCGTGATCTGATGGTCGCTGTAACTTGTCAGGTCTGTTTGAAGCGCGGAGGCGTTTGCGGAGAGAGTTGATCAATCGATACACGTGATTAACCTCTTTCGTCTTAGCGTGTTTTTCCAACCCTACGCCTAATTACTAATAATCGAATGCTTTTCTACTGGTATAGACAATTTAGAGATGTAAAATTTTGTGCCTATGTTGTATTCGGGTTTGAGATCGTTGATACGGACAAATTAGGAGATGAGTTGGGAGTGGATAGTTCGCGCACACCAGAGCTTTGAACAGCGCAACCTTCAATATGAAAACAGTAGTAGTATGTATACATGTTATGTCCTTCCAATCAGCGAAACGCCGTCTTAAAAATGATAACCCAGGGTAGAAGATGCGAAGAAGCAGCATATGTCAGGTGCAAGTATAGTCATGTTAGATGCGCACGTCGTAGTTAATCCCAGCTATGAACACATTAGCAACAACTTTAATACAACGCAAGTTAATGAACTTACCCGACATCCTTTTGGCGAACAATATCACCTCTATCACCACTTTGTTTACCCTACCAATTATCAGATTTGCATCGAAATGGATCGTTTTGAAAAACATCATCTATCGACCTACCGTCTTCTGCCCCTCCACCACCAACCGATCTAATTGATAAAACTGACTGATCACAGTTTGTCGCTAAAAACCAACCCAGAAAAAAATTCCGTAAGCCTTTGACCTTTTCATAGTGGGCGCAAAAGAGGTATAATTTATTTACCTTCATCATCCTCAAATTCTTCAACCCATCCTGAATGAATTCTTGTATCTTGCGATCTTCGCTTTCCTTCTGGTGTTCCCGAAAGGCGTCCCTCGTTCGCCGTCGAGCGTATTCACGGAAATTATAGTTTGAGAATTGAGAGGATTGGCGCATGAGAGATCGGAACTGTTGACCACGAAAAAAAAGAATTAGTAATTGTCCGCGCAGATTGGTTAGCATGCCAGAGGGGAAGGAAGAGTCACATACCAATGACCGCACCTGGAAGGCTGTATCGCGTTGAAGTGTAGTAACTGATGACATGATGGCTTTTGATATTGAGAGGTTTGGAAGACAGATAGATTGCGACAGCAGTTGGGTTTGCTGATTGAGTTTCAGACTTTGTTCGACTCAAGTCACGGCGTTGAATACGATGTCGGCGGGAAACTTCCAAAAGAGATTTCCGTTCAAGTCGCTGATATATGTAGTAGCGCGTATCAATGCCCTGATAATCACTCCTCAGTTCCTACTGCGTGATATACCTGAAATAGCAGCAGAATCCAGGATGACGCATGGAGAGATATAGCTCGGCAGGGTTATTTCATCAGAATGCTGCAAAAAGAGTAAATGACAGTCAGTATCATCGAGGCAGAAAAGGACAAACTGAGCGCAAATATGTATCAGCACATACCAGAGATTAGAAAGGAAAGTCGATGTGCAATAACAAAACAAGTCAGAAGCAAAGTGAAGTTGCCTCGACTTTTTTCCTGCGATGACGGAGCTTGGAAGGCGTCTCCCGCAATCCCCGAGTCCGACGCTGGATGGTCGGACATACGTGGCTCCGGCTTGGGATGCCTTGTGCGGTAACCACGGCGGAGATAACAACACTTTCATCCAACAATTGACAATAACTGCATAAATTGAATTCAATAACCTCAAGGATCAAAGAATGTCGCACATACCGACACCTCCGTCATCTCGGGAAACGTCAATCGAACCCAGCGACGAGAAATGCGAAGCTGCATTGGATGACAAAATCCAACACCTCGACAAACTACTAGAGCGCTATCTGCACCTGTTAGATACTCATCAAAAGCTCCAGGTATCACTAGGAAAGCAGTTTTCATCGGTAAGCGCATCATCAATTTCAGCTAGCAATGCATCACACACACAACTGATCATGATACTCAAGGGGTTTTTCCAACTTGCACATGCAAACTATGTCTCGCCCGGTCGAAGATTCGGTGAGGATTTTTATGATGAGCGAATGAAAGCGACTCGGAGATTGTAAGATGGTTTCTCTCCTCTTCTCTGTGATAATTATGGATATAGGTACTGACTATCTGGAAGAAATATTACATCCTTGCCGGCCAACACAGAGCAAGAATCTAGCTGCATAGATACTCGACTGGAAAAGGTTCAATTTGAAGTAAAATACAAATCAGTCCTTGTCCCAGAGGATGATAATGAAGAAGCCAACGACGAAGAGAGAGACTCAGAACAAGCCGGTCCAGAAACAGCAGCCAATAATACGCAGCATTCCAACCCTGATAATAAGGAAGAAACCGAACAGCAACAAATCAATTCAGCTTCAGGAATCGCAACACCACCAGCACAAACCCAGGTCATCTCGAACAACGGCAGCAAAGACGAAGACGCTAATACCACGGCAATTAGGACCGAGCAAGTAGAAGCATCCGCCAAAAAGAAAAAGAAGATCTTCCGATCTGATGATCCCATCTCTTGGTATGGGATTTTGGTACCATCGTCACTGAAGAGTGCACAGAAATCGTTTGTTGAAGCAATTGATGGTGAGATTCCGGAGCTTGTTACTGTGCTTAGTGAGATGCGCTGTGTGGAGGATATGGTATATGAATTAAGGAGGGAGATAGAGAACCAAAATTGAGTCAATACTTATTGAAGGAAAGGTATGTGAATAGAATTCTCCAAGTCTTTGACAGTGCATAATTATACTTCTATACCATAATCTTCAGCAATCTCTAGTCTCTATAAAGGAAAGTGTAATAGCTAAGAATGAGTCTGCCAGGTTTTCGTCCCATGGCTAAATAGGTATGTAACATATGCGAACCAAAAGTTTCGTTCAGTTCACATGATTGATTCTCTGGCGAGGGAATATATCAGGATCGTAGTAGCTTGGACTTCTCTTTCTCCGCGGACACCTTCCCTTCCGGTATGCCGTAACGTTAGGGCTAAGGGCAGCGACAGTCACTAGATCGTCTGCAGCATCGCCTTTATTCAAGAGCCTCTCATGCTTGCATTTGTTGATGAGGTGGTCTCAACCAATTCGTCGTTGCCAGATTTGATCTGCTCCGTTCTATCCTTTACCAACTCTCCCGGCACGCTGGGCACAATGAGCAAGCCTTCGTCGGTGGTCCAGCAAGGCGGATACTTCGGAGCATCGATACGTGGTGGTCGTGGCCGTTCAATGGTATGGCTTCCATAAGTTGATACGGGCAACGGAGGTGGCCCTAATTCTCTGACGATACCACCGCTTTCCGGAATAATGGCCTGACGTCTTGTCATATGATCAAGGGTTGGAAATGGTTGGTGTAACTGGTCGTCAAGGGCCTCCTCAATCGTTACCAGATGCGGGGTTGGCAGGAATCCGGCGGGAGTTCTGATCTGTTGCCATGGTGAAAGTGGCGGAGCTGGAGTTGATGAAGCCTTGGACTCGGTACTCGATATTTGTGGTGTCAATATGACAAAACTGCTCGTCTCACTTGTCGTCTCAGAGAAACTATTTCTGGCGGTTAAACTCTGTATCGGTAAAGAGCTTTCCTCCGTCATCAACGGTGCTCCATGTCCATGCGAACTCTCAAGAACGACACTAGCCAGGGCAGTTGGTGACTCCAACTGCTCCTCCAATGGAGTTGGGGACGGAGCGTGGACCTCGAGAGAGCTTGACCGTGCCAGAGGTGGGCGTTCTTCGAAACTAATGTCCACAGTCAAACTTCTGAAGGGCGTCACTCGATCATTGCACAGGGTTGTGTCTGCCTGACTCTGGCCAGGATCTGCCTGTCTGTCGTATGACGCATTGCTGTGGGATTCGTAAACCCTTGAAGTTTGGGTGTGATCTTCCAATCGAATAGTGGGTCCAGACGTTGATATGGCTGCTTTTTCCTCCGTTAAGGCTCCAGAATTTTGCGGAGGTCGCTCCTCTACTCGTAGTACGCCTTGCTGGTAGATCGAGATATTAGCGGTAGTCAGAGGCAGTGCGGGAAATGTCGAAGTTTCAAGAGTACTGGGATCCTTGCTGCCGGGCCGTGGGGATGCATTTTCTGGGACTAGGAAACGCTAGTTCAGTAGTGGAACAGACATGAGGCATGTTCACTCCTTCTTTCGGGATGTTAATGGTAAATATAGATAACGATATATGGTTGTATATGTCACTGGGCTGATCATTCCGCACCTGGTGGTCCTGAGGCCATATCTGTAAGATACAGTCGACAAATATATGGTCGTGCAAAATTTGGGATGCAGAAGTAGCATAAAATATCGACGTTGATCAAGTGTATGCAGACATGTATGGTGTTTGATATGTTCTACATGAGAAGAAGTTGAAGAGAGGAGATAGACAGACCATCTGGTGCAGTCAAGGCAAGTAGTCTCTCTGGCAGTCCTGAAGCAGCTACGACCGGCAGAGCAGGCACGGCACTGGCACCTTCCAAATCAGGGCAGCCAACAACACGTGATCTCTTCCCAGTCTTCATTTCTGTTTATGCTTTCTTTCGGTAATACTGACTCCCACTGTCTTCTGGTGGTATTGTCCAGGACAAGGTCAAATGGATGCTTCCGACCTGGAACGTGATAGAAAGTTCTGCTAAATGATCAGACCCCTCAAGTTGTGTTTCAGCCATCCCTCGCTCCTGAGTCTATACTCGCCGGCAGCTGACTTGTCCTGTCAGCGATGACCAGCTGTGCAATCCTGCAGCCTGGCTCTTATACGATCAACCTGGAATGATGACATAGATATACTTCTTCTTCATGCATGCACATTTATCGCGATCGAATTCGTTGTGACGGCGAAACTGAGAGTGGAGTCAATCCTGTCCGTATCACCTGCCATAATATAATAAGGGTCTTACTAGTGATGCGCTCCAACAACCTAGCTAACTGTATCTGTCATAGTATCCGTGCTAAAACCCGCTATCAGACGGGATGGAGCAAAGAAAGTGAAAATTGGCCGAATAGTGAAACAACGCCAAGAGCCGCCGTCTAATTTTCTCTCCTCAAGTCTCAAGCAAGAGTCAACGGTCCCTTCATTAGTAACCAACGACTAGCAAGAAACGCCGAAGCCACGCGAGACTTGCGGCAGCAAGATGCGACGCTGTGTTTTGATTTGATAGGGAATCTATAAAGACAAAGATCGTGAAACTTGGGATTTTTTTACGAATCTGATTCGACGATCTCAGCTGGTCGCTGGCAGATGTTTCGGTTAATAATGGGCGATGGCAAATGGAAAACAATTGCTGATTTGTCGTTGATGCTGCCGCCCAAAACAAAGACTCGAGTAAGCACTGAGTCAGGGATGCTTATGGGCTACGAAGTGCCTTCGGATATCAAGGTGATATCCCTGCTAGCCTGTAACATCCAGTCGCACTCGAACATGGGGTCATCTACATAATACAGCCTAAACGCTAACTAACGGGGCCAGTCAATATAGCGTGTCTTACCTACGTGCGAATCCATAGAATGGTTAATGCGCTAGGCTGTGATTGTGGCTGGTCACAACTTCTCCCTCCACAGACTCAACCCAGGATTTTTCCCTCCTATTCTACGAGCTAGAAGCTCTATACTGAGTACTCATTATCCTGCTGGACGCGGATATTGTATTTTTGTTGTACTGTTATTGTGTTGATCATTCATCGGTGCGCTGAGTTCACCGAATTAAGATATTATCGATTTGACATGAGATTATCTCTCTGAAACCATCAAGGTAAGAATGCTTGACTTTTGGACCGAGTGATGACTGACGACTGTAGGCATTGAGTGCCACCGTTTCTTTCCTGTCATTCCTTTGCAGCTTAGGCCTGCCATTGATCTATTATTATCATTATCATTATTCTTCGCTTCTATTGTGGCTTGTTCTTTTTGAATCTGTTTGTCGAAAATCGCCGACTACTTACATTCTTTTTACCACAATACTACCGCAGGACCGAGCTCACTGCAACTCCTGCTGTCACCTAAGTCTTGATTCCTTTATGCCGTTTCGTTCTCAGTGAATATTGAATTCAGTCTATTTTTCGACCGATGAGCCAAAATCAGCAATCGAATGGGTTGGGGCGAAACCAGAGTGGAGGGTCGGTCAAACGTGCCAGAGAGATGTTGAATGCTGGGGTGCGTGCAGGAGAACAAGATGACCGAGCAATGCCACCACCACGGCCAGCACCAACGCACAGTCGTTCCAGTTCGCATGATGCAGAGATTGAGATTGGATATCAATTCGAAGATGACCCCAGAGGGCCCGTGCCTATCATGCCAATCCAGGGGTTGCAAGTCCCCAGACACAGCGGCCCTCCGCCTAGCTCGAGAAGGGGTCCGTCATCAGTCTATTCCCGTATGGTGACTGGCACTGCCGTATCGCCCATTCCAGAAGAGAACTTCGGGCAATCACGAAAGAAGAAAGAGTCCTATGCATCGAGCACAGTCATTCCACCCAGCTGGGGACCAGGAACCCCTAAGTCTGATATTGCCGACTCTTATTCATCAGAACAAGAAGAGCCTAAACGCAACAAACGTGATTCGTTGACAATTCTACGACAGGCTAGTTTGGGAAAGCGTGGAAAGCCTTCTTTGCGCTCTATTAACAAGCCCCAGCCGCCCGTAAAGGACGAAAAGTCTAGCTACAGTAGCTTGGGTCAGCAGCCGCGCGCCTCATTAGATTCCGTCTCGACCGACACAGACTCTATAGATTTGGAAAAGGAGAGGATAGAGATTGAAAACGAACAAAAGGCACGAAAAATTGGCATTGGATTTGGACTCGGACGGCCTGGTGCCGGAATGAGTAGCAGGAAGTCCAAATCTCACCGACCTCCCGAGCTGGACCTACATGCCGTGCGCGCAGCTGAAGCACAAGGAAGTCTGACTAGTCTTCCTGACCTTATTCGACGCGCTACAAAGGTGGCTTCGAATCTGGAACACGGTAGGACGGCGAGTCGGCTGAGTATGTTTAATATGTTTGATTTTGGAGGGCAGAGTAAACGACCAAGAGTTTCGCAGCATCGTTCGTCTGCTTCCTTGTCGGATATTCTGGCTTCGTTCCCACCGCCTCGTACTAGAACCCCTAACGACAGCGTCCGAACGTCATGGCCATATGCACCCACAAATGCTGCCGAAAAGTCTCGATTGCGGGACATGCAAAGGAGTTCAGCAGACGAATCTCAGAACGACGGCAAACGACGTCGACGGTGTTGTGGCATGTCGATGCCAGTGTTCATCTTGGTGTGTATTCTTGTGTTATGCATCGTTGCAGCGGCAGTGATAGTTCCTGTTGTTCTTGTGGTTCTTCCCCGGAATAACCACCACTCGGAGTCAGCCGCGGCCGCGAATACCACGACGGCATCAACATGCGAAGAGACATTACCGTGTATGAACGGTGGCGTGAGCGTTCAGTCTGGCGGCACTTGCTCATGTGTTTGTGTTGGAGGGTTTTCGGGCACTCAGTGCGGCATTGTCAGCGATAGCAGCTGCACGACAACGAGTGGCAACGCCACTATTGGAAGCTCACTTCCTGACTTGTTCAGCAAATTCGCGCCCGACTTCAATATTCCGCTCAACGAGACAGCAGTCCTTAGCCTGTTTAATGCTAATAACGTGTCTTGCACGGTGCAGAACGCATTGGTTGAATTTGCCGGACTGTCTCCGTCCAAACTTCGGCGACGCCGTGGGCCGGTGATGGACATCCGAGGCCTAGAATCGGAACCGCTTGTCACGGCAGCGCCGATTGCCAAACGAGAGTTCGAACCTCAGGTACTGGACGCCACGGCCACGTACGTTCCACCCATTCTGAATGTGCCCACGGACACTGCCACCGCTGCAGGAGCCATGAAAACAGCAGCCGCGCCAACCACAACGGCAGCAACGGCAGCAACGGCAACATCCGCGTCGCCTTCAGCATCATCATCATCGCCGTCAGTCAGCGGAGTAGCAGCACGGATATACGAGTTTGCGCGAGTAGCCGTTTTGTTCATCTTTGAACAAACACAGGATATCGGCGCGGCATCGACGGCACAAAACGCCATCGATCTGTATCTGTTGTCGAAGAACGTCGGCTCGGACAGTGACATGAAAATGAGCGTGACTAAGCCCGAATCGTTTGTTCTCAATTTTACCAATTTTACGATTACCTTGTCGAACGGGACGGTGATTGGCGGTGGCAGTGGCAGTGGCAATGGGACCACTTGACCTAGTTAAGCTTTTGTCTCTGCTGTTTTATACCTGTTGTACACAACACCTTCTCTTTCTTGTTTCATATTTATTCCATAGTTAGTATACTACAAGGTTCTTCCACCTCTCGATGAGCTGTTTCTCTACTGTTGACGTAACAAGTTATGTTCATAATAAATTAATAATGTTCTCTGTAGGCAAAATAACGTTCCCTTGGCAAGCCGCGATGACCTCAGCCGGACCCACACCGACAACACCAGCCAATCGGAAGCACGGCACCGCAGACGGTAACTTTTCGGTGAAAAAAACAGAGTTCTGTCGGGGCCAACTTTTTCTTCTTTTTTCTGCCAGCCATACTTTGTACTCCTGGATGACGTGAATGGCTTCATTCTTTGATTATTGGTGGAACACTGGAAATTAAGTGAATGTCGAAGTAGAAACAAAAGAGATAATGTATGTCTGTTCTCAAAGGAAATCAAATCTGAGTCCTGACAGACACATCCCGATCCTTCCGAGATCGTCGTGTCCCGGTGAACCAGCTCAGTCAAGTACGTACGTACGTACGTGCATGAACACACAAAAGTACGGAGTACTCCGTCCGGAGTGCGTATGCTGAAAAAATGAAAATCGGGGCCCCGAGGGGATGATGTTGCATTGTCCCGAGTGTCGGCATCGTGGAGTGGTTACATCCGAGCATAAGAAGGAAGCCGATATTATATGCCGTGATCACTGAGTCAGGACTCAGGCTGAATCTAGTCCGTTGATGTACGTACATAATCTTTCACGATTGGACGTAGCGAGTCTTGACTATTTGCTAGCTACTTAGTAATCGTGCCTGTTCAGTGACTTAAGTCCGCGTCTGAGTGGGCCAGCGATCCTTCCTGCTTCCATTCCAGAACGAAAGAAAGAGCGGTAGATTAGGAGGGCATGAAAACATGGTTAGTGCCTGAATGTTCTGGCGCGTCATTTGTCACCCCTTCCCCAATGACGAAAGCCTGGGAAATTGGTCTCCCCGATTATGTCATCTGCTATACTAACTACTTCCTTCTCCAGTTCTGCTTACTCCAGTCGTTATTCATCTCCACGCCCCAGTTGGTCCGGTTGGAAGTCGGAGAAAGATGACAGCCCCCAGAGAAAATCTTATAAATCCAGTGATCGTCCCGGTTTTCTTCCTGTTCTTCTTCCTTTTTTCTTCACTACTTCTCTTCAACGTTTCAATGTTTTGAGGGCTTGTTCCTGGATCTTGAATCCCAGTTCCATGTCTATACCTAGTCCATCTATATATACCTAGTCCATATACATACATCTATACATACGCCACATATAAGATCAACACCTAGGGCCAGTCACAATGGACTCTGCCGATAAAGGGCACCAAGAACACGCCGAACAGGCCAACAGCACCAGTAATGGCGTCTTCAACAACAGCACCGACGACGACATTACCATGGCCGATCTCCCACGGGCCATCGTCGAAAAGGGTCCTGAACTCGTCGACGGCAAGGTGCCACTGCTGACCTGGCGTTCTGTCATCATGGGCCTTTTCGTTTCCATGGGTGGATTCATCTTCGGTTATGATACCGGTCAGATCTCTGGATTCTTGCAGATGAAGGATTTCTTGTATTCGTTTGGCCAGTATAACGGGACCGAGTATGTGTTTAGTAATGTTCGAAGTGGGTTGATTACTGGATTGGTATGTCTCTTCTTTTCCTGCTGTCTTAGCGTTCAAAGACTAATGTAATGTTTGTAGCTGTCAATCGGTACATTGGTTGGTGCCCTCATCGGTGCCCCCGTGGCAGACCGCATCGGACGTAAATGGTCCATCTCCTTCTGGTGCATCATCCTCTGCGTCGGTTTGACCGTACAAATCTCCTCTTCGCATGGAAAATGGTACCAAGTTGCCGTCGGCCGTCTAATTGCCGGTCTCGGTGTCGGTGCCTTGTCCCTGGTCGTGCCCATGTATCAAGGTGAAAGCGGTCCACGACACATTCGTGGTGCCCTGATCAGTCTGTACCAACTTTTCATCACGCTCGGCATCTTTGTCGCCTATTGCATTGACTACGGCACCGAGTCGATGACAAATTCCGCCTCGTGGCGCATCCCCATGGGAATCACATACCTGTGGGCCATCATCCTGGGCTTTGGAATGGCCTTCTTCCCCGAATCCCCACGATACGACTACCGACACGGCAAAGTCGACAAGGCCGTCACCAATCTGGCCAAGATTTATGGTGTCCCCGAAAACCACCGTGCGCTCGCCCAGGAGTTCGAGGAAATCAAGCAAAAATACGAAGAAGAGAAATCCCACGGCGAGATCACCTGGTGGATGATGCTGAAAGCGCCGCGCATGAAATACCGTATTGCCATCGGCATGCTCCTCCAGGCTCTGCAACAGCTCACCGGCGCAAACTACTTTTTCTACTACGGCACAACCATCTTCCAGGGAGCCGGTATCGAGAATTCGTACGTGACCCAGATGATTCTGGGAGGTGTCAATTTCGGAACCACTTTCTTGGGATTGTACAACGTCCAACATTTCGGTCGTCGCAAGTCGTTGATCTTCGGCGCCCTGTGGATGTTTGTCTGTTTCCTCATCTTCGCGTCTATCGGTCACTTCTCCCTTGATCGCCAGACACCCGAGAACACCCCCGGCGCGGGCAAAGCAATGGTCTGTTTCGCCTGTTTCTTCATCCTCGGGTATGCATCGACATGGGCGCCTATGGTCTGGGCTATCTGCGCCGAATTGTATCCCTCCGAATTCCGTGCCCGCGCCATGTCGTTGTCGACAGCCTCAAACTGGCTTTGGAATTTCCTGCTTGCATTTTTCACCAACTTTATCACGGGAGCCATCGATTTCAGGTTTGGTTACGTCTTTGCTGGGTGTATGTTTGCGGCTGCGTTTGTGGTGTATTTTGGTGTTATTGAGGGTAAGGATCGCACGTTGGAGGAGATTGATTCCATGTACGTGCGAAAGGTGAAGCCGTGGGAGAGCTCGAAGTATGTTTTCCCAGAGAACGAGTATGGGTCTGCTGGGTCGAGGGCTGTTGACAACGGGAAGCCCGAGTCGAGTACAGCAGAGCATGTCTAACCTTTGATTGATTCATGACCATTATCATTAGCATTATACATACTAAAATTTGAATGCAAATACATATATAAATACTTATCCTTTATCCATCCAAACCATAACCCAAACCGCCACCTCATCTCCATCCCCACGATTACCGTTATTAGAAGCAGAAGCAAGTAAATCCCCAAACCCAATGCACCCCAAAACCTCAAACCCAGCATTCTCATAAATCCTCTTCCCAGCATCCGAACTCCAAACCCAAATCTCAACTTTTTCTTCTCGCGCAACACCAATGCCCCATGACAACGCTTCCATTCCGTACCCTTGCCGTTGATACAGTGGCGATATATAGAGAGCTTCTAATTCCCATCTTTCGCGGGGTAGTAGGAGTTTTTGAGCTGGTGGTATTGAAAAAGAAGGAGGGGAGCGGATTCGTTGGTGGAATTTTGTCGTGTTTGTGTGGTTTATGCTGCGGTCGAAGGGGTAGGTTATTGCCATGGTGGTGTAGGCGATGATAGCTTTTATGCCTGTCGTTTTTTCGTCAGTTCGTATTCTATGTTGGAGAAGTTGGAGAAGTTATATACGGGTAGAAAACCTCTGTCCGTCAACCCTCCATTTCCGAGCCAGCGATGAATGACCATGACGATTCCAAATCGCGAATCCGATTATCGTCTCTTCTTCTTGCCCACCATTCTCATCAGCATGGATAGACTGAACAACAACCCAACACACAGTCCCCGGAAACAGAATCTCCAGCTCCAACGATTTCTGTAATGATTTAATATACGCTTTCCATTGTTTTTCAGTCGTTGTGTTCTGGTCATGATGAGTATGATGAGTATGATGAGTCTGATGAGTCTGATGGTGTTGGAGTTTGTTTGCGTCCAAATGACGACAGTACAGCGCTAAGGGGTCTGTGAGATCGCATGTTGCTTTGATGGTTGCTAAGGCTAGAGAGTCTTGTGGTTTGTATGGCCGGAGGGGCATTGACTTGTAGTAGTTATAATTATTATTCTCTTTGAAACATTGAAACGATGTGTTGGTTCTGGTGGACGGTGACTGTTGTGGCATCGGATGTTAGGTAATCGGTCCGGCGCATACCAATGATGTGGAGCAGACAACCTTATCGTTGAGCTATACTACTATGCAGTTGAGATAACTATGTAGTAGGTATCTTCATTTCATCCTAGAAGTTCAGAGTCGAATCTCTCCACCGATGGCCTGATCCGAAGCTTATTCTATGCTGTAGCCATTAAGGCCGGCGAGAGAACTCTCTACCTACATGCTTGTCTTACATTCATCCAATGATCGAATCTCTCACCATTCTGTAAACCCGCTCATGATGTCGGACAACGATATGCAGCGTCTCAGAAACGCCTGTGGCACTGGTGATGTCGATGGCTATCGCGACATTCCTCCAGTCTTGGGAAGCTCGCGGGTTAGACTTGGGACTGTGCAATTGGACCCTTGTCGAACGCCTTGCAACAAGGAAATGAGATGGAGCTCTTCTACCATCTATTTACCGACGCATTTCCTGTGTTGGACAGCAGAAAGAATGCGGACTATTTACTTCACTATTTATGCCGCAGCTCTTACAAGCACCTTATGTGGTGAATGAGCTGCTTGCCTTCAATGGCGTTGCACCTCAGCATCAAAGCATCCGAAGAGACGGGAATACCACTGGAATCATGCCACTCAGCTCCAGATGTATGCGTTGGCAATTTTCAGTCAAACAAATTTGGAGGTGAATCAAGACGAATGCGTTGATGGCTTCTGGATCTCTCGCCGGAAATATTCATGGCACCACTGGATGGCCTGTACTTGTTTCCCGGGAACATATTGACCTACTGATGCAGCGACAACCAGAGGTACTCGTGATCCTGGCTCATCATACCATTTTACTTCTTACCTGCCGTGATTCCTGGGTGTTCGGGGATGGTGGCCAGTTTCTTGTCAAGTCGATCTGTAATTTCCTGGTCCCGGATTGGACTGAGTGGTTGGAATGACCGATCAAAGCTCTGAATAGCCCCATCGAGTCCTTGTTACGAATATTCCGGTAATAGCCATGGGTCCTCCGCTGACTATTAGAGCAAGATCGCTCGTTCCTCGCATTCCTGCTCACGCTATCAAATTCCAAGTGCTCCGACAATGGCTATGGCACTTCTATAGGATACCATAACATCTCGTCGAAAATGAGAGGATCAGAGAATCTCCGAATCCAGACGACCCTTCCACTCGTTGGATCCATGACCGCTGCGAAATGCGTCATTTCGTTCGTGTTGGGATATGTTGCCGTCCACTCTGTTATTTCCTCGAGCGTTGCGGTGACTTCTGCATCCTCCCCACCCACAGAGGTAAATGCAGAATCGACCGGGGTATTTCCTGCCCGACTTCTAGACGAGCGTGTGCGACGCAAAGGATCCTGACGTGCAGCCGGGCTGTTCCGCTTGCGACGATGAGTCGATCTTCCAGCCTGCGCTACCTTTTTGTCCCAATGCGCTTGCATACATGCTCTTCGCTCTTTACTATCTTGGATGAACTCAGCCATTGTGAGGGCCTCTCCAGTACCCAGCGCTGCGCCAAAAGGTACATCGGTGGCTTTATCATTCGCACGAAGCTCGGGAGTGAGGATATCGCTGTTTGTTGCAACGATGAACGATGAACTGGAGTCCATCATTGCAGTCCGATGATCCTTTTCAATCACAGAGGCTTCAACGCCGTCACATAAAATCAGATACGCCGCCGTAGATGGTGTGCGCATCAGCTCCTGACAGATACTGTGCAGTGTGGTCTGTTGAACCGTCTGGAGTCTCTTCTTGGCCAATGCGGCCAGAATGCGACCAAGCCAAGCCTTCCGTGGCGTGTCCCTTGGAATGATATATTGCCTCAGCATTGATGAAATGGATCTCCTCAAGCCAAGCACAACAAGAAGATGGCTACCATAGAAGCGCAAATCACCCAACCATCCGCTCGAAGCGTGGTTCGGTCGAAAATTCAACGAAACGCTCAGCCCCTTCCTGACGCCGGTCAACACGCCCACAAACCCAATGTAGGTAATATTAGTCGCCAGCACGGTATCATAGTCCGGACTGCGGACATACTCAAACTGCACAAGCACCCGTCGCAAAGCATCCATTCCCCAATCCAACGTGCGAAAATGAAGCATGCGAGGCGTCGTATATTTGTCCTGTGATCGGGCCGCGCCACTCGTACAGCCCATGAGCACATCAAGGAGAACATTCAGCGAGACTATCAGATACATCTCGATGCCGGTTGCCTGGCTGATACCACGGATCTCCTCCGTTTCCTCTTTGGAATACAACCGCCACAGGAACAAGCGCGCAACGCGTTGAACCCATTCCAGCGATATACCGGGTGCGATACTCTCGACCAGGCCATCAAAGAGAGCCGTGAGCGATCTGAGCTCGTTGCGATACTTCTTGGCGACTTGGACGTATCGCTCACCTGGAGGGAGAGTGAGATCGATCTTGTAGCTTGGAGGGACATCGCCCAGCTCCATGGTGGATCCCATGCTCGGCCTTATGCTAGGCACGTTTGCTGCGCTGCATCGGCAGAATATCTTTAATCAACCCTGCGTCTTTTCCAATTGGTGTCAGAAGCAGTTAGAATTTCAAGCATTGTTGTTAAATAATGTCGGGCTAATGACCCCGCAGAGGATATGCTATCCCGGATTAGCCAAGAGATCCAACACATAGGTATATAGGGTTAGGGTTATTACTGATAGAAGTCCTATTTTTACGCGGCGACTTATGATCACTCGACAAAGTTGACTTCAGTGATTTCTTTTGTCTTTCGGATGGACTTAACTTTCTACATTTACAACTATAATTGGAATTTCCAGCAGAAATGAGATTCCAGGGATATATGACCTTGGCTAACTCTAAATCAATAATACTCCTCAACATTCCTTCGAAACGGAAATTGTGTTCCCACGGTGTCAACGATTCAGCGCCCTAAGTTTTCAGTAACCTTTTTCAAATCGACCCAGAATCCGTGTTTATATCTGAATGCAAGACCGAATGCCAAGTTGCGCATGTGCCAATAGAAAACGGCCTTCCAAGACTCCCAAGAATGATATACCTTCTCAACCTTGTTGTAATTTTGGCAAACCTCGAGATATTTCTTGGGATCATCAGTTATTACTCCATCGACTTCTTGCCTAATGCTCCATTTCATCCAAGATTCTCCATTTACTGTCCACAGAAGTACTGAGCGATCCGACCTCTTCTTTTGCACTTCCCGGAGCAAGGCTTGTCCACGCGGCCCTACTATTAACATCAAAAACATATTGATGCCCACATTAGGAACTTTCAGAAACTGGTGGGCATAGTCTATGCCGAATCCGATGTAAGTTATAGGATAACCAGGGAAATATCTTGTGCAAAGCGGGAGGTATTTGGCCTACAACCATTAGATATTTTTTTTCTTTTCATGAAAAAGGGTATACGAATAAAAAAAACTTACAGTCCAGCACCCAACTACCACGCGCTGATTCCATGGGCGTGATGATGGTTTCACATCTGCCAGCGTGACTGCAATCGATCTATAGAGATCATCGGCATAATCGTCAAACTCCTTCTGGATGACCTTGTCGCCCACCAGGGCTTGCATTAGGCTCGGCACCAGCACCTTGACATCAAGCAATACCCAAATGTCTTCCAGACCTGGTGTTGCTAGATAATCTAGAAGGTCTTTCAGTCTAGGCACTGGTTGGTGTGGTTTCTGCACTGAGCGTAGAGTCTTAATATCATCCCAGGTGCAGTCGGCAACGTTCCAATCCTTTCCAAAGCATCGTTTGAGGCTAGGGTCCTATGTTCCATACGTTTAGCTGTGAAGTGATTCCACCAAGGGGAATTGATCTTACGTGAATAAGAACCGCTACCCCGTCCTTCGTTAAGCGAACATCGGTCTCAATAGCATGAGCACCTACTTCTACTGCGTCTTTGAATGCACTCATGGTGTTCTCTGGGTTTCTGGCTTTGTAACCCCGATGAGCAATGGCCTGAGGACGTTTCCCCTGAGGAGTATCCTTCGCAAATGTAAAAGTAGCTAGAAAAAAACCCGTCGGTTATTGTTGAGCGGCTGATATAGTGGCCGTTTAGGAGACTTACGCAGAGGGATCTCCATCTTCCTCTCTAATAAAGGCATGGATTCGGCCATTTTCAGGTTTCGTATTTGAAAATGCCGCACTTCACTTGAGTCGACCTGACTATGTTGTAGCTGGGGAGATCGGTTTTGGTAGTAGGAGCTGGAGAAACATGTGGTAACAATTCGCGGATCAATAACGATCACCGGACGAAATCAAACATTGCTAGTAACTGTCTACCACACACTGTTGAGAGAAGAGAGAGAGAGAGAGAGACACGAAACATAAATCTCGAGTACAGACTACCTGGTTTGGGAACAAAGAAGTGGCTGTCCACCTAACACACGTGACAATTGTCGGGAGTCGGAGCAATAAGTTACCCGAATGGGTCTGGTGTGAGCAGACCGTCCAGACATCAAACTTGAGCGTTATATATGCGGCCACTCTGTACCTAGGAATACAATGATGTGCATATCAGTCAACGAAGTGGATGGGGCTTTGCCATCAACCAACGTACGTAATTTTATTGAGCACAAGTTGTGGTATTGGTTTGTATTATGTACGGAGTAGCTTATCAATTTTACCCCCAGGGATCGACGGGACTGCGGCACGTCCCTCTCCCCAGTCCCACTCACCGTACCCAAATGAGCCAATAGTGGAGCTCAAAATGAGATGGAAGACCCTTAGTTCCCACTCACTCCAAAGGGTCTTCGCTCCACGTCCGGTAATGCGCTTGTATAGATACCAAGAGCGCGTACCATGTGTACAGAGTACCCTCCGTATAATACTCCGTAAGTCCACTACCGAACACGAGACCCAGGCAGGACGAAGAGTTTATCCCGCAGATCACTTGGATACTAGTGAATTGATTTGTTGACCTGAAGAGGCTTTATTTCCAAGCTTATCAGAGGCTCCGTAGGCTTGCTTTATTTCCCACGATATGAAGAAAGCAAAGACAATACACCAATACACCCGGCTTTCGTAAGGACCTCTGATTTGCGCAACAAACTCACCAATACGATCCCGCTGCCGCTGTCCCAATCAGTTCCTCCCCTACTATCCTTTCCTGTCGCTCAGCGTCGACTTCCTACCCCCTGAGTAGTCGTGAAAGGAACTGCCACAAGCATTCGATGCGAAGCGCCCCCCGAATATACTTCCACAGGCGCCCACGTCCGCGCATTCCCCCTCAAACGGCTGTTAATCTGGGAATGCCAACACATAGAACCATGGACAACCTCTATACTGTTACTGTTAGCACGCCGGCCGCTTTAAGTGCAGTACCGGATACCGCAAGTGACAAGAGCCATTGGTTGCGAGATACGACAGGCAGGGGAGAGGTGAAGGGATTTAGGAATCCATGGGAGAGTGCTCATGATTTTTCTTTTCCCGAAATATTCAAGGCCATGGTCCAGTGAGTGCCATTCTCGCTCCGTTTTCATGGTCTGCAGGGGTTCCTACACAATAGCTGGAAATTTCTAAACTTGAGCGGCTAACATGGCCTTTATAGTCACAGGTTCTTCTCCGGAAACAGCCAGAGGCCTGATACTACACCACCAACTGTCTCAGTTGTTGAACCTACGTTTCTCCCATCAAGAACAAATCCACAGACTCTGCGTGCAACATGGCTGGGACACGCTTGCTACTATGTTGAATTCCCCACCGGACTACGGGTTCTGTTTGATCCTGTATTCGAAGACCGGTGTTCTCCTTTCTCCTGGCTAGGTCACAAAAGATTCACCCCTAGGCCATGCGACATTTCCGATATACCAGCTATTGATTGTGTAAGTCATCGTTATACCCCTCGTTGCGTTGTTTAATTCATAGCTGACGCATCTCTTCATGGGGCAGGTTATAATAAGCCACTCCCACTATGACCATCTTTCTCATCCCACCGTCCTAGAAATCCAAAAACATCACCCGTCTGTCCAATTCTGTGTCCCGTTAGGTCTTAAAAAGTGGTTTGCAGACTGTGGTATTGATAACGTCGTTGAACTCGATTGGTGGGAGGATGTGGACTTTACGTTGTCCAAATCAACAGAGGAAAAATCCGTCACAAGTTCTTCGACAGTTGGTCCCTCGAATGACGACATTACAGCGAGAATCTCTTGTCTCCCTTGCCAACATACATCTGCACGCTCTCCTTTTGATAAAGCAGCCACGTTGTGGGCTTCCTGGTCAATTGCTTCTGGTGGCAAGTCAGTATACTTCGCTGGTGATACCGGTTATCGTGCAGTTCCACGCTTGCCTAAAGGGATCGATGACTGGGGTCCGGAGCTAGCACATCTCCCTGTTTGCCCAGCCTTTAAGCAAATCGGTGAATTTCGGGGTCCCTTTGATCTTGGGCTGATTCCGATAGGAGCATATATGCCACGTCACGTTTTGAGCCCTGTGCACTCGAATCCGTATGATTCCCTTGAGATTTTCAAAGACACACGGTGTAAAAAGGCCATGGGTATCCACTGGGGAACGTGGGCTGTAGCAGAAGAAAATGTGCTGGAGCCGCCACAGTTGCTCAAAAGGGCGTTGACTAAAAGTGGACTTCCTGAGACGGGGCTTTTTGATGTTTGTAATATCGGCGAGAGTAGGGAGTTTTAAATGGCTTCTTAACATGCCCCGATAATACTACATCAACTTGCCGATAAGCCAGGGTGAGAAGAATTGTACAATCAAAGTTTTGTTTTATATACTGCCCTACTTTGAGGCCTCGACCCTGTGGTGATTACCAAGACGAGATGATGCCGCTTCCTATAAACTTAGTTGCTGCCTCTAGACGACCAAATTTGTACCAAATTAACACTTGAATAAAGCTGGTCAATAACTGCTTTGGTATTTCTCTCCATGACATAAACAGCTAGGACAGGTAGCATGTTTCTTTTAACTAATTCTTGCCCAACAGAAACATCAAAGAATGGCGACTAGACTGGGGGGAGTGTATGCGATGACGGTCCCTTCCGTAGACTGTTTCCATCGAGTTGGATCCAATCATGCTGTTTCCTATTTCTCTTCCCAAACAACGGATTTGTATCCTTTTCGTGAGATTGGGGATTCGATCCAGACTTGCTACTTCGACTCTTCGAAATTACGGAACTGATGTACCTGAATACTCCGAAATCCGGGATCAAGGGTTTGTAAAAAGGGGCACAGCAGCAAATGACGCTGCATGTTTGTTGAACTGTTGCCCAGATGGGATCAAGCACCTCGATTTTCGATTTGCTTACGGCACTAAAACCATAGCCGATCTTGACAAAGCCAAGGACGCCAGCTCTGTTAGATTGATGAGCAGTTGTTCTCTAGATGTAGGTTATTGTACGGGGGAGGGGGTACTGACAAACCACCAATTATGAATATCACAAATAATTTAAGTTTCTCTGAAGTCTTGACTCTTAATGATTGAACCATCCAAATTGCTAGAGCAATAAGGGTAAAATCCACTAAAGAGTTAGGTGTTTCTCCCCCGGCAAGAAACGCTGCACTGTTGATGCAGTGGCCGTCTATTGTCGGCTCCCAGAGCTTTCTGGGCGGGATGCATTCGAGAAAGTGTGCCATATAGGTGGCAATTGACCAAGCGGTTTGAAAAATGCCGAGAAACCAAACACAGTAAAGAAATCGCTGGTTGACATGAAATAGGCGATAATATAGGAAGATGATGCTTAGTTTTGCAAACAACTGCTGCATGCAGAATTGAGGTCCCATAGCGTACCCGGCCTGTAAGTTAAGAGAGATGAGCGATCGGCATTTCTAGCAAATATCTTACTTACCTTCTTGATATTGACGATTTCCTCGTCTGTCCATGTGCTATTGCCATTCATCACTGACAGGACTAGTAGAGACGGTCAATGACCAAGACAAAAGATGATAAACGACAGAAACAACTTACGATATAGAAGCGGTATCACATATAAAACAAAAAAGAAGGTAGCCAAGATACTGAAGAAGTCTTCCCAGCCAGGCCTGCGTTTAACACGGTGCACAGCTACAAAGCGGAGCGCAGTAGCTGTGATAGAGAGCACAATCCCCACGATGGCCAGAATGAAGCATGTTTCCTGTAAGTAATTGTTTGAGATCTGCAACCCCATATTGGTCGATCATAGAAACAAACGTGATGCTAACAAATACTAAAACTTATTTCAGACAGCAGCAACAGAGCACAAACATGAAACTGGGAAGCCTCAATGGGGCTTTTCCAGTAATGAATTGTTGCAATCAATGGAGATCTGTCACTTGTTCATTCTGTAGATATTCTGAGAATATGATAGTAGTCTATGTGAGGAATTCAGGAGGACATACTTCGAGGTCCTCGACTTCACATCCTTGCAGCTCTAGGCCGCAGCACCTCAGCCGTCGCCGAACTGGCAATCGACAACAAGGATTAAGCTGAACACACAACACACAAATATGGGCATATGCGTAAATACTCGCTGTGTGCCAGGGATTGATCACACAATGCGTCTGGTAATACTAATACCGGCCGGGCCGTGCCTAGGTGGGACAAGCTGATCCAAGTACTTGCCTGATTAGGCTGCGACTCATCTGTGTCCAAGGGTTAAGGCCACCCGCAGGATCAGCATTAAAACTGTAACAACATACTGCAACGTGCAGTTAAGGAAATTCGGCCCCCATATCGCCATGCATCATGCATCTACTTTGTCTCATGGGGTAGGATCTGCATACTCTGACAGCGCGGGGTGTACTCCGTAATCTCTCTAGCATATCTCGTTGATAGGGGGCTCGCACGGTCACGGTGAAGGATACCTAGGTATATATAACATTTTTACATTCCAAGTGCCTGTCTAGTACGTACAATCTACCAATCTTCCGATGTCACCTGGGCCTGCACCATGTCTGTCGCTCCGCCCCAAAAATCAGTCAGCCTGGGCGATCTTCATCTGCCGCGCATCCTCTGTCTGCATGGCGGGGGCGTCAATGCCAAAGCTTTCCGTTTACAGTGTCGAGCGTTGTTTCGCTCATTAAATGGCCACTTCAGACTCGTCTTTCCGGATGCACCTTACTTATCGCCTGCAGATCCTGGTGTGATGCCCACCTATGCCCACCTGCAACCATTTCGGCGATGGCTACGTTGGCGAATAGAACAACCTAACCCTGGCCCAGAAGCCATTTGCCAGGACATCGACAAGGCGATAAATGAAGCAATAGCCAATGACAACGCTCTAGGGGCAACTGGGGACTGGGTTGCCATTATGGGTTTCAGCCAGGGCGCTAAACTAGCTGCGAGTCTTCTGCTCCGTCAGCAGCTCCGTGCAGAAAAGCTTGGACAGAATCAAACAGACTCTAGCTTCAAGTTCGCTATCCTCTTGGCCGGCCGCGCTCCCTTGGTCGCGCTGGACACGGATCTGACTGATTCGCTGGCTCTTGCCAACGCCGATGAACTCACTACTGGCGCCTTTGCGCAAATTACAGGCTCTTTTTTACAGGGCGCAGACCACGTACTTCGTCTACCCAGCCTACACGTTCATGGAAGGAAAGATCCGGGTATTGCTGATCATCGCCGGCTTCTTACTGACTTCTGCAAGCCAGGTACGACTCGCTTGGTGGAATGGGATGGGGATCACCGGGTAGTAATTCGAGAAGCCGATGTCACCGCTGTTGCGAATGAGATTTTGGCTTTAGGCAAGCAGACCGGCGTGATTTGATAAGGATTAGGCCCAACTCCAATATAAATGATTACCGAATGTTGCGATTCTGGCCTTTGAGATAGGAAGGGTCTTTACCTAGTAGGTAGTTAGCCTGCTATGTCGGCAGTCACTAACCAAGTCTTTTGGTGTGTATACTCTCTTGTATTAACTAGTCTATAATCCCAACTTCTTCTACGGAATAGCGTATCACAACAATAACAAGAGCAATAAAAATGACGGCCTTAGCAATGGAGTTGTTGCTATGTGGTCCACAGGCTGCCCTTCCCTCCCCACAAGAATTAAGCCAACTGCGTCGAATCTTGCTTGACCACGAGAATTTTTGCGAATCATTAACCTCCATATTGGAAGACCTGCCAAATATTTATGAACAACTGACTGCGTTTGACAGCACACTCAAAGAAGTACCGGCAGCCCCATCAATCGAGTTTCTTTTGCAGTGGCTAAAGTCGGGAACTCTATGTGTACCTGTCGATGATCTCCTCAATGTTGGCTGTTTGCCTTTCGCCGTCCTCTTGCAAATTGCTCTCTTTCTTCGGCACTTGACCGAAAACCACATTGGGTCTAATTTCCAACAGTACGGCGTCCAAGGCTTCTGCACAGGCTTTCTTTCTGCGGCTGCAATCGCTTTCTCTGCAAATGAGGAGCAATTGGTAACAAATATTGCCACCAGCTTGCGCTTGGCTATGTGCATTGGCGCCTATGTTGACCAAAACGCTTTCAGCGACGCGAACTCGAGCTTGCCTTGTACTCTGTCTGTTCGGTGGAAGGAAGGGCAATTTTCAAAGTCGCAAGTAGAAGGCCTTTTGGCTGACTTTGCACATGTTAGAGGTCCAAGCCCGCCCTGTTTGATAATGCCCAACTTCTTACTCCCAATATAGGCTTATATCGCATGCATCACAGACGTATCCTGCGTTACGGTTATTGGTCAAACGCGTGACGAGGAGCAATTGACCGAGAAGCTCAGGAAGGCCGGGCTTCGTGCTAAATCAGTCGGTATCAAGGGACGCTTTCATTCTGCTTCCGACCATGCCATTGCAGTTCAAAACCTGAAAAACTTCACACGGTCCGTCAAAGGTCTTCAATATTCTCAACTTTCACAACTTCAAACCCCACTGCGGATGAACAAAACCGGAGACCTCATTACGGGGAACGTTTCTGTTGCTGACATTGCAATTGAGAGCATACTAGTCCACACAGCGGACTGGTACACGACCGTCCGGAAGACCTTTGATGCTTTACCCACGGGTCGTGCCAAGGTGACAGCGTTTGCGTTTGAAGAGGGCGTGTTACCTATGAGTCTCTCCCGAAGGAACAACTTCACTTACGGTGTCAACGGCGTCAGTCTTAACAATAGTATCAGCAGTGTCAATAACATAAATGGCGTCAATGGCAACATGGACGCTAAATATCCTCCGCATTCAGTTGCGGTGGTTGGCATGTCTTGCCGTTTCCCAGGGGCAGCGGACGTTAATGACTTCTGGCAACTTCTGGAGTCTGGCATCTCGATGGTTAGAGAGGTACCGCCCGATCGATTTAATGTAAACAGTCATCGTTTGGCCGGTTATGAAAACACCAAGTTCTGGGGTAATTTCATCGACGATGTTGATAGTTTTGATCACCGCTTCTTCAGGAAGTCTGCTCGGGAAGCTGTATCATGGGACCCCGAAAAAAGGATTCTGCTTGAAGTTGTGTATGAAGCTCTGGAGTCCGCTGGCTACTTTGGACCAGGGGGCCAAGACTGTCCAAACGATTACGGTTGTTACATTGGCGCTGTTGGCAATAATTACTATGATAATGTTGCGTGCCATCCACCAAACGCATACTCAATGTTGGGAACATCGCGAGCATTCTTTAGCGGCCGTATTTCCCACCAATTTGGATTCACTGGTCCTGCGATGAGTATCGATACTGCATGTTCTTCGTCCCTAGTTGCAATCAATACCGCGTGCCGGGCGATTCAGTCCGGAGAGTGTTCACGAGCAATTGCAGGCGGTACTAATGTGTTTAGCAGTCCGTTCGATTACCAGAACTTGGCTGCTGCCGGATTTCTGAGCCCATCAGGCGCTTGTAAACCATTCGACGGCTCCGCTGACGGCTACTGTCGCGGCGAGGGAGTTGCAGCTGTGGTCCTTAAGTCTCTTTCAACTGCTATCGAGGAAGGTGATCACATTTTAGGTGTTATTGTGGGATCCGCAGTCAATCAGAATTACAACGATGCTCACATCACTGTTCCCTGCTCTTCATCTCAAAGTACAGTCTACAAAAGGGCTCTTACAATGGCCAATGCCTCCTCGTCTAGCGTGACCTACGTTGAAGCCCACGGTACTGGTAAGAGCTGTCCCAACTTCCAACATTATGCAATCAGTCTGCTGATAATGGGTCTCTAGGAACGCAAGTAGGTGACCCGATCGAATGCCAAAGTATCCGTGATGTCTTTGGAGGTCCCCACCGTGAAGAAACTCTTTATTTTGGATCCGTCAAGGGGAACATTGGCCATACAGAGGCATCAGCTGGGGTGGCTGGCCTGGTAAAAGTTCTTCTCATGATGCAACATAACACCATACTAGGGCAGGCCAACTTTACCAATCTCAACCCCAAAATACCTCCCCTTGAGACCAATATGATGGCGATCGCGAGAAATTCTCTGCCTTGGAAAACTTCATCTAAGCTTGCTTGCATTAACTCTTACGGAGCAGCTGGAAGTAATGCTGTGGTTGCCATCCGTGAGCCCAAGCCAGTCTCCTCGGTAATACTTGGACAGCGGCGAACCATTACATCAAAACTGCCTTTCTTTATATCGGCTTCAACAGAAGGGAGCTTGATTACGTATGCTGAGAAGCTTCTATCATACGTGGAGGCACAAGAAACGTCTGCGAGGAACTCTGCTTCCTTTCTGACAGACATTCTTTTCAATTTAGCCGACAGAGTCAATCATACGCTTGCTTATTCGACTGCAAAAGCCGTGAAAAATCTTGCAGATCTTAAGATGTTACTCAAAAACATTATCACTGGAGTTGAAAGGCCATTGAAAGATGCCAGCTCCAGCCCGCGTCCGGTGGTCATGGTCTTTGGCGGTCAAGAGAATGATTTTGTTGGTCTCTCAGAGGAAGCCGTGGAAAACTCGGGACTGCTCAGACGTCATTTGGATGCATGCGACTTTGAATCACGGTTGCTTGGCTGTGGAAGCTTGTATCCTGCTATCTATCAACGCGAGAGCATTCGGGACCTGCCACGCCTTCATGCAGCTCTTTTCGCCGTCCAGTATGCATCTGCTATGGCTTGGATTGACAGTGGAATGCGCGTTAGCTCAGTTGTGGGACACAGCTTTGGTCAATTGACAGCACTATGTATCTCTGGATGTTTGTCAATTCAGGACGCAATGAAACTTGTTATAGGCCGAGCGGAGCTGATTGATAACTCGTGGGGGCCAGAAAAGGGGTCAATGATCTCTGTGCAGTCCGATTATGCGACAATTAAAAGCATCCTCGATAAATTTGACGCTGAAGTTCCTAGCAACAGGCTAGACTTTGCCTGCTTCAACCACCCAACAAACCACGTGCTTGTAGGCACATCCGAGGCCGTGGAGGCTTTTAAAAGTTATACCGACAGGCTTCAACAAAGTCTTCGTGTCAAATGTTTGCAAGTTACACATGGTTTCCATTCCGCCCTGGCCGACAACATGCTGTCAGAACTCGAAGTACTTGCAAATAATGTACAATGGCACAAGCCAACAATTCCCATTGAACTAACCACGGAAGAGCATGTTGATCAAGAACTAGGGCCTTGGTTGATTTCTCATCATATGCGAAATCCGGTATACTTCTCATCCGCCGTTCAAAGGGTGGCTAAGAAGTTATCGTCTTGCATCTGGGTAGAAGCAGGTCAAGGATCTGCTATTATGTCGCTAGTCAAAAACTGTCTCAACAGTGGAAACCAGCATCAGATCTACTGCCCCTCCTTTCTGAACGGACCCAACGCAATTTCATCTTTGGCGGAGAGTGTGCTAGAGCTATGGAAGACGGGTGTCCATGTTCGATTTTGGCCATATCATCGAAGCGAACGGCATCATTTCGAATACAAGAGCCTTCCTCCATACCAGTTTGAGAAGACTAAGCACTGGCTCCCCTTTATCGACAAACCCGTTCCAGAGCCTACCCCAGATAATACTCATACAGCTCCCGCTAAGGTCACGCATGAATTTATCTCATTTCTGGGATTTTCTGATCCGAGCAAGAACGAGGCTGTTTTTCTCATCGACCCCGAAAGTGACCGCTACTTGTATTTGCTGAACGGTCATATTGCATCCAACCAGGCTCTTGCACCTGCGTCGCTGTACGTCGAGCTGCTTTCTCGCGCAGCGATGATGTTAACAAATAATACAATTTACGAAACGCATGTTATGAATATGAACTCAATGCAAATGAAGGGTGCACCTATCGGTCTCGATCCAAAGAAGAACATCTATGTGAAACTCACACGTATTACGCCGAATGTCGACTGTTGGAATTTCGAATTTTCGAGCCAGTCAAAGCAACAGATTGGGGACGTACAAGTCCACGTAACCGGTAAAGTAGGGCTCGATAGACGGGACGATCCTTTGCTGTCTGATACGATCATGCAGTGGAGTGCTTTGATAGGATACAAGAAGTGTCTCTCTATCATTAACATGGAGGACGGAGAAAAGATGCAAGGCAGACACATCTATCAAGCACTTCAAAAACTAATTCTCTTTGATGAAATGTATCACGGGATCAAGAGTATCTCGTATCAGGGTCACGAAGCTGCAGGGAAGATTGCCGCAAAGTTAGACCCAAAGCTTTCCCCTGATGAGGCATTATATGACACTCCGACCATTGACGGAATGATGCAATTTGCTGGCGTTCTTGTTAACTATTTTGCACACCCTAGTGGAAAGGACGTTCTGCTGTGTCAAGGTATTAACCGTATTGTCACCGGGGGTGCATTTGATATTACCGCAGGAGAGTGGATCGCATACTCGCTTCTAACTGAAGACACCGAAGAGCGTACCGTCAGTGACGTGTACATCTTCGACAAAAAGTCGCAGAAAGTAGTGATTGCATTCATTGGATTCGTCTTTATAAGAACATCTGTTTCGGTTTTGCAGAGATCGCTCCGCAGTGTTAATACAGGTGGACCTGGTGCTAACCCTACACCAGCTCCTGCAAGAATTGCTCCTGAAAGAGTTGATCCAATATTAGACACTCCTATATCAGAGGCAAGTGCCAGTGACTCCGCAAAATCCAGTAGAGCACCCCAGGTTCTAGAGGTACTGCACAACGTTACGGACGTTCCAATAAATGAGATAGGTCCTGATACCACGCTCGAGGACCTTGGAATCGACTCTCTTTTGGTGACTGAAGTCTTAAATGAAATACAATCCGCGTTCGGGCTCGGGATTGACCTCAACACGTTCTTGTTTTTACCCAACGTCAAGGCAGTGTGCAACTATATAGATTCAGCTCTGGGAGTCAGCGCAGAGACCAGTATTGAACCGGCTGGCCCGATAGGAGCAAAAGTAAGAGATGCCGCTGTGGGAAGCTTACCGACTACCGCCCCCGGTGCAGACTCGACGCCATCTTTACAAATGGCGCAAAAGGTATTTGTAGATTGCAAAGACGCCTACGAGAGGGCCGCCATCCAGACCGGTGCTGTTGAATTCTGGGCAAAGTGCTATCCTTGCCAAGCTGCACTCGTCCTCGCTTACGTCGTCGAGGCATTTGCTAAATTGGGCTGCGACATGGCCGCCCTCCAAGCCGGAGATGTCGCTGCCATAATCCCGCATTCGCCTAAACATGGTAAACTTGTGCGCCAACTTTATCGTGTGCTCGAAGATGCTGGGCTTATTACGTTCAACGACCAAGGCCAATTTGTTCGCACAACGAAGGTCGTCGACTCTACACCCGCTTCTACTATCTTCGCGCAGATCATTCCCGAGTTTCCGCTTCACGCTAGCGTACATAAGATCGTTTGTGTTGTTGGTGAAGAACTTGCGGAGTGCTTGACTGGTGAGAAGGATGGTCTTCAAATCATATTCGGCAACAAGCAGAACAAGAAGACGCTTGACGACCTCTATGAAAACTGGCCACTCGTACGATCCGGTACCATTGCGCTGGGTGAGTTCCTTGAGAAAGCCATGGCATATCCCAACAAGCCAGGGGTATTTCGCATCCTTGAAGTAGGTGCCGGCACAGGAGGGACGACCAAATATATCGTCCGCCACCTGCAACGTTTGGGCGTGCCGTTTGAGTATGTCTTTACAGACTTGTCCTCCTCACTAGTAGCAGCCGCCAAGCGCACATTCAAGGATTGTCCTGAGATGCAGTTTTCGACTCTGGATATTGAGCAAGAACCGCAGGCATCATGGATCGGTTCTTTCCACTTCATTATCTCAACCAATTGTGTCCATGCGACGAGAAATTTGACGACGTCGCTAACTTCGCTGCGCAAGATGCTTCGCCACGACGGAGTCTTGGCGTTGGTCGAGATCACGCAGAATATGTTCTGGCTGGACATTGCCGTCGGACTGTTCGAAGGATGGTGGCTGTTCGAGGACGGCCGCGAGCATGCCGTGACGCCCGAGTGGCTTTGGAGGGACCACATGATCCGCGCTGGATTCAGCGCGGTAGACTGGACAGACGGCGAGGAGCCTGAGGCGCGCACGATTCGTGTCATTGCCGGCTTCCAACAAGCCTGAGTCTTTGTCTTATACATACAGCATGTGCCTCTTAAATGTGAAATTGTATTCCCATACACAGGCATACTCCATACTATACATACACAATCATATACACCAAACACCACGCTATACCAATACAACAAATACCATCCCGACAAAATCAAAACAAAGACGTCCCGAATCCTGACGGCTTATACAACGCATACTCATTCGTCAACCGCAACAACCCATTAGCCCGATCATCAAGAATCATCTTCTCAGCCTGCCACCGTTTCCGTTCCAGCGTCTTCTGCTCAACCTTCTTTGCTCCACCGCCGAACCAGCTCTTGTCACTATTCGCGACAGCGGCTTGCTCAGCTAGACTGGCTTCATTGAAGAGATTGTCCACCATTGTTCGCCAGTTGGATAATCCCACTTTGAGGCATTGAGAGCATCGGTTACGTGTTTCTCTGATTTCTTCGTTGTAGACGCCCGCGCTGCTGCCGGTGTTGCTAGCGCTGGGGAGGTCGAGTAAGACTGACTCGGTGATGTCGACTGCGTCGCGGGTCCAGGCTAGACCGGTTTCTTTTGAGGACGACGCGAAGAGGATCTCGCCGATATATGTCATCAATCCTGCTTCCAGGCATGGTGAACTGATGTTTCGTACTGGTGGTTCGTTTCCATCGGATGGCGCTTCGGGATAGACAGAAGGCACGAACATGTTTTTGATTTTCTCAAAGTATTCATCAAACGCTGGTGTAGGATGAGATTTTCTTTGGTAGTCTGATATTTCTTGTTGCGGTAGATTGCGACGCGCTTTAAGAACAGATGTGAATATTGACAGTGCCGTGGCGAGATCTCCAGCCTTGACGCTGTGCACGCCCAAAGCAGTCGAGACTCGCATAATATTGTCCGATGCAACATCCTTGCCATTATTCTTCAAAATACCAGTCTTTGTATCCACCACAGTCGAAACATCATACGGCAATCCCGACGTAGCAATATCCATCGCCCAGGTATACATATCCTTCGCCGTACTGCTCAGTCCTTTATAATTCAACCAATCGGCATAGGCCAATGCGGCATCAATCTTCTGTTTTCCCGTAAACCCCTTTGTCGTCAAAATCTTCATATAAAACACTTCTGGAGCCGGTGCTGAAGGCGTACAATCCTCTTCGCGCATAACAATATCCGTGCGACCAGGCAAGGTCTTCGCATTAGGGTTTGACGGTCCATGAACATATTCCGCAGGAGCAGTAACACGTTGCTTCCGATCCGTCATAAACCCATCCAAATATTCCGCCGCCTTTGCCGAGTTGATCAAACATTGGAAATATCCTCTTCTCCACGGTTCGCTTTTCATTGATATATCATACCCTAATTTACCGAGTCCTTCCACCAATATACCGCCCTCATCCTGCTCCAGAATACCTTGTCCATCGATATTAGGATCTTCCAATCGTTCGAGTAATTGCTTATAAAATCCATAGACATTCTGCCACGGCGTCTTGAACTGTCCGATTTCCTCGGGATGTTGCAATGCAACCGCCGAGCGCAATGCCCAACGACTCCTCCAACTCCATTCCTGAGGAGTCGGCCATTTATGCTCGATCTCTTCTTGATATATGCCCGTCTTGATGAAATGCAACATCCACAGGATCGCGTATAAGGTAACCGAGATTTTGAGTCCGCGGTAAACACCCCGTTTGTATCTCGACGTTCGCGAGGTGGATATTAAGCGGGTAAAGTGTTGTCGGAGATGGACTGCGAGAGGTAATCTGCCCTGCGTTTGCGAGAGAAATGGTAACTGAGGACGGAATGGCGAGGGGGACACGAAGGATTGTTGAGGTTGGTTTGTGAATGGTCGCGGTTGACATGGTAGTTGGTGCTGTCGCGGTGGGATTACGGGACGCCTTAAACATGTATGGCAATAGCGAGGCGTGCGCCTGGCTATTAGCTGATGAGACATCATCGCCGTGGCTGCATTGAGTACGCTTGAATTGTTGGATCTCGTCATGGTTGTTCCGACAGTTGAGGAAAAGATGCACGGTAGTGGTGTTTGCACTGTTTGTTTGCGATGCCAAGCAATCGTCCTTCTCGAAATCGACAACTCATTTCTCCAACATCTTGAAATGTCCAACAGCTTTCTTTGAAGAATGAATAGGAGCATCGTTCGAATCCATATCACGTCCCTTAACCACCCATCTTAAAGACGTTGTTCCAATTTTACCTGATCTTCGGACCTGCTGCTTGATCCTGCTTCTTTCTGCTTTCTTGACAAAACATTGCAGCTACGCCTCATCTCTATCATTAAAATTACCACTTCTTTTACTATTATGAGCTTTGAAGAAAGACAGGGTGTTTTATTCCAAGGTATAATGATTGAAGCAATACCCTATACCAATTACATATATACACCTACTCCTTAACAACATCTTCACGTACCTCCACCTCATCCTCAAATGCATTCACATCAGTCTTATGAAACTTGCGAGCCGAAATCCTCTGCTCAAACAGCAAATCCAGCTCCTCATATGTGCGTCCTTTAGGTTCAGGGACACGGAAGAACGCCCAGACCAGACACACAAGACAAGTGCCCGCCCAGAAGTACGCGCTTCGTGCACCCCAGTTCCAGGCCGACTGATTCAGCTGGTAGTTCGTCAGCACATTGACGACAATATTGCTGATATTGTAGCCTGCTCGAGCAAGGTTGATTGTCTTCGCCTTCAGCCGGGTCGAGGAGAGCTCTGAAACTAAGGAGTAGGTCACCGGGCCGACGCTAATATCGTAGACAAATGTAAATATCATGAGCATCACGCCGATGGCCCATTTCGCAGAGTTATTTGATGACGGGGCGAAGGAGAGACTGCCAGTTATGATGAGGAGGATGAAGAGAGTCGATAGGCCGAAAAGATGGATTTTGCGACGACCAATAGCGGACATGAGGAACCAGGAGCCGATTGTGCCGAGAACGCCGAGTCCGTACTGGCCTAGGGACAGATCGAAGGAGTAGACCCGAGGTAGGCCTGCCTGCACGCAGAAATAGGCGAAATAACCCATGAGGTTCTGTCCGCTCAGCGTCTGTACAATCCAGGTGCCGCAGACAATCTCTGTTCGACGGAGGTTGACACCCTTGAAGCAATCGGCGTAGCTGGTTCCGGCGGACAAAGACTTTTCGAGCTCGTTGGTGTGCTGGATCATTGCGATTGTACCATCCAGATCAAAGTCACGGTTTTTGGCGGAGGTTAATCGCTGCAGGGCACGTCTGGCGCCGGCAATATCACCGCGGCGAACATGCCACCATGGTGATTCAGGGGCAAAGATGATTCCGACTAGGATAGGGAGGGGCCAGGCCCACTGAACAGCAAAGGGGATACGGTATGCCCATTCATCTCCGAGTTGGAAGGAGGCACGGTTGACGCCTGCAGCAATAAACTGTCCGAAGACCCAGCACATATTGATGTACGTGGTGAGGTAGGGTCGTAAAACGACAGGACAGACTTCCGAGGCGTACGCGGCGGGTAGCGTCTGGAAGATGCCCCAGGGAATTCCGGCGAGGATTTCAGCAGCCAGAAGCATCCTCACGTTGACGGCGAAAAAGAAAATAAATATGATGGCATTGATGGCTATCAGTGCGGAGATCATCGTCCATCGATAGCCAAGACGCTCCGAGACCAGACCACTGATGATCAGGCCAATGACCTCACCTGCTCGCGCACCATTCGATAGAGCCGATTGCCAGGGCGCCGGCACGGTCCAGCCCTTAGCGGACTGGACGCCGTATTTCTGGTTAAAGGCCGGTGATGCATACAGAGATCCCAGCAATGCCAGATCGTAGCCCTCCATGATAAGGGCCGACGACAGAAGAACGGACCATGCAACGGCCTTTGGATAGAGACGGAGACCCTGCCAAAGCGTCATGGTCTGCTCCTGTCGAGCAGCCTGCTTGCCTTGAGCCAACGACTCTTTGTGTTGAAATTCATCGTTGTGCGACATGATGGAACTCTTGAAAAGAAGAAGACTTGAGGGGAAAGATGAGTAGAAGAGAACCTTTCATGCCATGGGATAACAGGAAACGAGGTGGCCTGTCAGGGCATATATATACCCCTCGGCCTGCTCACAGGACGGCACTGGAGCAGACGAGTGAGTGCACCTGATGCTGAAGAAATGATAAATCTGGGGTTTGGCCTCCCCGTTCCCCGCTGGGTCCCCAGAGTTTTTTTTGATTCTGTAGCTGGATCCCCAGTGTGGAGAAAATGCTCCGAAACAGAGTGCCATTCTGAGATGCTTATTGGCTTAACGGTGCCAAGTCGGCGCTTAGTCGGAGGCAATGCGGTGTCAACGCGGAGGTCACGCACTTCAGAAGATTCAAAGACTCGAAAAGATCAAGGCTGGGTATAAAGTATAAAGTAAATCTTTTCTCGTCGGTTGTATTCGATTACGTAGAAAGCAAACTCTGCCTCGGTCACAATCATGTCCCCAAGTGCCATTGAGACTGTCCCGACGGGGACCAACAACTGGTGGAAGGAAGCCACCATCTACCAGGTATATTGAGCTCACTCAACGTGAAAAGCACACAATAAATGCTGACTAGACCAGGTCTACCCAGCATCCTTCAAAGACTCCAACGGCGATGGCTGGGGCGATATTCCTGGCCTTATCGAGAAAGTGCCCTACCTGCACTCTCTCGGGGTGGACGTCGTGTGGCTCTCGCCCATGTACGACTCCCCTATGCACGACATGGGCTACGATATATCAGACTACGAAAACGTGCTACCGGCATACGGGACGGTCGCGGACGTTGAGAAGCTTATAAGCGAGTGTCACAAGTACGGAATGAGGCTCATCCTAGACCTCGTGGTAAATCACACCAGTGACCAGCACAAATGGTTCCAGGAGAGCCGCAGCAGCAAAGATAATCCCAAACGCGATTGGTATTTCTGGCAACCGCCTCGTTACGATGCCAACGGAAATCGAATGCCGCCCACAAACTATCGGGGGTATTTCGCAGGGAGCACATGTTCGTTTAACCATTAATACCGACCCATCGCTGCCGACAAGACGCTGACAAGTTCGCAGGGACCTGGGATGAGCATACACAGGAGTATTATCTCCATCTGTACGCCAAGGAGCAGCCGGATCTGAACTGGGATAATGAAGCGACACGCAAGGCCATATACGACAGCGCGGTCCGCTTTTGGCTGGACAAAGGGGTTGATGGTTTCCGAGTTGATACTGTTAATAAGTATAGCAAACACACCGATTTCCCCGACGCCCCAGTCACCGATCCCAAGAGCTTCATCCAGCCGGCGATTGGTATGTGGTGTAACGGACCGCGGATCCACGAATTCCTCCGCGAGATGTATGATGAGGCCTTAGAGCCCTACGGCGATGTAGTGACCGTAGGTGAGCTAGCCAACACGCCAGACCCAGCGCATGTTTTGAAATACGTCGGTGCATCGGCAAAACAGCTCAGCATGGTCTTCCATCTGGATATCGGGCATATAGGCATGGGGCATAGTCTGGAGGACAAGTATATCCTCCAACCCTGGGAGTTGACGGAGATGAAATCCATAGTCGACAAGTGGCAGACCTTCATCGAAGGCACGGACGGCTGGACATCAGCTTTCTGCGAGAACCACGACAACGGCCGGTCCGTGTCGCGGTTTGCGTCGGATGCACCCGAGTTCCGCGAGATTTCTGCCAAGATGCTTGCGCTGATGATGGTCGCCATGACCGGAACGCTGTTCCTCTACCAGGGCCAGGAGATTGGCATGATTAATGCACCTCGTGATTGGTCGATCGATGAGTATAAGGATATCGAGGGACTAGGATATTACCGTGAGGCGCAGAACCAGGTTGCCAGTGGAGTGGACCCAACCCGTGAGAAACGCATTATGGATGGGCTGCGGACCCTGGCCCGTGACCATGCACGACTCCCGATGCAATGGGACGATTCTCCGCAGGCTGGATTCACTACAGGAGAACCCTGGATGCGCACACATGATCTATACCCAGAGATCAATGTCAAGAAGCAAGAAGCAGATCCCGACAGCGTGCTGTCTTTCTGGAAGAAGGTGCTACGCCTGCGGAAAACATATCGCCAGTTGTTCATCCACGGAAAGTTTGAAATACTGGACTTCGAGAACCTCGAAACTTTTTGCTTTGTTAAATCTAGGGGAACGAATCGAGCGCTCGTCGTGCTAAATTTTACAAAAACTGAGCAACCCTGTTCCCAAGCAGAAATGGCGGCAGGGATGAAACTGCTGATTAGCAACTATCCCGAGTCTAGTCCGGCTTCTCTGGAGACGCTGCGGCCTTATGAGGGTCGAATTTATGTTTTAGATGGATAGGCATAGAAATCAACATAGCTTCGTCGAGTACTACTCGGAAGTCATACGTCTGCCGATATTTCAAACTGGTAAATTTCCGTTAGACGACGTGCTGTAATCCCAAAAAGCTAGAAAGATGTACTTCATAGCATAGCTCAGTAAGATTGACTCGGATTCCAACACAACCAAATTCCAAAGCGATCATTAGGGTTGTCAATTCATTGTATAAGTAAACTTCCATCGGAGTTTAGCCGAGGTCTTGGCATCTTGGAGCAATAGTTTAAGTCATTCTTTTGGTCCAATCTCTCTTGCTCCGTTAAAACCTCAGACAACTCTGGATGCCCCGTCACAACACTGTCTCAACCGCCTGCGATGCTTGTCGCCGTCGCAAAGTCAAGTGCGACACCCAGCAACCCTGCCTTCAATGCCAAAATGCCGGTCTTGCGTGTCGCACTACATCCGTTCGGCGCAAGAAAGGCCGACAAGGGTTAACGGCGACTGTTCTTCACGAACTGCGAAGACTCCCGGCACAAACTGAAGCTGAAGTTCTATCAACTCCCTCGCCCCGGGAGTCTGCGATGGATGGCTGCTTTGTCAGAAAACCCGGACTTCTAAATCTGTCAGTTGTTCAGAGTTGTGCTGAGTACTTCTTCGCCCGCATGCTGGGCACAGTTCCCATTCTTCTTCCTGCTCTATTCCAATACCATGTTGATCGCATGGCTGAAAGTCTACATTCGTACTGTCTTGTTTCTGCCTTTTGCGCGTTTGTCTTCACTCAGACAGGGTATGCGTCCTGGCATAATCCGACGAATCCGTCGGCAGCACTTGGACGATCGTTGCTCGAGGAAGCCATGGCCGCTCGTCGGCATCTTGATCCCTTTACAGCGCCCAGTCGCCACGGTATCATGATCGCGTTCCTGCTTTATGGTTGCCAGATTGGATTGGGCAATCAACGCCAGGCTTATTATTTTCTACGGGAGGCCACGACGCTCTACACGGCGGGAATTCTTGATCAACCCGACACAGAGGTAGACGAAGACCCTGGCAGCCTCTTTTGGCTCCTTTTGATCTCGGAAAGGTAAGATTAATGCAGTATCTTGAACATCTATGGCTTTCTAAACGTAATAAAGAGCGCATGCCATCCGAAGACACCGCCCTATCACCTTGGAGATTACCCCCGATAGCCCAGTGCTTGACCACGCACTGTCCGATGCCTTTAGTATCGGGTTCCGCTGCCTCGCAGAGCTTTACCGACCCTTCAACCAGTCTTTCCTTAGTCACTGGAACGGCACCGAAACCTCCTTCTCAAGGGATTTGCTTATCCAGTTGGAGGAGCACCTGCGGCAGGCCGTCCCTGCCGACCTCGACCTGCCTGATATCCTCCTGGCAGACCTTCGCGTGTCGCAGCAATGGCTGCGTACCATGATCTGGCAACTTGCCACAACCGCTGGTTTCCTTTCGAGTAGTCCGTCCCACCCATGTCTGGATTTTGGCTACCCATTGCAGATCGCCCGAGAACTGTCCCTGGCGACATGGAAGCTATCACGGGAGAGCATGGAGACGCACGGCGTAGGTCTGGTACGTTGCTGATCATCCCCGTGCAGGAAACACTATCGTTCGCATAAACTGACATTTTGACACGCCAAGGTTGAGAAAATATTTGAAATCACCTGTACATTTGCAGACGTAATGGCGTGTTTATCACCCGCTAGACTGCGCGCATCCGGATTCGACCTCGGTCCCCAGGACTACCTCAAACATCTTTGTACGCTGATCCACTGTCTACCAGGCGGGGATACAAAATTTCTCCCACTCCTACTAGCAAAAATCGGCCAAACCCTGCCGTCGATGCTAGCCCCTGTGAGTCGGCACCTAAGCTTGCCACTGACGGATCTTGCTCCACTAGAGTCTGAGGAGATACCGACCACGAGCCTCAGCAATAACTGGGATAAGGTTTTCAATTGGTCTGAGATGAGTCGTATCGGTGATAAGACTCCGGAGATTGAAGGGACATTTCAGTTTGGTTAGCGGCAATCTTGTCTTTGGGGCCAATCAAGCAACCTTGGAGGCCTATCTGATTCATGGTTCTCAAATACACTCTTAAATATAGCATGTAAGCAAGGAATTGAGGAATTGTATTTGTACTGTAATTTTCTCTAAATTTGCAGCAGTTATTAGGATACCTAGGTAATGAATATAGCGTCTATGAACGTCGCCGGAACTAAGGTCAGAATGGATACAGAGTCTAGAAGAAATAGCCCATGGTGCTCATTGAGGATCAATCCAGCTATACAGACACTTTCCACATTCAATCACAATGCTCTCGTCCAAAAATACTGTGTTCTCCCATGGACAGCCACCTCTCCGGCTTCATTTCTCGGCACTTCTTTGAGAGTACTATCAAACTTCTCCTTGAATTCCTACCACGAACACACACACACACCCATCAGCGAATACTCCATCAAATCAACAAAGGGCAAGAGTGAAAGAAAAAAAACAACAACAAACCCTCAAAACACCTTCTTCTGCTGTGGAAAATATACTATACGTCTTCAACCTATCCCAAACCGCCTCAACAGCGCGCCACTGCGTATTCGACTCATGCTCCTCATGAATCGGAGTCTCGAAATACCTCTGCTGCTCCTTCTCATCAAAGACATTTCTCCATGTTCCGTGCCGGAAGCGTGGGACGTTGTCGTCGTGGGACCAGATGTGCGACTTGATCATTTCTTCCCATTTGCTGGAGACGGGGTCGGATTTGTAGCCATTCCCTTTTTTTTTTTGCCCTATCAGCCCATGCAAATTCGTGGTAAGTATGTTTGATTTGGTAAGTTGGTAGTTACTGACAGTCATCAACGTGCCATATCAATCCCAAATAACCGCCTGGTTTGAGTATGCGTCTGATTTCTTTCAGCGAGTCGAGAGTAGCGAACCTATCACAGTCAGTCAGCTAACCATTCAAACTACATATACTGATAATAGACATGTGTGTCTAAAGTAGAATATATACCAATGAAACCCCTATCCAAAACCAAAAAAAAAAATTTCCGTCAGCAACCCAAAAGAAAACCAACCCATCTAAATAAAAAAAAAATCACAAAAACAAACCTGCGTAGCAAAAACCCCATCGACACTCCCACTCTCAATCGGCAATACCTGCGCATACCCCTTCACAACTTTTACTCTATCCAACCCTTTCCTCTCCAATTCCTGTCTCATATCATCATGCGGCTCAACAGCAATGATTTCATAACCCTCCGGTCTGGCCGCGAGTGCTTCCGTAAATAGTCCCGTGCCAGCTGCGAGGTCAACTACTCTCAGATTCCGTCGGTCTGCGAGATTTGTGCGCTTGAGGATCAAATCCGTTTCGTGCGCGGTGTACGTGGGTCTGTGTTTGTCGTAGGATGAGGCGTCTGAGAAGCCGGTTTGGGCGATGTAGTGGATTGATTGGGTCATTTTTTTTTTTTGTTTTTCCTTGTACTTACTTCTGTAGGGATCTGAATAGTTAGGCCTTGGAAGGTTGTGCTTATTATGTACAAATTCTCACTATTTCTTTCTCAAATGACGAGTACTTCTGGCTCGATTGCGATAATCAGCATCTCGGAGAAATCTCCGAGACCGTTGCTCTCACTATCAGATGAACCCCGCGTTTATCTTACAAACTAGTTGGCTGGCCCTGTTAAATAGGCTTTTCTGCTGCCCATGTGCGCATTTACTAAGAAGGTCTGTCAAGCTTAAAGAAAAAAAAGACTAGATGAACGCCTCTATGTATCTCCGACTCTGTATGCACATTAAGCTTTCATATACCGAACACATTTTATATCCTGATCCACTTGCATAACCTCGTTTCTTTTTTAACTCAACTAGTATGGTCAAATCAAGACCTGTCAAGGAATCCCTGACTCTCAAGGATCAGCACAATCTCATGCACGATACTGCGGACACTCTGCTTCTCAACATCAACAACAAGATCGGCCTTGGCAGGAGCCTCATATGGGTCGTCGACGCCAGTGAATCCCTTAATTTCACCACGACGGGCCTGGGCGTAGATACCCCTCTTGTCGGTCCTTTCGCAGTACTCAAGGGGTGTGGCTACATGAACGAGAATGAATGTGCCTACTGCTGAGATGGTGTCACGGGCAGCCTTTCGGGATGCCTCGTAAGGTGCGATTGGTGCAGCAATAACGGCGGCACCAGCCCTGGTGAGCTCTGCAGCAACAAAGGCAATGCGTTGAATATTCTTGTCGCGGTCTTCCCGGCTGAAGCCCAATTCTGACGAAAGCTCGTGGCGGACTGTCTCTCCCAACAGGAGTGAAACGGACCGCCCACCTTGCTGATTGAGAGTCACCTGAAGAGCACGGGCAATGGCATCCTTGCCCGAGTTCTGGTATCCAGTGAGGAAGATGGTGAAACCCTGAGCGTTGCGAGGTGGGTTGGACTCGCGAAGAACCTTGATAACTTCAGGGTAAGAGAACCATTCTGGGATATGGGCACCTGAGCGAAGACGTTTTCGGAGCTCAGTACCAGAAATGTCAAGAGTCTTCACGCCGGCGGGCACCTCGTTCACAGGCTTGTACTCGTCCGTATCGGGAAGGTAGGTAACCTGCTGGAACTCAACGACCTCAATACCCAACTCGGCCCTGTATTTCTCAACCGCATGCTGAGCGTCGTAAGGACCGTAGAATTCAACGCCCTTGGAGTTCTTTCCGGGACCAGCGTGGTCACGTCCAACAATGAAGTGAGTTGCGCCGTGGTTCTTGCGGATAATGGCGTGCCAGATAGCCTCACGAGGACCACCCATACGCATAGCCAGAGGCAAAAGACCAAGGACAGCCATACCGTTGGGGTAGCGAGGAAGAAGAGCTTGGTAAACTCGGACACGGGTGAAGTGGTCAATGTCGCCTGGCTTGGTGAGACCGACGACGGGGTGAATGAGGACGTTTGCTTGACGAGCACGGGCAGCGCGGACGGTCAATTCACGGTGAGCTCGGTGCATGGGGTTTCTAACAACAGTCAGTAAAATACGACCAATTCTTCATATTTTGATTCATACCTTGTTTGGAAAGCGACAACTCGACTCCAGCCGAGCTTGTCGAAGTGAGTGCGCAGTTCAGCGGGGGTGTCTACATGGTCAGTCTATAAGCCATATACTGAGTCGGACCGTAAACTCACATCGGAGAGCGACATAGTCGTAATGGTTAAGTTTGTTTACAGCTTCCACCTTTCCTCCAATGTAGAATTCTTGAACCTTGGTATTGAGATATATGATTGCGGGGTGTTCCTCATCGCCACCGAAAACGAGCTTGGACTCTTTCGTTCTAAGAAATGTTAACGATTTTCTTGTAATGTAGATTGTTTTGTAAGGAAAACTTACTTGTCAGGACGGTAGATGTCGTCAACGGTCAAGATAGCCAAGTTACGGTCGTCACGAAAGTCTCGTAATGTGACGCGCGATCCAGGCTTCAACCCGAGCTCTTTGACAGTTTCACTGGACGCATCGAGCGTAATGGGCATGGAGAAAAGGTTGCCGTCCGCAAGACGAGACTCGGCGACGACTCTGAAATCAGTCAGACAATATTCGTTTTTGTGATCAAGGATGTATAGATGTTGCGTACCCATCGTAGTCCTTCTCGTTCATGAAACCTGTAGAAAGTGGTGTTAGCAAAGCAATTCCTGTGATCGCAATGTGACAGAGAAACTAACCTTCCAGAGGACTGAAACCTCCGTTCATGATCAACTCCAAGTCACATAATTGGCGTTCTGTGAGGACAAGAGCGGGCAATGTGGCAGCTTCAATCTCGAGCTCGTCATGGCGGGGAGCATCGCGGGCAACCAAGTCCTTGAGGACACCACCGTGAGGAGGGTTTGCCATTTTTTCTGATATAGAAGGAGAATATGACGGAACAAGGGTATCTGGGTAAGAAGAGAAGAAAGAAAGAATGGACTGGGAGGAATAAGAGGAGTGAAGAAGAAATATTTCGAGCTGGATGTTGGGAAGGTGGTTACTGAACCATCCCGGTACGGTTACCTGGAATTACAGCCATCCCACTCCGTTATCGATAAGGTAATCAAGGATCCCGGTCAAATGGTTGCATTTGGATTGGCTGAACCTGCATTGACGTGCTAAATCGTGTTACAGGCATGACGGGATATTACCCTATAGCGACAGCCACATAAGGGCATGCATGAGAAATCTGTTGGGCATCTACAACTTAAAGCTGTCATCTCTATTCAATTTGTGTATAGCTATACATTTATTCAATGGAATTGAGGCGATTGACTGCTCTGAAACTGCATAGAATTACAGTACATCGACTACATTTTGAATACATCGTGAAATTTTGATAGAATGAGATCAGACACTAAGCCACATCTGACTTAAGTGCTTATCCCCGCCTTCCTGTTCCGGCTTAGTCGCTGCCAGTTTCAGACGGAAAAGCAATCACGACATCGTCTGGACGGCTTGCGTGATTTCTCTTGTCGATCCACACTCTGATTGGCTGACACGGCGGGGTTCCTGCCAAGACTCCTGATTAGGTAATACGTAACCGTAGATGAGAAGCCCTAGCCCTAGCCCTACTTTTCTACACCTGAACGCGAAGAAGTTTAACGTGTCATGGAACATGCATCCAACATTGAAAATAAACCTGGGGATCTGGCAGTCCTTGTCTATACGTCTCGGTAATCTGATTGGCGCGAATGCCAATCACCAGCCAAGATCGGTGACTTCGATCCTCAACATGTGACAGACCTATCGATCCCGAATGTGTAACCCTCCTTCTGTTGACCAGAAAACGTGCCATACAATATAGATTGTGAGCTTGGGGAAGAGGAGAGTAATGGACCGATCAGGCGATATTTTTTGATCCGATAGAATAGCTACTTGGCTACCAGTGTGACGGTGTAGCCTTAACATCTCGACTCAGCGATCCATATTGGTTGGTTTTGCTCATACCTGAATAGATTCTTTGTTCTATCTACGTCTATCTACCTACGTAGATATTCAGTGTTCATAATTTATGAAATAAAGTATCGCTGTCTGCCTAATTAATCGGAGTGCCGTTTTAATCAGAGTCCAGCTGAGCAAACCTTGATGAAGTGGCTCTCGGTTTCGCTATTTATCTCCAAAAAGTCAAAATAAATGTTTCACGTCTAGAGTATCTAAAATGTCATTCGTTGAAGATAAAGGTTGTCCTACACGATATACGCGGGTTTGCTATAGCATCATGCCCAAAACGATCTATGCACTCAATCTCATTTGCACACGGATCAGAGCTATCGTATGAAACAGGACTCGGGAAGCCTGCGGCTCAAACTTTCTTTGTATCTGAATGGTAGGGTAGACTGTTCATAGGTAACTCTTAAGTTAAGAATATAATCCGAGCAGGGTGAAGAGTCATCTTTAAATGATTGAATTTCCCAGTACTCCGTACACGAGCCGGAAATATTTCATTAAGCGCAATTAGCATTTCATCAAGCTTTTCTAGTTCAAGCCTTTTAGCTGCTTGCAAAGCTTGATCAATATGTTCAGGAAGTTCGCTTCTGCTGTTGCGGATGCGATCGCAGAAGTTGATGACAGACGTAATACCCAATATCCGCAGGGAGCTCAGTATCACACAGGATACCAGACGGCGCAACAGCCAGTACAGCAGCCAGTCTATCAGTCTAGCGCACCTGTCTCAGGGGCTGGCACTCAACAAGCTACATATCAGGGACAGTATGCAACGGCTAGCGGGCCTGAATGTATCGGCCTGCAGAGCGTATTGACAACATATCATCAGTTCTTCAACCTCAAAGCGGCACCAGACTTTTCTATTTGCCATAATTGCTGTCGGACATACATCCAACCAAACCGCGACCTGTTGTATGAGTTCCAGCCTTACCATAACAAGAACAACCCTGACGAGGCCTTTGCTTGCGATTTCATCATTCCAGCTATTAAGTCAATCTTCTTCCAGCAATGTATCCCAAGGAAGACTGTCAAGCCGCTAATAGACTTTTCAAAACTTTGTGAAACGCTCATACCTTGTGATGGCTCAGTTATTACTGTACGAGGGAGACCGTACTATCAAGCTCGAAGGAATAAGATAAAGAATTTCATGTCATGCGAGACATGTTTTGAGCTTTATTTTAAGCACACACCCTTTGAACATGAATTCGAAAAAGTCGCAGACGGAACCCTTGGAGGGAGTCAGCAATGGACATGCGACATGGCTAAGACATATTTCATGCGCCTCACCACCATTCAACTTGGAAAGCCACGTCCAAATTTCTCGGAATTTGCAGATGAGGCAAATGCTAGGATTTCTATACCTCCATGTCCCGGACCGAATAAGCCGATAGTCAATTTCTCGCCGAAACTGCCTAACGTTGTAATGACTGGTGCGAATGGAAAAGCCGGTAACATTTGTTTATCGTGTTTCTCTGATTTCTTGAGCGATACACCATTAGAAACAACGGCCTTTGTTGGCGCCAGGCTAGCATCTGATCAACTCGGGAAAGTGACTTGCGATTTGGCGCATGGATATTCTCAAATGGCTATGATACACGCTGTGAGACTGCGGAATGAGCAGGTATGGAGAGACGCGGTAATGATGGGAAATAAAGCCGAGCACTGTGCTGGAAAGAAGGGTATGGACGAAGTAGAAATCGTTCAGGCCAGAAGAGTCAAAGGCGATATGATTCAATGGTATCAATTAAACAGTTCGCCGACAGTCGAAATATGTCCCTTCTGTTACTGGACAAAGGCCAAGATGGTTGGTGCTGGACATATGTTTTCACCAATTACTCGACCAATGGCCCCGGGTCATGTGCATATCTGCTTCATGACGGGGTCGGAAACTCCTGAAACGACAGCAATGACTAGCCCAGATAATTTCGAAGATAGTGTTGCCTGGCGAGGGCGAGTTTTGTTTAATTCCTTACGACCCGGCTATGAAGCTGGAGACTGGAACCCTTTAGCATCGGCTAGCCGAATGCTTGCTACCAGTGCTCTGCCGTGTGGTGGTAACGTTCGTGGATTTTGTCGAGGAAGCAATAGGCGTTGGCACGGCCGTGTGAATCAAGCATATAGCAACCAGAATGACTGTACAATCATCCTTTGCGAAGAGTGCTACATGCGTTCAGTGAACGGGAAACCTCACGCCAACCTCTTCAGTCAAGATATGGCAAATCTCGCATTCAGCAATGTCGGATCCGACGGCTTGGTTTACTGCAACACATATACGAACCGGGCGAGAGGGATGGTGCGCCAATGTGCCGAGACCGGTGATCTGGTCTCGTTCGCTCGATGGTGGAACATGCGTGAAGAACTCCGCAAGAAGAGAGATTCATGGAAACCAATCCTTGAATTCCAGTTACAGAAAAAAAAGCTTGCTGATGCTCAGAGATTAGCACAGGCAAAGCTCAAAGCCAATGCACGACTAAATGCTATGGCAAGAATGGGGACTGCTGCAGCCGCGGAACTTGCAGCAGGGGATACGGGCTGGAGATATGGAAATTCTCAGGTATGGATTCTCCACGTTTGATGAAACAATCGCTGTAAACTTCCCGGCCTTTTCAAGCTAATTGCAATGATTGTTGTGATATAGGTTGGATACGGATTCTGGACTGCAGGAGCAGCGGAAGCGCAGATGGATTGGCTAAGAGCGGGCAACATGCCTTCAGGTTTTGACGGGAATTCTATCAGTTCGACCATGGATAGTCAAGCAATCCTAATGCAGGCCCGGCAGGACGAGCTCAATTTTGCAGCTGTCGAGTAGAGTTTGTCTACCGTGCGAACTAAGTAAAAGATGGCAAATAGTCAGATTACGTGCTATATAGCCTTCATGATAGTCAACGGAGAGAGTTCAAGAGACTGAGATATCCATGGATATAGTAATGACTAAAAATAGCTGTTGTTTTTTGGACAAGTCATTCAAGAGGCGCTGAGGATACCCGTAAAACTGGACGTCTTAAGACTAGTTTATGCGCCAGGCACCTCAAACAAAATGCAAAGACTTGTTGCAAGTTTGCTTTCTGAAACCCAGGATCTGAGTGTAGTATATCCTCAAGGTAGACTTTTTCGTGTCCGGAAATTTCTACAAGACACAAAAAGTCAGTCAGCTATATTCCAGAATATTGTCGAGGTGTGGTGAACGCACCCCTTTTGTATTCCACGTCAATTCCCTCCAATTTGTTCATGAATGCCTGCCATTGACTCTCGCTGGAATTTCCCTAACATTACTTGTGTACCACACGTACAATATGATGGTTCTCAATGCCGAGTCCATGTTTCGTACGACTTCGAAATAATGATCTGAAGAATAGTCAAGTCTGTCCGTTGATTTATTAGGATCGAGTGTGGCTGTCTCATGAAGAAATCTCTCAATCTGACAGAAGACGACCATGATTAAAATGATTGTACAATGAATACCGACGCGGTTGCTAGCATAATGATGAGATTTCCAGCGCTGCAGACCTGAGATGACTCTTTCAACCAGACCTTGGTAGATGGAGAAGAAAATCGTTTTGGCAATTTTGGTGGTCATGTTCGAAGAGGAAGATGATAACACAACGTCTATGTTTTTATATCCCAGACTCTTTAATTCATCGAATAGACGCTGCCTGGAGTCCAGTGGAATTGTTATTGGCAACGTGAGCATGGATGATAACAAAGCCATTGTCCATGCGCTCTCCAAAAGCTCGCCCATCCAATGGTCGTTTGACCTTCGACTCCGGTTTGGATCAAAATAATTCCAAGAGACATTGATGACATTGCGAATCCACCCAAGGTCTTGTCCAGGAAAGCAGGCGTGTAGCCATTCTTGTATACTTTCCGAATCTGTATTTGTAAGTTTCAACCACTGCCACAGCAAAGCTAGAGCGTCATTTGTGTCAGCATTGCACGGATACACTGGAAGCCTCTGGATGTATCTGAAATCTTTAGGGAATTCAATCGGTTGTTCTTCGATAGCATGTGCTAGGCCCTTCGCAGCAATGATCTGAGCATAGAGCGCGCCCTTAAATCCATTAAAATTCGTCCCAAAACCAAAGTTCAGTGGCAGAGGAAAGATTGGATTGCCTTTTGTTGAACCTATATTTTCATCTAACCACCTAGTTAAGGCCGAAGACGTGAAATGCGCAGCAAGTACATCTGTCAGAATGCACTTTAGTATCAGATGTCATTCAAAATTCTAGCAAACTGAAAGAAGCCTCACCCAGTTTTAAAAACTTTGATAGTTCGATAAAAGATCGAATACACGCGCCCCAACGGATTCCTCCGTGATTTTCGTTACAAATCTCACAGGGAGTTTTTTGTGAGCACTAATTATGGTCAGCGATAAGAAGCTAAACTTGCGGTGTATCATAATTCACCTTGTATCCAGACACTACACATCTCAGACAGGCAGGCTTATCTCGGACTTGTCGAACATTATTACTTACATTGCTTCCAGAGTCCTGTTGAGATGAGTCAATGATTGTGTTAACGGGAATATCGGAGGTTTTGCATGGGAAACTTGCCCGTTTCCCCGATATTCACTGAGCTTGATTCCTAATTCATTGGATCTGATGGTCTGGTAGAGATTTCTGATGTGAATTCCACGTCGGAGGGAAATACCGCGGTAATATCAGAGGTTTGGTATGATGGGAAATCCATGTCGGGTTGAGTTACCATTGAGGGAGTTGGGCTTTCACTCCCATCTATAATTGAATCTAGCCAATGGGCGGGCTCTCTAACGACACTTGGATTCTGATTCAGCGATTCAAGATTTTCTTCCGTTAATTGATTTGGTTCTTTAGTGGGTTCAAAATCGAACGATGGCAGATCCAAGTCCATCTCCCGCGATTCAGCTGTAGACGAGGCTTGCATGCTGTTGGTTGTCGACTCTTCGGCGCCGAAATAGGGATGGTGCTGAAAATAGTCTCCATCAACATTCGAATCCCGGTCTTCTGTTGAAGCCCATGGCAAAGATTTTAAGGAGAACGAGTGAACGTGCTCAGCTGTGTGGCTCAAAACGGCGTTTGTATCTTCATGAGTGTAGGAACATAAAGGACAAGAGAGCATCAGCACCATTGATTTCCGTAGCCAGGCGGACAGTAGCATTGGAATCTGCTGCGCTGTTATGCCCTTTGCATGTTGTCCCTGAACATGTGCAATAAAGTCATCCTTGTTATCGAAGCTTGGATGTCGCACAGATGAGGTACAGGCGAAGCAGAGCCACCGGGATACGCCACCATGATCAGTTGTCATATGTGATCTCCAAATCTCCATTGTTTCATACAGTTTCTCAGGACAAGAGCAGTCATCTAGGACGCATGTATAAGGCAAAATATCTCTTGCGATATGTTTCCTGATACTCTCATTAACATCGTTGATCTATTATTGTAGATTAGGTACTTACTTCCATAGACTACGACGACTGACCGCGATTGGAAGCATCTGACAACAACAAGGGCATTGAAAGACGTGCTGATCCCTGTTTAATACAGGAGGCTTTGGATATCTTACCCGAGACGCTGTTACGGAGAGCACAGTGGTTGTAGGTTGGATGGTATGTTGCGCTGGCATGATAATCGTGTCTTGAACGACTGTCGCGGTTGTTGTGCTTTCAACCTTTAGTAGATCATTCTTAGATTCCTGCATTGCGGAAGAAGGTGAAAGGACAGGGATAGTTGAAGTTTCCATCGTCTGTAACGCCACTCGATTCATAGATCCTTGAGTTTCAACTGCGCTTGATAGTTTGTTGGCGTGACGTTGAGCATATAAAAATCGGTTTCGACGTCTCAAATTTGCGTCAATAAGGCGCTTCATAATTCTGCCTAATTGTCCTGGATTGAGTTCAACGTCCCTATGCCCGGAAGAATATAGGATTATTCCCTGCTGTGAAGTTCGTGCCTGTAGGGTGCCATGTTCACTTGGTTTGGCAAGTACCAAGATCTCAAGATGTCGACGTAATGCTTGGATTTGAGGATTTTCGTTGTCAAAAGTTGCATCTGCTTTCAGCATACGCGAGTTCACTCCGGCTTTGCGAATTGCAACTGTAATCCTAGTTAGTTGGTCAAGGGTATCTTGCACATCATTCATGGCCCGAGACAGTCCAATGTCTTCTGGAATGGTTGACTGGTGGACTAAATTTGCTGCCAATACAAGGGTTGCGTTAATATTAACTGGTATCTCTAGATCCTCTTCCGTACTGTCTGTTGTAGGACGTACCTAATTCGATACATCTCTCAAGAAATGCTTTTAGCAATTTGAGAAGGTTGATCAAGAAAATGTGCGTTTCCAAATCTGTGGATAATCGAGCCTGCAATGATGACTTTCCAGATCCTGACGCATTCACTCCAGCGCACCAGAGATTGAAATCGGCCAAGCGGTTCTCAACCCATTCTATGTCCAACAAGTGGGGGATCTTTGAAGCATTCTGAAAGACTTGACGGCACTCTTTGATAGCATCAGCGATAGTTTGTGGTTGGGACATTTTAGCCTTGGTAAATCCATGGATAAATGCCAATGAGGAACTTGAAACCCAAACTTGGAAGGTGAGGACGGTGGGAAATCCCGAGCGTGACAAGGAAAGCACGTGCAGCCCAGATCCAGATCTACCCCGCAGATAGAGAAGCTGTTACTCTCTTGCCTCAGCCTGATAGACTTCTCCCTTACGTTCCTCATCAAATATCAATGCTCCATGGAGGATTATGACGTGCTGGACCTCGCCTGGCAAGTCTTGCCATGGGTGAGTAATCAAGCAATCATACTTGGGCAACAAACTCTCAACAATGTATACGGGAAGCTCGGTACCGAATTATTCATCTTAGCACAGTATATACCGACAATGATAGACGATGTGACCGTCAGAGAAAAGGTGAAGACCGTGTTGGGATTAGTAAATAAAGCGTGTTCAGTGAGTCACTCTGTACTGCCGGATAATCTTCGCATATTATCAGATAATTGACGAATCAATTAGACTACCACCTCTCTCGAAAGTAGGAATGATAGTTTCGGTACGCTTCGAACGATTCAAAAGTATAACGAATCATCGACATCAGTCCGAGCCTCAGTTGAAGAAGAGATCCGTTCTAGCTTGACTTACTTTGTGAAAACCGACCCAGAGTTCCATACGTTACTACACCTCATTCAAGACTGTTTGATATCTTCGAACGAATCCCTCACTGGTCAGTTGGAGGGAAAATCGGACATCGAAACAGATGATATGGAATATCCGGCTCGGATAAATGATATTCTATATGATCAGCTTCGAATGCACGCTTGTTGCAAATGTAGTAACGGACATCTCAAGTGGACTCAACTGCGTTTAAACACCAATGACAAGCAGAAAGATACCGACATAAAGTTTGAGTTACTGTTTCAGATTAACTCTAACCCCCTGACAGATCTCGATTCGAGAGATCACAATTATAAACGGTGGAAAGAGACCGTAGTATTAGTGTCGAGGTAGGCTTTATAGACTTTGAGGAAATTGATGACGAGTTTCCAACTTAGCTGACACTTCTCATAATCTTCTAATAGACGCAATGGTAAAAAACAGCTGTCATTCAAAGATCAACCATCCAGATCCGTACAGTCATTGCAAAGTGGTTTGAAGCTGTCACGAAAGCTGCGACGCATCGGTTTGGGAGATTTTTGCAATATGATCAACGCCGAGATAAACGATCGCCTTTATCTTCACATACAAGCAAACATTATGAACGTGATTGAGGAGAACGAAGAACTAGATTGTCCCAGAATACTATCTAGCTCAGAACTATCTCTGGGGAACTGGCTTCGAGATACGCCACACGTGTCAAACAAAGGCAAAGTTGCGTTAGCATACACTTTAGCCAGATCCGCATGGCAGTACTACGATTCACTTTGGATGATGACTCCTTGGACGCATGAAACCATTTGCTTACTTGCCGAAAAGAGCATCACAAAAGCACAACGCAAACCTCATCCATATCTTACAAGGCAACTCATCGAGGTTGTAGAGAATAGGGTGGAGTTTTATATTGCTGAGGACCTGATGTTTCCATATCCGCACATTCTTGCCCTTGGTATTCTGCTAATTGAAATTGCGATCAAGGCGCCATTCAAGGATAAACAGCATCCTTATGTCTGGAACGAAACAACGGTCAATGATTACTATACATGGGCATGGATCACTGCGAATAGATGCGATTTGAAACAGTCTGTTCATCCTATCTATGAAGAGGTGGTCAATAACTGCCTGGACGCGGAACTATTTGGGACCTCCTCCTCACAGGAATATTCGACTGAAACCAGTCTCAAGACACGAAAGAGGCTTCTCTATGAGAAAGTAGTTTCGCCCCTGAAAAGATTGCACGAAGCGTATCAAGATGATTGGGAAATCGAGCCTGTCCCTATGGCATTTTCTTCAGCTATGCCAACTGCTCACAATCAGTCAACCGAGATTCCCGACCGCATTGCAACAATGAGTCGAGATCAATTTACGGTTGCAATATTGTGTGCTTTACCTTTGGAGATCGATGCTGTCAGCTCACTTTTCGATGAGTTTTGGGACGAAAATACAGATCTCATTCGCAACGCACCGAATGACTCCAATGCTTATACCATTGGTCGGATGGGTGGACATATGGTCGTTTTGGTACACATGCCCGGTATGGGCAAAAGCGCCGCATCACAGTCCGCTGCAAGCCTACAGTCAACATTTCCAAACATAAAACTCGCTTTGGTCGTTGGAATCTGTGGCGGCGTTCCCTACTACGGAGGCCAACGCGAGATTATTCTTGGAGATGTTGTCATAAGTGATGGAATCGTCCAATATGACTTTGGGAGAAGATTACCAGGAGCTTTTCACCGGAAAACATCCATGCCGGAGACTCTTGGCCGACCTAATGTGGCTATCCGCAGTCTACTTGCAAAAATCAAGACAAGGAGGATAGAAGAGCGACTTGCAAAAAAGATGCCCAATAACCTCCAAGCAATTAGCAACAATCTCGGTGGTCACAGTGCTCAGTACCCGGGTATACATCACGACGAGCTTTTTCAATCCAACTACATTCATAAGCACTACAATCCGGGTGTTTGTGCCACGTGTGATCATTGTCAGGACTCCACTGATCCAGTATGTGACAACGTCTCCGACTTGACCTGTGAGCAACTAGGATGTCAGAAAGGCAAACTCGTTTCACGAGAACGACTTAACATTGCCTTGGAGGTGGAGAAACCGCCCAACCCAATTATTCACATCGGTTTAGTTGGGTCTGGGGATACGGTAATGAAATCCGGGCTAGACCGAGATAAAATCGCTGCTCGAGACACTGTAATTGCATTCGAGATGGAAGGCGCAGGTGTATGGGATATTCTCCCTTGCATAGTTATCAAGGGTGTGTGCGATTATGCTGACAGTCACAAGAACAAGGTATGGCAGCAGTACGCTGCTGCTACCGGTGCTGCATGCATGAGAGCTGTTTTAGATGAATGGTCAATTTAGGCATTTGTATGATGTATTCTGCTCCATATTTTCACTTAGGCTATTTGTGATAAATGATCACATGTATTCTGAAAGTAGTTGCTGGTGCTAGGAAAAAGCCAACGATCAAGGTATGAAGTGACAATGTATATACATACAAATAGCGAGTTGTTGATTAGCGAGCTGTCCTTGTAAGCTATTTTCAATGGGTCCATAATAAAACCTCATATAAGGAAACTGGTAGCGAAAAGAAAGGCATGCCCAGTTTCATCGGTTTGGCAGTGCAGTGGTTGAGAAGCCCTAAGTCGCACTCAAACCTTATTTACAGAAAATTGCCTAATTAGGAAATATTGCCTATTCTGTCAGATGTCGGATCTGGTTCTTAAAATCACGATATCGCACTTACCATGGAACCCAGATAGATTCCAAGTGCATGTGTGCTATTTTTGATCAGCTAGCTGCATAGACAAATGCCTAGTGCTCATTCCTGCTACGCGTTAGGCGACACACAAGGCTTCAAGACTGAAGCTTGACTGATACAATAGATAACTCAAGTCAAGATCATCTTGGGCGTCATTGTCGAAACGCAATCTGTGAATAAGGCCAGCCTAAAATATCTGTCCAACATAGGTACCTTAGGTACCCCTGTATAACTTCCAAGCCACCCGTGGACGGCTGAGGTTTCCTTCGAAAGTACCCCCTGTTCTCGCCCCCATTTCTTGATTAGTCATGTAACAAAGAAGGCATTTTGATTCTTGGTCACCACTTCTAGTTCAAAAGATGCATATCAGAAGTCCTTAATGGTCGGCGTATCATTAGCCTGAACGCCGGCTCCTGTAAACGACAGGGGTTCTACCTTGTTAAATGCGGCGCAGCAGGTACCCCTCTTTTCAAGGAGGACGTTAGATCGAAGAACCTCGTTATCAGGCATGGGAGCTGTAGCTAATTATTATCTCTACTTTTCCTCGCCATTTCACCAGAAGTGAAACACTCGGCAGGCTCGGGCAACCGAATAATCAGATACAATGTCTTCGCTTCAAGAGAACAACAATTTGCGCTACTCGGAAAAGCCCGACCTTCCACTTCGACTGAGGAGTCAAAGTAATCAGAAGTCAGGTTCGTTGCTTCCCTCAATAGGAAACCCGTCATCGACAACGAGTATCAAGCCCACCACGCGAATTCCTTTATCAACACCGCTATTTTTTCGCCCGAGTGTACAGAATAGCGAAGCATCCAACATATTTCAGTCGCAAATTGAAAGGAGCTATCCTTCTTCCTCCCCGGATCGGCCAATTCTGTTTCCGAATGTGTCATCGTTCTCGGCCGGGTCGCTCCTGCGTCCTTTCCCATTGAGTCATCATAGTCCGATTTTTTCTGGCGCTTCAATAAACAGCAATATGAGTGAGATCTCAAGCACTGCTCCCTATGACGTGCACAATGAGGAATCTCCTGTGGAACGATTTTACACGTCGGTATTACAAAAAGCAATACAACAGGGTACTGACATGGCAAAGGCTGCAGTCAGTGCACTCGAGAAGTTTGACGGGACAAGCGAGTCAGGAAGTCACGTTCAAAAGCTACTCAGAGATGCGAAGACTTTGACAACATTTCAAGGTTCCGATACGCGAACAATAGCTATCTTGGGAGACTCAGGAGAAGGTAAACTTGAGTTAAGCGAAAGAAGCAGATATTTGAAGCTAACTCAAGTTTAGGGAAAAGCAGCTTGATAAATTCACTGCTTCATTGTCCAGGGCTTGCGAAAACTGTGAGTCGATGCTTGTTCAGGACTCTAATATCTACAAACGTCTGATGCCACGTCATCTCTCTAGTCCGATTGGGGATCAGCTTGCACCTCTGTGGTTACAGAATATCGGCAACGAAAGCAGGGCCAAATAACTCCAATCCTGATTGAAATTGAGTATCTTACTCAGGCTCAAATTGAGGAGCAGGTCTGCGATCTCTTGTGGAGCTATCGTTTGGGGTTTGTTCCAGACTTCACGAATGACACAGTGCCTGATAAGAAATTCAATCGTACCCAGCGAGAATCAGAAACAGCCTGGTCAGCGCTAGATGCCGCATTTGGTCATCAGAAGGAATTCGACCATGAGTTTTTGTTAGATGAATCGGACGGGGCTCTGGAAGCTGTAGCGTCCAAGCTGATCCAATGGACTCGAGAGATTGTTTGGCCAGCAGGGAAATTCCATAATGGGACGTGGACCTCCACGGCTGAGACTGCTGAAGAGTGTTGTGACAAAACCAATGAGTTTATGCAAGATCGGCTTTGGCCATTTACCAAAATTATTCGGTAGGTGGTCATCTAGTGCCCATCTATAGCATACGATAAGGATGATTGACACGTTCACTTCTGTACAGTGTATATCTCGACGCAGTAGTCCTCAAGAACGGTATCGTTCTGACAGATCTCCCTGGTATGTACCGCACAACTCAAACAACGTTGATATGTGGAACTGACGATTTTTGAAGACTTGCAGGATACTAACCTAGCACGAGCGCAAGCAACTCAAGAATATATCATGAAGAGTGACTACGTGTTTGTTGTCTCAAGAATATCTCGAGCACGAACTGACAGATCTCTAAAGGATTCCATAAACACAGTTCTCCCTCAGCACATATCCTTGGAAGATGATTTCGCCACAAGAAACTTCCATTTGGCTATTGTTTGCACAATGGCAGAGGTATTCGTCTTATATACTTTCAATCCGTCTATGTTTACTAAATATTAACAGGGAATAGATGAGGAGTCGGCACTTAAAGAATTCTGCGGCCCCGGGAAGAGGGTTGAAGAGTCCGTGATAAAAAGTCTGGATCAAGAGATAGAGTCTGCAAAGAAATTTGAGAATCATTTCAAGGAGAAGGAGTTGAAACAGAAGTCAGATTCAAAAAAAAAGCCTCTACATTCCAAATCATTAGGCACGTATGTTACTGACTAGCGTTAACAGGCGGAAGCAGCTTCTCATCAACGCTCGAAACGAACATGTCACTGAAATTCTTAAGAAGGAGCATGCACCCAAGATGAAGGGGAAAAAATTGGACGTATTTTGCGTTTCGAACAAGACATACAAGAAGTTCTCAGACCAAGGAAATGCTGCTATGGTTCGTGCCAGCGGAATCCCCGAGCTGAGGCGATTCTGTCGCTCGATAGTAGCTGAGGATAGGCTTCTGGAAGCCAAGAACTTCTTGAGATCGAATCTATCGAGTCTACTCAATTCAATAGATCTCTGGACAGAGTCTGCTCCTGCCACTGTTCCTGAAAATGATAGCACTCAGTCTCTTACTCAATTCTTCCAGGAAGTGGAGACGAAGGTATGGATCCTTTCTGTGCTGCGATATCTACTTTTGTCTATTTCGAGTAGTGACTTCAAAAGCTAAAACATTCTTAGGCTAGCGATGATATCTTCTCAACCGAACAAACGATGCGTGACACATTTGAGGAGTTTATTGCAAGCTTTCTATGTAAGTTGTACAGAAACTATCGTATGTCCCATTACTGACGCAGTTTGTGACGAAAATAGATAACAGTAAACTAAGAGCAGATTGGAAACAAGCTGCAAGTATTAAGAGTCAAGATTGGGCCAAGGTATGTCAAGATCATATCCAACCAGGATTCGCATCGTTTCTAATATTCGTGTTCTGGCTTCAGTGGTCTCCAAGTAAGTCACAATTTCTCAGAGATAGAAGGAAGATGCAAAATTCAACGTCTAATGCATCACTCTTGTTGTGTTACTAGGCAAATATGACACTTGGTGCGAGAACAACGGCAACCCTTCTGCACAGGGTCCTGGAAGTGTCAACTGGAACGGCGAGTTGAACTGGAAGATGCGAACAGACTTGGGATTCCAATGGGAAATGTTCGAAGAGGAGATTCCACAAATCCTAACATTCCTCTTGAACCGTCTCAAAATGGAGTTAGAGAAGTTGGGATCATATCTCTGTGGTTAGTCGTAGCCACTTTGTCTGAATGTTGGACAACTTGGAAGTTTCACTAACTGCCATACCAGGTTTTAATTCTAAATTAGTTAAAGCGACTGCCCTCCGCACGCAAGATTTTGAATATAAGTACAGTCTTATTCAAAAAGAATTTGAGCGTGACATTGCGTAAGTATTTACGTTCCTAGGGCCGGGGTTCTCGTTCTTCTCTAATGCAAAACCCGACATAGTTTCATCCGCAGTCGGGCATCAGAGCCAAATGAGCTGTCTTATATGACTCATGAAATGAGGTCGACATATCGTGCTGCCTGTAAAATTCGTGGTTAGTTAGCTACTTCCGTTCATGATATGCCTCAGGACAGTACTCTATCTGGAAGAAAGGCTGAAATTCGACTACTTCAAAAACAGGGACCGAAAAAGCTGCTCGACAACGTGCTCTGATTCAAGGCAAAATCAACGGCGTCACCATTTTTGACAACATTTCGAGACGGCTGACTTCTGACATGGAGGGAAAATTCGAGGGTCTCTGCAATCAAGTGCAAAAAACTGCATATGAAACCCTTGATCGTATACAAGAAGATTTGAGCATGATCATGCCTGATGGCCAGGGTCACAATACGAAAGCGGAGGAACAGTTCAAGGAACAGCTAGCGGCTGAAGTTCAGAAACTTAAGGCGACGCATCTGGAAGTTCAATTCAGTATCTTGAGGTTTTGACCATCTGGATACTATTTCTGGCGTGGGATGGATGGAGTGTTCAATAATCTCTCTGTTGCTTCGTTTCATCATCGATCTGGGATTAAGAATTGAGTCGCAGACTTCGATATCGTTGCACTGATTTCTAGGAGCTAGATTATGCAAATCTCACTTGCTTTATGGAAATTAAGTTATTTTATGTACCTGGATGGCGAGGAAAAACATACCTGGTTATTGTCCAGTGAACACATTGTGGGCAACAAACCTCCCTGGATTTTCACTTCCGGAGATGGCTACGCAGCCAACGTGGAATATCACCATCTTGATTCGCTCTGGTAACGTCAATATGTGCTCGACCGACCAATTCGTAGTGTCTCACTCATTCCCTCATTTCTGTCCATTAAGATTAAAAGCTTGTCATGTATATATTCAAGGGAGAAAATAGCTCACTTCTATCTCCGCCCATACGCTACACCAACCTCCAACCAGCCAACATCCGGGATACGAAAAACACATGGTGACGATTTCCGCTAAATATTGTCTTGCATGCTGGCAATATTTCGCATTTCAGAACGACCGAGAACGCCCCTGCAACCCCTGCTCGAACGGATGATCGGCACGAATGACATGGCTTGAACTAGTGTATGTAACCTTTGACAACACTCTCCGCAGGCCTCTTGCACTCGCGTTGCGGATATTAATGTTCTCGCCGACTGGATTATCAATATTTCCATTATTTATTGGTAAAGGTTCGGATGGAGATGTTCTTTGAGGTATATGCAGCATCCTGGTTGAGCATCATAAGACCAACCACGCAGGTAGACGGAAACTCGTATGGCCGACCAGTTGACGGGGATTCGGAGACTGGACTATCCGGGACGTCTCTTTAAGTCTTGAATGGAAGTATTGCGATCCGTCTGCATGAGGCAAAAGGAATATATATTGACGGTGAATAACTCATTTCTCCCATGAGTTTCAACATCAATACAACCATTCGAGAGGACCTTGGAAGCCAAAAGGAGAGATAAATTGGAAGAAAAGAAGAACGCACCCTAGTCAAACAAATCCACAGAAATGACTGCAACAAGCACTGAACAAGCCACCAAAAGCGATAACGATATGGCCCAACCATTCAACATATCCATCATCGGCAACGGCATAATCGGCGTAAGCCTAGCCCTCGGCCTACTAAACCGCAACATCCCCGTGACAATCTACGAACAGGCGCACCAACTCAAAGAAATCGGCGCCGGAATCGGGATCTCAGAGCATATCGAAGAATGTATGGGAGAGCTTGATTCACGAATTCCCGCAATTCTGTCTCGCATCGGAGTCACGGGGCCTGAACAGCTTCAATGGGTTGATGGGTCCAATAAAAAAGAAGATTTTAGTCTGAGAGGCGAGCATGAATTATATGATAGGACGTTGCCGATGGGTCAGGGGTATTATCTGTGTCATCGAGCAGAGTTGCTGGATGGGTTGGTGAAGCTTTTGCCAGAGGGATGTCTGAAGCTTGAGAAGCGGTTGGATGGGCTTGAGCAACGGTCAGATACTGATAAGGTCGTGATGACTTTTACGGACGGTACGAAAGTGGAGACAGATGCTGGTATGTCGATCTTCCTTTGAACTTCTAGTCCGTGAAGGATACTGATTGAGTCTCTTTCTCTTGAAAGTCATCGGCTGTGACGGCATCAAATCCCGCGTCCGATACCTGCTCCTCGGCGACGATAATCCCGCCAGCAAGCCCCATTACGCCAAAGAGAGCGCCTATCGCTGTCTCGTCGAAATGTCCAAAGCAGCCCCAATATTAGGCAGCTACGCCTCCCTCATGACCTTATGGATGGGCCACGGCGCCAACGTCGTCACCTACCCAGTCTCCAACAAGAAATATCTAAACGTCGCCGCATTTGTCCAAGACAACAGCGAAGTTGGATGGCCCGACTATAGCAAACAAACTGTGCAAGCAGACAAAGCAGAGATGATGCATGCGGTTGACGACTTTAACCCGATGATTCGTCGCTTGTTTGAGGTGTTACCGGACGAACAGAATCGGTGGGGGATGTTTGATACGCTGGATTATCCGTTGGATAGCTATGCAAAAGGCTGTGTTGCGGTTGCCGGCGATGCGGCGCATGGATCGACACCTCATCATGGTATGGGTGCTGGAATGGGTATTGAGGATGCGATTGTTCTAGCGAGTGTCTTGGAAAGGGCAAAACAAAAGCTTTCCAGCGCTAATACCTCTCCTCCTACAGGGAAAAAGATTGCTTTATCCCGCGCATTTGAGACATTCGACTCCATCCGTCGAGAAAGATCTCAATGGCTTGTTGCTAGTAGTCGTCGACAGGGCGAATTGGTGAAATGGAATGTACCAGAGATACGGAATATGGAGGATTTTCTCAGGGATACAGAGGAAAGAATTACCAAGCTTTATGGCTTTGACTGGAGATTGATGGTGAAGCAAAGTATTGAGAGTTTTGAGCAGAGAATGGCAGAGGAGAAAGAGGTAAGTATGTTGTGAATGGGGTGCAAAGACCAGGCTCTGCTACTGGAAGTATTGTGAAATAGTTGTATCAATAATCTCTTCTCTTCAGGCACTTGTAAAAACTTAGCTGAAATGGACATCTATGTATAGTAATTAGGGTTAGGGCTAGGGCTGTCGACCATTATCACCTGACATCATAGGGTGCATATTACCTAATCGGAACCTTGGAATTAAACTTTGTTTTGACATTCATTGCAGTCCATCAACTATGTACATGAAACAACAACATCTATGGAAAAAATAATACCAGGTATCGCTCAAAATAAATCAATAACGCCGCATCCCATGCTCTAACGCCGATTTTTAAAGTCATGTCGTGATTATATAATAGTCAGGAAAGATCGTTTTCAAGCGTCGCCGGCTGCCACTTGAACGTTCTCCAATGCTTGGGTCAGAGCCTCTTCTTGTCGCTTGCGCTCCATTTCTAACAAGTATTGAGCATACTTGGATCGTGGGTTGTGAATACCGCACTCAGTCTTGGCTTGTCCTTGCCAGCGACCTGAACGCTCGTCTTCGTTCTCCTTGACAGGCTTGGTCGAGTGGTAATCGCCAACGCTCTTGTAACCCTTGTCAAGAAGTTCGTTGTATGGGACGCCGTTGTCCTTGACATATTGACGGACCTGGTCAAAGGTCCAGTTGGCGAGAGGGTTTACTTTGATAAGGCCGGCATCGTCGATTTCGAGAACATCCAAGTCGCCACGCTTGCCTCCCTGGCTTCGTCGGCGACCGGTCAGAACTGCATCGACCTTGAGTTGACGGTAGGCACGTTGAGCAGGTTCAACTTTGGCGACCCAGTCGTATCGTTCGTCGTTGGTTTCCCAGAGACGTTCACCATACTTGTTGGCGAATTCTTCTTCTGTCTCTGTGCCCAATGGCTTATAGACATGGACGTTGAGGTTGGGGTAGCGTTGGCGGACACGGTCCACAAGAGAAAGAGTCTCTTTAAAGTGATGAAGAGTATCCAAAAAGATGAGGTCGACTACTTGTGGACGGGGCACATCGAGCTTCGAGAGCATGTCGGTGATGGCTAACCCAGTGAGTCCGAAGGCAGTTGTCTGATACAGGTTGGGAAGAGTGGTGATGCACCATCTCAAGACATCTGAACGGCGAGTTAGTTGTCTCTTACCGATTGATACCCCGCTTTGGATCGACAAAAGAAAACATACCTTGAGGCTCAAGAAATTGCAACTGACGGTTCAGGAATTGGAGGTGGGCCTTGGTGAAGACGACCTCTGGCAGGCTAGCTTCACTCGACGAAGCACTTGCATAGCCAGATTCGGCATCGTTGACCTCGTGGTCTAGGGGGTAGTGGGAGGGGATTTTGGCAGGCATTGTGAGAATGTGTCTAGGATGGGATACAGAGAATGAGATGAATGAATGATGATGCTCGAGTGGTCGACTTTCTATCCGGTTTATATGGTTCTGTCTTGCAGGGACAACAACAACGACAATGACGAAGCAGAGAGAAGAGGAAGATGATTACGCATGGAATGGAATCGACATGAACGATTAGTGATGACAAGCCCTATGGCGAGGAGGAAGAAGAAATTATTCAGCACGGCATCATAGCCAGGCTCTCTCTTTCGCTGCCTGGCTGCCTGGTGGGCCAGGCCACGCTTCCCAAAAGGGAAATCTTGAGCACGCCATCTTCAATTTTTGTCATTCCGGAAAAATCACGCAATAGTTGCCTGTCTGGTCTGTGTCGCTAGCCGTAGTGCATGACTAATGCCTTCCCCAGCCCTAAAAGCACGTGACTTTAGGGCTAGTGGATCATGTGCGGCAATCCTGCAAACAGTGCAAACATATGGTTCCACTCTGTCAGCAAGAAATGTTTCTTGGAAGTTGGACATCCTTGGAGTAAACTAATTGAGATCGGCTTAGTAGTTATCTGAGCTTGTCTTTAGAGCATCATTAGTTCCCGTCTTCAATTTACGAGCAGTCATTTGAGTAAGCACTATGTTGAAGAACGTAAGGGCAGCGATAGGAAATCTCTAATAGGAAACCTCTAAGTCCTTGACGTCATACGAAAGACAGAAAAACCCCGCACTGGAAAAAAGAAACACGACCAGACGTCAAACCAAAGCATGATTTGAATATCTCAACCGCAATTTCTCTGATCAAGGTCAGAGTACATAATCCGCGTAACCAAAAGCAATCTGCGAACAAATCGCCAGCCAATCGCTACAGACAGAGCGTGAACCTTGGAAGCAGGCGGGGATTTCGAACTGAGAGTCCTGATCAGTTGGCATTTGATGCGCTCTGATTGGCTGCACCCACCATGAAGGTCAGGAACTAAGCCTCCCCGCCGTCACGTGGCCCGCTCTAAGCCTCTTTAGGACTCGGCGTTGGAATGATGATCCCTTGATCTTTTTGTTTCTCTGACTGCACAGCTTGCTCGGTTCCTGTTCTTACCGTATCTCTCCAAGTTTTGCAATAACAGATCACCTAGCGCTCGGTGCAAGCTCACCGGGTGACCGGGGATTCGTCTATTTGACAGTGTCGATCTGGTTGACCTTAAACTTTATTGTCCACGGCCTCCGATTGCGCTACCTACATAAACCGCCTTCGGTCAGCGATTGAGTGCTTCGTGCATAATGACCGAAACCACCAAGCTCACCATGCGCTCTGACAGACCAGTACTACGACACAGCTCAATGTCGGGCGGATCTTTCATCCAAGACCACCAACAATACAAGCCCACGCCGCCAATCACCCAAAACATAACCGATGTCCTCTTGACGGCAGGCGAAAACAACAAAAACTCTCTCTTCTACAATGCGAATCCGATCAGCCCGGATCCTGAGAAAGTGACCGAGAGCGGCATCGTACATAGTATTTTCCCCACATCACCAAACCCGCTCCCTGCAGGGACTACGAAGCTTGTGGCGACTATCTACTATAAAACGGCCACTGCTCACCATCATGTCAATACCATCAAAGCCGAGGGCGGTGTACTTCCCTCTCCATCCGTCCCAATTGGGTCGGCTCCAACGATCGATATCGAAAAGCTACCCAGAGAACCTCCAGCACCAGAACCGGAACCCTTAGACCATCTCTACGGACCCTTTGTGTCGCAATTGTGTCTTACTCACTTCTTGCAAATCTTGGAAGGTTTGCATACTCCATATCAGCGCATGAACACGTCACATCGCTGTTTGGACCAGGAGGATCAGCCCCGAGTTGTGGAAGTGACTGTTTCCCCGCTACCCAATCCGGAGTATTTGTCATTTGATGATTTGCGTAAGCACGAGAGCATCTGGCGATTCGAGCGGGAATGGAATGTCGAAGTGGTATTACAGAAGGAAAGTGTTTTCAGGCGGTACAAGCGCTTGGCGATTTTCGACATGGACAGCACGCTGATTCAGAATGAGACCATTGATGAGATCGCCAAGTTTGTCGGTGTAGAGAAGGAAGTGTCGGTATGTTATCGTCTAGCAACTGAGGAAAATTTCGAAATGCTGATTTTCTTAGGGAATCACCGAGAGGGCTATGAACGGCGAACTTGATTTTACAGCATCCCTGAAAGCCCGCGTCAGCCTTTTGAAAGGTGTACCAGCTGACGTATTCGACAAGCTTCAAAACATCGTCACCATCTCCCCCGGGGCCCGTGAATTATGCAAAGCTCTAAAAGCGTTGGGATACAAAATGGCAGTTCTCAGCGGAGGTTTTCAACCGCTGGCCGACTGGCTTGCCAAAGAACTCGGCATAGACTATGCATTTGCAAACCATGTGCGTACCCTTTTCCCAAGATAATTTTTCCCTTCCAATCTGGACGTGAAAACTGACAAGAATAGCTTGCCGTCGACGAAACCACCCAAACCCTAACCGGCGAACTAGTCGAAGGTAAACCCATCATCGACGCCGCGCAAAAACGCTCTCTTCTCCGCAAAATCGCAGCCGACAACAACATCCCCGTCACACAGACCATTGCCATCGGTGACGGAGCCAATGATCTCCCCATGCTGCACGAAGCAGAGCTGGGTGTCGCATGGCGCGCAAAGAGTAAAGTGCAACTCGAAGCACCGACGCGATTGAATGGGGAGAGTTTGATGGATATTTTGTATCTGTTGGGATTGGGGGATGAGGAGATTAAGGAGTTGAAGTCGATTTACTCGTAAACCAGCAAGCACACATATGAAAGGGGAGTGAGTTAGATAGGGTGAGAACAGGATGTATACGGCTTTCTGTTTTCAAGTGTGCGTTTCTGTTGAAACTTTCGTGATGCGGATAACCTTGGGGATATTACTTGACGAAACGAGACGAGATGATACATGTATCTATGATTTGATTAGTTAGTACTTTGGGCTACGAAGCCTACGATACCCATTCATACTCCACATTATGGCACGTCAATTAGCTCTGAGTAGTGAACCTGCTATGCAATCCGCAGTTAAAATACAAAGCAGAAAAAAAAAAGAAAAGAAAAGAACTCCTAATGATATCCTATTAATGCCAATCTATAAATCCCATCAATTATTTACCCAAAACATCAACCGGCACATCCCTGGCCGACCCAACCTCCGCACCAGGCGTATTCCCAACACCCCTCCTCTTCTTCAACACATTCTCAATAAAAGACTCGCCAGCCTTATAACTACTCCTCACCAAAGGTCCAGAGGCAACGTACAAAAATCCCATTTCCAGGGCACGCTGTCTCCACAACTCGAATTTATCGGGGGTCACGTATTCGTGGACAGCCATATGTCTCTTTGTCGGACGCATGTATTGTCCAAACGTGACTACGTCGACATTCGATGCGCGCAGTTGGCGTAGTGCGTCCCATAATTGGTCCTCTGTTTCCCCAAAGCCCAACATCATGGATGTCTTTGTAATAAGAGAGGGCTTTGCGCGTTTCGCGGCCTCAAGCACGCGGAGAGATTGCTGGAAGGTAGCCCGACGATCTCGAACGTGCGGCGTCAAAGCTTCCACTGTCTCGACATTGTGCGCATAAACATCCAGACCGGACTTTGCCACGAGAGACACCATATCCAAATCACCTGCGAAATCGCCCGTCAGACATTCAACCAGGATACCCGGTGCTTTCTGTTTGATTTTGATAACAGTCTCGGCGAAATGATGTGCCCCGCCGTCGGGGAGGTCGTCTCTATCCACGCTCGTGAGTACGACGTAGCCGAGTCCCCAGCGCGACAGTGCCTCGGCCGTATTCTCCGGTTCATGGGGGTCCAGGGGTCCCGGTGTGCGGAGAGTCTTGACGCTACAAAACCTACATCCCCTCGTACACGAATCACCCATCAACATAATCGTCGCCGTCGCAGCGGATTTGTCGCTTCCACCCCAACAATCAGAAATATTGGGACAGCGCGCTTCTTCGCAGACGGTATGGAGATCTAAACCTCGAAGATCCTTCTTGATACGTTTGAAGTTTGTGGAGTCCGGGATGGGCGTCTTGAGCCACGAGGGGAGACGGGTATGTTCCTTCTTGCGACCTGCAGGACCGGGGATCATGACTTTTTCGAGGGCGTATGCTTCTTCGGGGTCGAGAGGACTGCCATTGCCGGTGACAAAGTCGGCGAATGACGGGCCTGCGTTGAGTTTGTCTCTGAACGTGGTTGTTTTGCGTCTTTTCGGGATTGTTGCTGATGATGAAGATGAGGAGGTTTCACTGGAATTCAAAGAAGGAGTCGTGGAGTTGGTAGTGGTGGCATAGTGGCGAGATAGGGAGATTATGGATTGAGACGGGGATTTTTTCCACGCTGGTGATGATGCGTATAGACATCGCAGTCGGGTAGATGAGGCTGCCATAGCCTCTGCAATTATATTTCAGATATGAACCGCCTCCGATAGTAACAATCTTAAAAGCAGTAATGATGATTGTAGTAGATTTCGAATTTCAAGAACGGGGAACAATTAGGAATAGAACAATTAGAAATACCGGGAGACAGCCTAAATCAGATCTGGTCTAGCGCAGGGTTCGCCGCGGAAAGGCCGTTCGCTCTTTGTGTTTGCCGATGTGAAGCTCTCCAATTACAAGGAGTGCATTTATTAACAGCTAACAATCCAGGAAACCAAATACGGCCGGCGTTTTAGAAAGAAAATAGCAAAATGTATATTACGGAAACCTATACTTCCGTCAACGTTGTTTGGTGGACTGATACAAGTTCAAACACACGAGCAGACATGGATTCGATAATGAGACCCAGATAGGTCAAGAGTTGATATCAACAGCAAGAAATCAAACTTCAAAAAGAGATCGCTAGTTATGCAACTGAAAAAAATCAAAAGACAAAAATAGGAAAGGCAAGGAATGGAGAGATGATGGATATTGTACTTTTTCGAGATATATTCAAGTCGAAACGACGAGGCCAGGGAGGAGGGAGTATCAGTCTAGATTAAACACGAGATGGAAGCAAATAGGGAATCAAAAGATAGACATTAGCTGTATGCAATATGGTAGGATTGAGTTTCAGACAGAGAAGAAAAGAGTGAAGGAGAAAAGGGGAATCATAAAGCTCATTACAAGAAGGAGATATAAGGAAATTGGCAAGAAGGATTGTATGTTGGCTAGGCGAATGAAGGAACAGTGAAGTGGTATCACGAAAGAAGAAAAGAAAGGAAGAAAGGAGGGCAGAATGATAGTTGGAATAGTTAATGAATCAAGCCTTTGATTCTTTCGACTCAAGGACCTGCATCAACACGGTCACCGATGCCTTTAGCGTCTCATCACGTCGACCACAGATCGAGAAAAGCAATTTATCCACGATCCGATCAAGACCCTTCTGAAGTTCGGCGCTTCGAGCACCCATTGACTGGTTTGGAATGTTCAAATTCAATTTATGATTGTTGCCCGGATTGATCGGAAATGCAATGCCGAGTGTTGCCCTTGCCTTTTCGGGTACACTGTCGAGTTTCGATAGATTGCTACTGGAGTTGTTGCTATGATTGTGAAATTGGGAGATGGACTGAGAAGGGGGCGTGAGCGAGTTGTTCATGCGATGATGCGTTGATGCCATGGAGACAAGATAGTTTCTTGCAATCAATGCTGCGCAGAGGTAGTCAATCAAACTATCTTGTGTCATGGGAAATATCTTCTTATATGGTCGGATGATTGTGTTTTCGTGATTCTGTCGAATCAGGATAATGACCGGTGATGTGAGCCGTAGGGCATATTTGGGAAATTCCTTGATGGAATCTTCCAGTTGATCCAGCGTCCATTCGTAATCCCAGAACTTCACCAACGTTTCTTGGTCGACGGTTTTGGGAGACACGGCTGGTGGTGTTCGTGGAGCTTCATTTTTCTTGTGACTAGTCGTAGATTTGTGTCTATTGTACGATGACATGTAATATCGGTGTTTGGGCTTTTGATCGCTAAAGATGCTAGTCACGAAAGAGAGATTGCATGGTGGCTCTGACGACGCCGTCGTCGGCGTGATATCAAACCCGGTATCCACAAAATCATCGTCTCTGAACTCGTGACTTTCATCCGACGACCGGTTGGATTGCTGCGTGACATAGCCACTATCCGGGATATCTTGAGGAGTGTCCGGACTGAAAGCAGATATTTCATTTATACTTCGTTGCTCTGGAGTGGACGGCCGTCTCCACGAGGGTGGCGGATGAATGGGAACGGAAAATGTCGTCCCGGATGACGAGGGTCGTGATATATCCACAAGCTTCGGTTTAGTCTTGCTAGCCACGGCAAACATCTTCATCAATGTCAGTCCAATCACGCAGAGAATACAGGATCGCGAAACATACCACCGGATTATTAGCCGCATCCGTGTCAATGCTCAGATCTGCAGGTTTACGAGTCTGATGAATCGGCCGGCTTATTGGAAAAGGGTCATCGGTCTGTTGCACTATTTGAAATTTGCGCCTGTTGACTTCTCGTCCCCGTCCATCTTGACGCTCTGGGGTCTCAAGGGGAACCATCTGAAGCCAGTCCTCGCAATATGTCAAGTTCTCCGGAACCCAGCTTGCTGCACTCGATACTGTGGTGGTTCTTGATCGTTTATGGTTCTTGGCAGAGGATGTTGGCGGAGATTTGATCTCCGTGACTTGCTGCATTTGCGGCGTTGATGTAGGGTTACGCATCTCTTGGGAAGAAAAGCTAGGCGCCAGCGTTTGCTTTGGAACCTCCTCTGGTATTTCATTCTCATAAAAAGTTCCAGACGCGGCATCCACAGGCGGTGTCGTTTCAAGATCTCCGGCTCCGTAGCTGTCAACTAGACAGACTTCACATTTCTGGGTTGCCATATCGCACGAGCATTTAGGAACAGGAAGAGGTTTTTCCTTTTTAAAGGTCAAGTCCCTCCGTGTAGTGTTTAGTTTTGATGTAAGTCGAGATTCTGATAGGGTAGGACTGGGTAGTAATCCGAAAGTCTCCAAAGGACCCGCGACCAGGTTCTGGTCTGATCTACAGGTGCGCAAAGGACGAAGACCAATAGGTGACTGCAGGCTTCGCGGTTGTGATTTGTCTTCTTTGAGTTCTCGGTTTGAAAGTGAACCTGACACGACGAGATTGGTTTCAAACGACGGCGAACGAGGAAGCTTGAGTTGGAAAGGCTCCTTCATCTGGCGAACGGACCGGAACGGCGACACGGTGACAGGAACTTTTTCTAAAGCTCGTCGAGAAGGAGGATGTAATTGTTCGTTGGATTCAGAACGGCTCATGCCGGAAGAAAGGAATGACAGCGACCCGTGAGAACGTCTCGGTCGTGATGCTGGTTGTGAATATACTGATGAAGGAGAGAGAGGAGAAACACTGTCAGGGACGTAAGTCTGACTGGAGTTTATGTTTCCATATCCATAACTGTGAGGATGAGCGAGCAATGAATTACCCATAATGGGCAGCTCAACCTCCACAGAGGACATCTTCAGAACTGACCCAACAATAATAAAAACGACAGTAAGCGGGTTAGCAAGCAAAATGAGCGACTTGAAGTGAATAATCCAGCCTGGGGCAAAAATGCAACTCAAATTTCTTCACGAAATTGAAAAGAGGGAGGGATCAAATGCCCTTATACCTTATACTTTCCCAGGGACGCCTGCCCCTTGACTGTCCCGTCCCTATGGAAAACAGCCGAGTTCGGAAACATTGGCTGCAGGTGGGATGCCATGCTCTCAAGACAACGAGCAGAGTATCTTCAGAGTGATCGGGTCATAATTTCCTTGCATATTTTGCAGAAAGTTCGACGAGGCAACGAGCCGACCATTGGCCATACGGTACAGTCAGGCGGGGGCGAAGCGTCATACGGTGGCAGCTACAGAGTCAAAGGTTCAAATTAGGCGTTCAAGTATGTCGGTTAGTACTACTAGTGATAGTCAGAGAGGGAAAAACGGCACGAAGACAAAAGTAAGTGTCTCAGCGAAGGAAGGGGGTTTGTATTGGAGCAAATGAGGTGGCGCGGGAGAACTACTAGAGCCACCCCTTGCATCGCGACCCAGCTTCAACCATCATGCTTCTCTGTGGCTGCTACTGTGGCATCTCCTAGACGCTAAGAAGTGCCGTGTTCTCTGCCTTATATGCCTGAAGATTAGACGCATACCAGACAGACGACAAGTTCCATTTTGCGTTGGACCTGTTCATCTCTGTTGGCCAACGTGGTGAAAGTATGCATATGGATCTCAGCAGACATTTGATCTTCAGAGATAGTACAAAGTTTGAAAGAATCATCTCAGCACTACTAACCAGATCGAACATATCAATTGTTTGTTTGGAAGTGGGATTTATGTGTGGTGCTTTGACCCGGGCTGTATAGAACCCGCAGTTCGCGAGATCTCGATAGATCGATGGAAATCCGGAAGATAAAAATCGAACAGAGATAAAGTATATTAGTGCAATGCGAAACAATATTAACATACAAAACCTCAATAGTCACCAATCCAGAGTGAAGTCTAAACGTATCAGTGGGGCGGCCTGTTGTCTCGGGCTGTGCTTGTCCAGGCTGGGATGGCGAGCTGGCGACCTGTACAGAAACTAACAAACTGTGTGTAAATTCTCCTGCTCAAGCCTCGAGCTAGCTTGGAGCTACGCGTGTATATCTCGCATCCGGCAATGTGGTTCGGGATTGAGTTTTGGGGTGATCGAGTAGATTTTTGGATACATCAAAAAGAGGTGAAGTTGGGTTTTGATTGATTTGATTGGCGAATTCGAGATAAGGAAGAGGGAGTGGGTACCTGAGGCATCGAGTTGGACAAACAGTGCAAACACCCCGTTATCGCGTCTTATCGCCGGCCTCGAAAAAATTATGCTGAGATCTTTTGGTCTCGATACAGACACAGTAGACATTACTGCTGCACCGACACTAGCAATGCTGTCGGAGACGCTGATTGCCTCTGTGCTAGGCTCAACAAGGACACAAACATCGTCTACGCTCAAAGACGCCGGAATATGTGTGCAAGATTTGCAGCCTACCTCGGCGCTGCGGGCGACTTTCAAGAAGAGCTCCACTCCTCCCAATGGACTCGCTGTCACTCCGACTCATATATTCGCTGCGCAAGTTGATAAGTCTGTTGTCCATGTTTATAATCGATTGAAAGGAAGTCAAGAAGCTACAGTGCCGTTTCCGGAACGAATTCGAAGTCTGGCTCTGGCAGGTGGACACAATGGGGAAGTCTTGATATTGGGCACAGAGGGCGGGCGGTTGATTTTATGGGAGGTATACTTCCCCTTCCTCCCAAATAATGTCAGGCATGAGGCTGACCATACTTCATAGACATGCACCGGTCGACAAGTCTCTACGACTCCTTCTCATCTCCAACCCGTGACCTCATTAGTCGTTGATCCAACGTCAAATTTCGTCCTGTCTGGCTCAGCCGACGCCAACGTCCATGTATGGTCTATCCCCCAATTATTATCTTTCTCGAGACCGGTATCGACGGGACAAGATCAAAAAGCCCCGAATTCGCCTATACGAACTTTTGGCAATCACCGAACGGCAATTGCGGCTCTTGCTGTTGGACACGGCGCGGGTCGCAGCAATATTGCCATATCCGCGGCCCAAGATAGCACGGCAGTGGTGTGGGAGTATACAACAGGGAGGGTACTCCGGACTTTATTGTTACCATCCGTGGCGATATCTATTACAGTTGATCCGGCGGATCGAGCTTGTTATGTTGGTTACGAGTCCGGCAACGTTCAACGAATCGACTTTTACGAAACAATATCAGCTCAACACCCTCTATATGACCAACGACTTCAAAATACACCGTCTCAGCTGAATGGTGATCGACAATGGACTGTTCCATCCGCAGATAAGGGTGCCACAACGGCGTTGGCATTGTCCTATGATGGCATGACTTTGTATTCAGGGCATCCGAACGGCTCGGTTTTGGCATGGGACGTAGGGCGTGGGAAATTCTCGACCACGATAGCAGATTACATGAGCCCGGTAACCAACCTACATATGCTTCCACCTACAGGATTCCCGGGCCAGTCATCTAATGATTCCTGTCGATTCATAATCCCAACCATTGTCAAGCCTCGATACGAACAGAACTTATCAGATAAGTCTCTTGGAGACGGCACTGTTCCATACAACTACGCTCTGAATGTCCAACTTGTGTCGCCTGCCCCCAGAACGGATATTTTCTCCGAAGCTCTGACGCATCCCGTCTTCCCATCGTCTCTATTAGAGGAAGGTCTCGCGGAGTTGACAGCACTCAAGGATAACCGAGGCGTACGGGAAGTTCCCACGTCAAATGGCCACTCAGCAGCAGAAGTTGCAGTTGAATCTTCGCAACTCACAGCCATGCAAGAAGAAATCGAATCCCTCAAAAAACAACTCTCAATCAACGAAGCCGCCCGACGCGCAGACGCCGAGGAAACCATGAAACTCAAGACAAGTATACGTGAATTACAAGACTCAAACAATCGATCTCAACAATTACAAGCGAAGTACGACAGGCTTAAGGTTGTTGCACGTGCGGAATTGGAAGACCGTGATCTCAAACGGCGCAAAGCTTGGTTTGAGAGTGAAAAGGCCGGTGTGAATGGCGATGCGGCTTTGCGAGAAGCTCGAGCAGCCGATAGAGACTCGGACGAGATGAGTGAATAGTTCTTACATATTGTACAAGCTATAGATATCATATACCGGCGTTGGTGGTTGTTGTCGTACAAAATATTTCACGTACTGGGGTTTTGGACTGGTATTCGCTTGCTGGACATTTCGCGAACAACTTGAAACAATCCGACATTCAGTATATGCGTAACTATTCTGGGCATAAATTAGCATCGTCATGGAATTCTCGCACTTGAGTGAGATTAGCATTGGAATGTAACCATGTTTCGACACTCAAGTCTTGATCATAGCATCCTACTAAATCATTTTATACCCTGTGTTAAAATTGCGTTAAAAGATCCTAGCGACAGTGTATCATTTAGATTACAGTCCATATTGACATCAGCGTAATTACGGGAGCAATACCAAACCCACTTCCTCTTGAGCCTCAGCCTCCACCTGGTCTAGATCAGACAACAAAACAACTTGAACTTTCATCATCCACCCACCAACTCTATCAACTATCATCAAAACAACAATACAACCTCCATCAAAATGTCTGGCTCAAGCCAATCCCAACATCCTTTTATTTCTAGCGGGCATATGCTCCAAAAGTAAGGCTATCACTTCCCTTCTGTGTCAGCTATTCACGTCCACGCATATCCGAAAAAGAAATCTCATAGCAGCCTGAATTTGCTGACGCTTCTTTTGTCTACTAGGCCTCCTCTGTCGTCTCGCATTATTCGATGGATTGATAGGATTTATCTGTTTTTTGGTCTTTATCTTGTGACTTTGTTTGCGGTAGGTTTCTTCATTTCGTTGAACTTTGACCGTTTATTCGAGATGTCTGGTCATCATACGTCCATCGCGTGATCAGTCATATACTAGTTCTACACAACATTTTAACCCGCGTTATCAATTACTAATCTTATATTTCCCAAACAGCTCGACTCCTACGACGCCGCGAATAAATCCCAATTCAACATCACCGCACCCCGAAACCAAGCCTGGACAAGATCTCGCTGGGGCGGTAACTCAGAGGGACGAAACAACAACGGCTGGCTCTGGTTCGGTGGTGGTGGTGGTGGTGGTGGTAGCGGCGGACGACCAGACGATGGAGGTAGTGGGTTTGGCGGAAGGAGGGTCCATGGCGTTAATGATTATCAGTCGCCTGTGTATAGAACCGCTTGTTCTCGGGAGTAGACTGGGGTGTGGTATTCCGGAGTCGCGAAAGTGAGTCTAGGGTGTTGAATAGACGCATATACACATGTCAACACTATACGTGGATTTGATGAGATTGCGATGGATTTGTGCGAATGGATGTTTATAATGTCTCGTTCCTGTTGAGTTATATAGATTTATATCGGCTGGTTTTATTCCATCACGTGGCTCAAATCGAGTGGAGAGGAACAGCTCCCAGCAAACGTGGGGAACTGCTCAATGAAGTCATCAACACGCAGGAGGAACACACTCCGAGAAATACATCTACAACGCGAGGTAACTCACATACATATCTACTTGGCATCAGAGATACAGAAAATAAAAATGGCCACAAAACTCGAAACACCAAACACAGACATCGAATGGGCCGCCTTCATCTCGACCATCAAAGACGACCTCCCCGACACCCACACCGTCTACCACACCCCTCTACCCCATACCGTAGCCCACACAATCGACCACACGCAACTCTCCCCCTCAGCAACAACCGCCGACATTGACAACCTCTGCAGCGAAGCCCGCGAACACAAATTTGCAACCGTCTGCGTCCGCCCACCCTTTGTGGCACGCGCAGTCCACAATCTCGCAGACATCAAAAACGAGGTCGGCATCGCCTGCGTCGTGGGGTTTCACGAGGGCACGTACCCAACCGCCTCAAAAGTGGCAGAAGCCACCAAGGCCGTGGCAGAAGGCGCGACAGAATTGGATATGGTTCTCAATTGGCCTTTACTCAAACAAGGGAAATACACTGAGGTATACAACGATATCCTGGCCGTGCGCCGCGCGGCACCAGCGCCAAAGACGAAACTGAAAGTGATCCTGGAAACATCCCAACTCTCTCGCGATGAGATCATGGCAGGCAGCGCCGTGAGTGACATGGCTGGCGCAAATTACGTCAAGACGTCAACGGGGTTTCATGGTTCCGGCGCGACTATTGAGAATGTGCGACTCATGCGGGAAGTGGTGGATCTGTTGGCGAATGGATGTAAAGTGAAAGCGTCCGGGGGTGTGAGGTCGGCTGAAGAAGCGGTTGAGATGCTGAAGGCTGGTGCTGATAGGATTGGGGCCAGTGCTGGGGTGAGGATTGTGCGGGAGTTGACGGGGAATGCGTTGAGGCCGAATGTGTCGACGCCGATTGGGGGGGAGTATTGATTTTTTTTTGAGATCAGGTTGCTGAAAACGAGACAGAATGATTGTCATCTTATGAATTGCAACCAATTTATGAATCATTGAGATGCACCCTCAAGGGCAACGGTTACCTATGCATCTTCCATTCCTTCTCTTGCATGACTGGAATGTGACTAGAGAGATGACAGACTTGTGCATTCGTTATATATGCGTCAATTTATATATGCATATGCACGTTTAAATCAATTATTTGCGTCCTTGAAGAGAGGTAAGGGGCTCAGGTTACCTAGGTAGGCTGTTGGCATATCACCTAGTGAATTTGAAACAGCTACTGGGAAGATGGATACTTAAGTGTAAAGACCAGAAAAGGAAATCCATCGAAGACAAAGAAAGAGAGGAAACAGCACGTCAAAGAGGCCGTTGGGTTTGTTGGAAAGCCCTAAGTTCCGCATTATTGGCCTCGCCATAGCAATAGCCATACAGGTTTCTATAACAACCAGTCGGCGAGAGCAGTTCGGAAATGAAGAAGCCATTCTACAAGATTATAGGACGGCAAACTGGTTCGGCTTTGCTATAGAGATTCTATCATTTACGATAGCAGCTTATCCTTTTAGAGGTGCCGGGAACGCTGGGGGAAAAGGATTAAATCGAAATCAAGTGACAATCCTGGCTTAATGGGCTTCTTATATCTGACAGGAATCATTTAATTATCCAGCTAATCTTAGGTTATCGAGCAGCTAAGTACATATAGAAGTACATCGTGGATGCAAATCAGATTCCCGAACATCGCAATCTGTTCAAAAGCCGCCTCGTGCCTGTTCAGTCTCCCAAATACCACTCAAATCCACTTCATTTTCTACCTCAGCAAGTGTACGTTTTAGTGTCATATAACCCTCGCGGTCCACATAGGAATGGAGAAGATACGATGAACCAGAAGTGGTTAAGAGGAGTCGTAGTTGGTTGTGGCTGTTGGTATATTTGGTAACCGAGTCCAAAAACCCCTTGCACATGGCGCGAGCATCTCTTTCCACGAAGTTCAGCCCAGAGATGATACAATATCGAACCTTGGTGCGACGGAGTAACTCATTCAGGATTCCTTTTGCGGTACTCCAGTAAGCAAGGTCATCACTCCAGTTCCCTAGCTTTTTCAAGTCCGATTCGTTCAATCCAATCTTGTCGTCAGGAGGTCCGTGATGCAACAGCTGCAAGATGAGACTATACACCATCACCAACAAACCGGCTTCCGATTCCGTTCCTGGAAACTTGGGAATGTTTGCACGCTGGGGTATCTCGCATATATGGGCGATGAAAGGTGTATTTGTTCGTTGGCAGCCGTTAATAAATCTGACTGTAGTAAGACGGCTAAGTGTTCTCGGTTCAGGCTCGGAAGGTGAATCAAACCATAGGCGAAAAATATTTTCTCGTGCGAAGGAGTCCGCCATGGAGATCAACTGAGACTGATCCATGTCTGCAGGTAATTTGGCGGCCAACTTCAGAGCGTTCACGGCTCTTGCCTGATTGACGAACTGTGCGATTTGGCGGCAGTGCTGTAGCGCTTGGGCTCTTGTAAGAGCAGAGTCATCTTTGTTGGTGTCTGGAATTTTGAAACCCATTGTTGTATCTCTGGTAACAGTTGAATTTGAAGTTCAATGGGGATTTTCGAATGTAGGTTCTATCTTTCCACTTCCTGGGGTTCACTGCGCCTTAAATAGACAAAATCGAGTATATGATCCAGTGAATCATTAGCGTGAGTCAAGCAGTGAGTCAAATAGTGTAGTATGATAGTATCACGTACTATGATGACGATATCTCGGTCTGACGAGTGACTCGAACAGGATGATCGGATGAAGGACATTCGAGTCAAGGAAGTACTCCAGAGCTGTCACCCAAGCAAAGAATAATGTAACCTTAGCAAATAGCCTTTTATGAGGGATGAAAATGGAGGGAGAAAGAGAGAGATTCCAGCGGGGGAAAGTCAGGATCATAGAAGACGTTAGGAAAAGCACCCCATAGAGCTCTACTGACGTAGCTCTGCTGGACGCTATATGGTTCACCATTTGAGAATTGCTGTACCTTACAAATATGCGATATGAAAGGTGCCCCTGACTCTATTGCAGACTCATCATGTACACTTACCCAGCATCGGTGTAATGTACTGCTACACCTGCCGGTGTCTATCCTAAAATTGTAGCGCATGAAGCGGAAAATGGAAGGTTCATGGTGGCATGTCATATCGGTGCAACTCCGGAACTAGCCATTGAAGAGATACCTAGGCAGAATCTGGAATATATAAAGATGTTATTTCCTGCCTTGATTGTCAGTGATATGTAAGCTGTTCGTCGGCGTACTCAGCAAGGGAGATACCAACAGAGTCAAAAAGATTGCAAGTTCACAGCATGTGGATAACGAGACAACCGAATGGGACTGCCAGGACTACATGCTGGAGTTGCTCGACAAACTGGTAGAAGATTTTATTTTGGATGAGGACGATGAGGAATATCGTGAAGCAAAGAAGGAACTGTTGACTAGTGTAATCAATTGATGGAAGCCAAAGGAAATGTCGACATCGTTACTTGTACTTACCAATCACAAAACCCTCGCCTCTCGGACTCGATCGAGTAGCCACCAATGACCATAACGCCTCGGCGATATACGGTGCGGTAAGTATAGATACCAATCGTCTTCTTCGTACGGCGCCAGGCAGTTTGTGCATCTAATAGCTTCGTAATACTCGGGATAAAATCCACTGTATTCCCAGTCAAGGAGCCCAGATACAATATACTGGCGGTTATCAACTATATCAACCACAATATTATCCGGTCGAAGATCGCCATGCGTAAAGACGATGTTCAGCGATGAGAACGAGTCCAGTGAAGGAGATAGTTGATGAAGCAGGTCAAGGAACACCTGACCCCCTGGACGACGAGGACTCGAATATAGAAAGTCCTCGAATTCCTCGATTGTCGTGATTGGTTTCTCACTCCGTCTAAGGTGTCTCCTGATGTCTTTACAGCCCTCACCACCGACTCCACCGAGTGGACTCCCAGGGTAGTACGGTATAGATCTTAAATCCGTGAAGATCCTGTCTAGTTGCTCTTTGATCGAAATTTTCTGGTTCTCATCTAATCGATGCCACACCTCTCCAAGGGTAGTTGATGGCATATGGGTCATGAAAATGAGTAATATACCACTCACTTGCACAAGTCCCAGTGGCCTTGGGGCTGGTATGCTTGGTCTATGCTGTTGGAGATATTGTAAAGTCGTGTATTCAGTATAATCGTGTCCCCTCCTCCGTATCGCCTTCACAACAATGCCGTCAGTAAATTTGAAGACCATTTTCTGCCGCGGAAAGGGAGCAGCCCAGAGAACCTCGCTCGCCTGCATGGCTTCATATATTCGTCGAGAGAGGCCACTCGGCAGAGGTGCTGCAGTTGTCGATATTTCTTCTAGTCGACGTTGTGCAGTGTCCGATAAAGGAAAGAGTAAATTAACGGGGTCACATAGGCTAAGGGATTCTCGAATGTCTTCTTTTCTGGGTTCCGTGGTACTTTTACAGACACAGGCATTTTGCGCTAGCATGAGGAAGATGTTAGTAACGCATTGAGCCATGAGGGCACTGGGAAGCTTACTCTGCTGGGATTGCGAAGATTCTCGCATCTCTTCCAGGCGCGCGGAGTAATCTATAGGCAGCTTTGTAGCCAAGTCGACCTCAGGGTCATCGTCGACTGCAGCCCGTAGCTTCTTCAAGGTGTGAACATTGAACTTGGCGGCCTTGGACTGGGTGGCAGCCGTTGGATCATCCCTGGTCTTTTTTTCCATAGCTTTTTTTAAGGGCTTTATAGTTCTTCTGCCGTTGCTGAAATAGATAGGTAAAGGGATTGCGAAATGTCTCTTGGCTTTGATGAAGTGTATGTGCTAAAGTACAAGTAGGAAAGATACTTAACGCGTCAAACGCGAAAGTGTGAGAACACTTAAATTGCTCCTTTTCGTCTAGCTCCTGCCTATATGCACTTTTTATATCGGAATGCACCACGAAATTTAACAGAGGCACCGTAGTACCCAAATCCATTGTAAACCAGTGTTAGTATAAGTATTCAGGTACGTAAAAGGTAAATCAGCCTGGTATCTCATTCATCTAAACAATCAATACGCCTTCCATGCAACCTATGTACAAATCTATGCCCAGATAACATTAATCCTGCTTCTTGAGTTCGTCACTGAGAAAATCCCCCTCACCACCCAGATCATCCAATCCCCTAAACCCATCCTCGACAATCCATTTCTGTCCCTCCGGCGAATGCAAGACATGACAGCTTGCGCCGACAATCAATAGACCAGGAGGTCTGGATCCTTCGCACTCCACGGCTTGACAGACATGTTCCAATGTGGTACGAATAATCCTCTGATCCGGACACGATGCTCGCTCCACAACTGCGCACGCCGTACTCTTCGGCCACAGAGTCCGATTAACCTTCGCTTCTCCTTCCGGTAAGGCAGGATCCGTCAAACTCTTAACCAAATCACCAAGTCTGTGCAACGCCATCAAAAACACCACGGTTTGCGTAGAAACATAAGTCGGTGGTTCCGGCGCAGCACCCTTTCGACCTGTCCCTGTGCAGACAAGCACTTGATCCGCGACACCGCGGTGTGTAGCCGGAATATCAGCAAAGAGTGGTGCGCTCAAAGCACTAGTTATACCAGGTAAGACAGCAGGTATATATCCCTTCTCCCGGAAGAAGGAATATTCTTCGCCTCCACGGCCATACAGATAAGGATCCCCTTGTTTGAGTCTCAAAACATATTTTCCCTCGCGTAGGGACTTTAGTCCCATCTGCAGAAACTCTTCTTGCGCTTGGTCTGCGTTCCCGGGAAATTTGCGTGCGATGTGGACTTCTGTCCGTCGAGGGATTAGGTCTAATACAGGTGCCGGTACCAGTTTGTCGGCAAGGATTATATCTGCATTTTTGATTGCGTTGTATGTTGCGCGAGTAAGCATGTCGGGATGTCCTGGTCCTGATCCCGCGAGGACGATTTTGCCTTTCCTTTTGCAAAGATTTTGCGAATCGCCATTCACTAGCACTGAATCTGAATCACTGGCTCGATCGCGCGAGTACGCCGTAAGAATAGTATCAATATCCGGATCCGATATTGACGCCAATTGTTGCAAAGGCCAATACTCGCAAATCTGCGCCAACCACCTCATCCTCCTCGTTTTTGCGGTCTGCTCATCCTCGCTCGTAATCAATTTATTAAATGTATGACTCTGGGTCGCGACATCCTCGTCTTCGACCTCTAGTTTTTGGTCAGCCTCGGGTTGTTGTTGGTGGTCTTCTTCCCATAATCGTCGTCTCAGCGTGCCTAGTCGATCAATTGCTTGACCGAGATTAGCGGGCAGCGAAGAAGAGATTTCCCGTCTTAGTCGTGAAGCGAGTTTGCATCCTCGTCCGGACGTTGTGATTCCGATGTGTAGTGGACCGTCTGAATATGTAGAAAGTAATGTGAAGGAGCATAGATCGGGGGCATCTGTGACGTTGACGGGAATTCGCATTCGTTTGCATAACTGGGATATATGCGCGCCTATTTCAGTCAGTTTGTTATGTTCGAAAAATAATTGAACAGGTAGTATATACTCATAGAATTATCACCTCCCAACGTAACAAAAACCACATCCACAACACCATCAACCTCCTCCCGGCCCAACGTCTTCAAGTCGTCGTCTTGACATTCCCTTTTGATCCATTGAACCTGGCCCTGTTCTATGAAATCCTTTAGCGAGAAATGCACATCATCGGTCTCTGGAGCGATAACGATAGGTCGTGCGCCGGACTGGAGACTCTTGGTACAGCGGGCAGCTGCCAGCGAGTTCGTGCCGATAATGAGATGGATTTGCGAGGTGGTGTGTACGGCGACGAGCATTGGTATTGTACTCGTAGTATCCTGCATATTGCCAAACTGCTCGACCACTCTGTGGTCAAATAAAAAGTTCGAATTGAGCTCACGTGAAGTTCATATCATCAAAGGGTAACTTTTTTGGCGGGGTGGTCGTATATCGTCCGAATCACTCAGGCAAAGGCAACAACGCTCCAAGCAAGCGCACTCATAAGATCATAAAGAAAGAGACGAAGCTATCATGATACAGAACAATCCAAATCAGACAGATAAATCGTGAGGCTTACAGATTGAGAAAATGGTTTATATAGAATGACACATTTTTACTGGTGCCAAATGGCGTGCTTGCCTTATCTTATCAGCGACCAATGGCCGATAAGGGAATGATAAGCAAGTTCCGCGGAGTTGTAACTCCGCATGCGGCATGTAATTTTTTTTTTTTGCATGTATTTCGTGTATTTGGGTACCTATGGTAATTATATTTCCGACATGTAAAATTACACAATCACCTGCTCACTCCAACCAGGTCTCGACAGCAGTCTTCAACGCCTCACTCACCCACTCCTCTTTGATAGAAGAATTGACATCAAACCCATGTGGACCAGGCCTCAAAGCCAGCACAATCTTGTCACCCCCTTGTCTACCTTCTAAGGCCTCCTTAGCCTTGGCCACAAATCGTTCACTAGCCTGGGGCAACACAAGATCATCATCAACACCATGGAAAATCACCAGCCCCCCACGAGGCATCCTTGCATCTGGCTTCTCCAGCCTGGCAAGTTGATACAACCGATCCCGCGTAGGTGATGTCTCTGAATCCCGGATGTAGAATTTGAATGACGCTTGATGCGCAGTGAGGGCCTGCGAGATCTGCACACGTCGCAGGTCCAAGTCGGAAGACGCTACTTGTCCTGGCTTTATGTTTGCGATATACTCATCAATGAACGACGCTGGTACTGGGGGTATAAATGCACTTCGCTTCGTGGGTAATAGCGGAGGATTATCCCATCCGAGGGCGGGATACGCGGCTGTTCCGGCACGGAGCTCATCGGGGTGAGACAAGACGAGGTAGACGCTCAGCAACCCTCCAGCCGAGTCACCGGCCGTGATAATTCGGTCCAGGTCAAGCTCTAGTGTAAGTTCCTGCTGGGACTTTAGAAGCTCTGCGAGGTCTTTTGAGTGCAACCATGTCCAGAAATCGTCGACATCATCTAGGATATCGAGGCCGGTGACTTCGGGTAAAAAGCGATAGTTGGCGGAAGCAATTATTGCATTGTGCCTTTCTGCGAGTTCTAGCACCCAGAGTGGGAACCAGTCTGCATAGATGGAGTCTCCCCGTACCTACAGCTGAGTTAGTATGTGTACTAGGCGCTTGGTTATGAGGAGACTTACTAGACCACCGCCATGGAAGCGAGCAATGACAGGTGCTTTGCCTGCTGGAAGAGACTTTGGGATGATCAGATCGGCACGGATCTCATGTCCGTCCACGACTTTGTAGTTGGCTTGTAGGATGTTGAAGTTGGCGAATCTACTTCCATAGTTTGCGCCGGGCTCTATCTTTCCCGCCATTGTCGACTGTGTATACTGGATTTAACCCGAATAGACGCTGAAATGATGAAACAATTGTTTAGTTTATGACTATGACTCTGAAGCTCAGTTGATCAATCGAGGGGTCGGATTCGAAGAGGTTGTGAATATGCTGGAGAATATATCGATCCATCTCGAGGATCAGAACAGCTTTTATACCTATCCTGACACGACATCTCGATCGCAGTACCCAATTTTCAGAGTCAGCTGATGTAAATGCTGTGAATGCACAGTTTGTCTTGCATTCCCTGTTTGACGATTTAGGACGTTGCAGTGATGTTTGTCTGGTTTCTGATGTTTGCATTTAATCTATAGAAACGAACCAGCCAATCAGAAGGAATGCAAACATTGTTGGTGGTTTCAAGTTTGCGTGGTTTGTCTCTCTATACAATATCACCAATAACTCCGTCGAGACGTGGCGTCGAAGGATAATAGTTAGAGCATGCAATGGCTGACTTTGTTAAGTCATCGAGAGGATAGCTTCGTTTCGAAATGCTGCATACCATGTGAAGTGCACTTCAATTATAATGAAAAAATAATAAAAGTGCACTTCAATCAATGTACAAGACAATTAGCCAATCAGGTACGGCCTAGGGGAATTTAGCCCTAATTACTCGCTGTTAAGCTCAAAACACTTCATTCTGTTCACTTTCAGCCTAGAAACAATATTTTGACATATAGTTAGGAGAAATAACTCGATTTCTCGTGTATGATTTTTATAGGTTAAATTGTATGAGTTGTCTGCTCAGCCTACTGGTTGATGCCGATTGCAACGTTGCGAGGTTGCGAAGGCTGCAGGATTCCAATGCACCCCGGTCTCAATAAAGCACCTAGGTAGCTCGGGGTATATAAGGAAGTTTCATTCACCTCAGAATGGTCCTGTGTGTATAATCATTTATCAACTCTGCTGAATATATTCACAACTGACAATCGCAATGGTCTCACACAGCTTATTAGACCCTTTTTGGGGCCCGCCGACATGTAAAGCCAAGTATGTTCGGGTCTTGCTTATCCACTGAGACTTCAGCTGACATTTCAATAGTTTTTGTGAAGAGGTAGCAAAAGCCATTTAGGAAAATGTTCGTCTGTGCATACAGCTGATCTATGACATCGTCGAATCTGTAGGACTACGCCATGACAAGATACATCGGAGAATTCGTCAATACCCTAACCAACCTGGTTTACAGTAAGATCTACCCGGGTTTCTGCGTCGTTGTCCAATACTAATCAGTATAGTCGTCTACGCAATCTATGGTATTCGCAGCCTTCGCCGGAAAAAGAATGCCAGCATTTTTCGTGCTATTCCATACTGGGGCTTGATGGGTGTAGGGATATGCTCCGCTGCTTTCCATGCGAGTCTCAAGTACCATACTCAAATGAGTGAGCATATCTGTCCCCCCCATCAATGAGATCATGGGAGATATTATTCAAGTCAACTTATCGTATTCTGTGATCAGTGGACGACCTTTCCATGCAACTCACGACAGTGCCAGTCCTGCATCGTGTTCTGACCGTCGACTCCAGTCGTAAACAATCCATGGTCATGGCCATTCTACTGGGAGCCCTGCTCATATCTTTCGCAATTTTCCATGTCGTCACCGACGAACTAATTCTTCATTCTTCAAGCTTCGTTATGTCAGTGACTGTTATTGGGGTACGCACAATACAATTAATCAAACTCCGGACAGAACCAGACTCGGCTGCTCGGAGGAAGATTTGGGGTATAGTAATATTCGGTGCCGGTAGGTCTACATCTCTTATGAGTCCCCAATCTGTATGCTAACCCCGAAGCAAAGTAATCTTCAACGTTGGATACATAGTCTGGTTGATCGACAGATGGGCATGTGGACAGTTGAGAAGCACGAGAGAGAAAATCGGTCTGCCTTGGGCATTTTTATTGGAGCTTCACGGATGGTATGTTTTTCTAATCTCCCCAGACAGTCCGCAAGTGACTGATAGAGAGATAAATAGGTGGCATATTTGCACTGGTATTGGCGCTTATATCTTCATCGCCGTAGTAGATCATCTTGCTTCCGGCGACGACCTTCAGGATATTGACGAGTCGTTTGCCTGGCCGGCTCCATGGGCTTCTCGCTCGATTTTCGCTGGAAGAGATGTCGCCGTAGATAAGAAGCAATAGTAGGACCTGTGATATAGCTCATTTGTCATTGGATTGGATGAAGTAGATAGAATGGAATTTTCACACAGTCATCGAGTAACGGAAGTAAAAGGAGTCAAGTGGAAGCTTGGACGCGGCTTGATCACGTGACTAAACATGATGTTGCCGTCCCAGCACAGCTTCCATAGCTTGCACGGCCAGACAACAGCTTCACCCATCTCACGATTCTCATCCCAACGCTCTCCCACACCATACTGCGCTTCAAATCCATAAAATCGGAGTGGATAATAAATACTCGACATCCCACTTCTCTTAATATACTAGTTGATAAAGTTGAGACGACGGCGGATCGTCAGTCGCCATCATGTCCGGAGATGTCCTCAAGCCCGAGAAGGATTTCAGCAAGGATGCAGACAAGATAATTCCAGAGGCTCAAGAACTTGCCAAGGTTTGGTGTTCCGAGCTCGAGCTTATGTCAATATTCTAACTATGATGATAGAGCAATGTTCAAGCGGCCATCGATAAGCTGTCCTTGCTGGAGAAGCAAGCTCGTCAGGTAAGCGCTTCAACCTTGTCAACTGTAAATATACTGATTTTCAACTTATAGGCATCTGACCTCGCAACGACCTCCCGAGTTATCGTAACCATCGTCACGATTAGCAAGGAGTCCGGCGACTGGAGTCTACTGAACGACCAAGTGCTTCTGCTATCCAAGAAACATGGCCAGCTCAAGCAAGCAACAACGAAAATGGTTCAGAAGGTCATGGAATTCCTAGAGGATACTCCTGATGTGGAAACCAAGCTGTCGGTGATTGAGACTCTACGAACCGTGACAGAAGGAAAGGTGTGTTGGACGAGTGATCTTGGAACGAAAGGTACTGACAGTGGATAGATCTTTGTCGAAGTTGAAAGAGCCCGTATTACCCGTTATTTATCACACATCAAGAAATCTCAAGGCGATCTCAACTCGGCCACCGATATCCTTTGTGAGCTTCAAGTCGAGACATTCGGTTCAATGTCCAGGAGAGAAAAGACCGAGTTCATTCTTGAACAGGTAGCTTTGTGTATCGAGAAAGGCGACTGGACCCAAGCGGCTATTCTGAGCCGCAAGATCAATAAGCGTTACTTTGCACGTAAACCCAAGAAGACGCCTGAACAGTTGGAGAAGGAGCAGAAGGAATATGAAGAGCGCGTGAAGACGCGCGCTTCTGATGAGCCAATGCCAGAGAAAGATGAGTCAGTTGAGGATTTGAAGCTTCGTTATTACGAGCAGCAGATCATTCTCTCGAAACATGACCATAACTATCTCGATACTTGCAAGCACTACCGGGATGTTCTCGATACTGAGTCGGTTGAAGAGGATCCTGAGCGCCTCCGAGCTGTGAGCATCTTCTCTGTTATGTTAAGACAAGAAGCTAATTCTTTTCGCTTGCTAGGTTCTTGCACGAATCGTCTACTACGTTGTTCTTGCTCCATACGACAACGAGCAATCGGATCTGCTCCACCGCATACAACAGGATAGCCGCTTGTCACAAGTGCCAACGGAAGCCCGTCTGTTGAAGTTGTTTACAGTGCATGAATTAATGCGCTGGCCGGAGATTGCAGAAACCTTTGGACCTCACCTCAGCAGCACTGATGTCTTTGATAAGGAGCAGAACCCGAGCGACCCAGACGCATATACACGATGGCAAGATCTCCGAAAGCGAGTTATCGAGCACAATGTGCGGGTTATCGCCAAGTACTACACTCGCATCCAGACGAGTCGCTTGACGCAGTTGCTAGACTTGAACGAGGACGAGACGGAGAAGTACATTAGCGATTTGGTGACGTCAAAGACCATCTATGCAAAGATTGACCGTCCTGCTCGTATCATCAACTTCGCGAAACCGCGGGATGCCGACGACGTCTTGAATGAATGGAGCGGCAACATGAGGAGTCTGTTGGGTTTGTTGGAGAGGATTGACCATTTGATCACCAAGGAGGAGATGATGGCTCGTATCCAGCCGACCAAGTCTGAGAAGGTGAAGGCATGATCGTATTAAGTGAGCCAGTCTTGATAGATATGTATAGTTACGGCAGACAGAAATGTCCATTCTATTCTATACAAAGTAATTCTATCTATTGATAATCTATATATGCAAAGAATGCCATTAAAACGGCACATCCATGTCCTCGACCCTCTCTTCCTCCTCGTCTTTCTTATTATCCCCTTCCAACGACCTTCTTATAAACCCCACCGCAACTTCAAGATACGTCTTCTGACTCGGCACAAAATGCCCACCGGGATGAAACACCACTTTCCCGTCCTTTTCTGGATCCCCCGCACAAGCCTCTATCAACCCTCTAGACATGGTCTCCGTCACGAGCGCATCCAACGTCCCCAAAACATGTAACACAGGCGTCGTAACCGGGTTTTGAGCATCATCATATAAGGCCCGCCATCGCGAATCCGCAAGTTTAAACCCACTATATATAATCGCGAATTTGAGCGGGGGTTGTTGTTGTTGGTTGATTAATGCCGAAAACGATTCGGGGAATGGTACACCATCTTCTTCTGTTCCATTGAACGAATCGCTTCTATTGACCTCCAACAAACTCGCAACCATAAACGAAAGAGCGGCACCTTGCGAAAACCCAATCACGCCATCAAACGGCCCTTCATCCCGTAGAACAGCAGCAACACTTGCCAAAGCATCTTCTATACCTTTATAAACCGGCGGATTTGTAGTCGGTCTCCTCCACCAGCCGTACGCTTCGATTTCGAATTTCTCATTCTCGCTATCGCTGTCGACGTTGGCGCCTGGAACATCGGAAGGATTGAGTCGTAAGGGCGCCGTGGGATATGAGAAGGAGACGGTGTGTAAGGGAAGCGCTTTTGTGATTGCTTTTGTGAGAGCGCCGGTTTTGGCGCGGAAGAGTGGGCCGGATTGAGTGAAACCGTGGAGCATGAGGATTTTGAGGGGGGTTTTGGTTGGGGTTGTTGATGGAGGAGGGGCCATGGTGATGGTTGCAAGTGTATATGGGCGTGTGAAGGTGCGGTGGTATGGGGAAAGACTCTTCGAAATGAAACCGGTAGAAGAAGATAGTCGGTTATAATATGCTCTCATTGATTGACACTGAAGAAGTCGAGCATCAAAACCGACTCTCTCGGAGTAGAGTGGTATGATTGATAGGATAAATCGGAGAATACAGGCCATAAAATTAATTACATGCATAACGGTATTGTAATCCAAATACATATAATACATATAATACATTATTTATCGACCAACGTCATGATTGAATCGTTTCTATCCGTCACATTTCTCTTCTTCTCAATCTAGAACTACAAGCTGTTGATCAATTCATTCATTCTCTTCAGGAACATTCAGATCAACCAATCAAGAATTTCCGTACCTTGAAACGAAAACACGACATCATTTGTCAAGTGACAAGTTAATCGTCATTGAAATATTTACTTTCATTTTCTACCAGTTATATTTACATGTGAAGTAGCTCCTGGCTGTGGCAAACGCTTTTTTCTTACTCTTAAGGACTTTCTACAAAATCGTTAATTGATCTTTCTTTCTACGAACTTGTCAAATCCATACCTATACTCAAACACAAACACAGACACAATGGCGACGGGACCCGAAGAAGACGTCCTCGACTTCAACGCGAAAAAGATGGACGATCAAATGGTTGAATTACTCGAGTACGCCTGCCCCCCAAAACCAATCTCACCAACCCAATCAATCTGAGACTAAAACAAAACAGCTCCTTCGAATCCCACCCCCTAATGCAACCACCAGACTCCCATCCAACCCTCTTCTTCATCTTCGACTTCATCCGCAACACCCGCAAAGAACTCCGCTCAATCGACATCAACAAACTCCGCGCTGGGGACGCAGAAGCTAAAAAAAAACTGGTCGATGTCGTAGGCCGAAACGGGTTTGCGAGTGCTTTGATCAATGATGAGTCGGGGAGGTATGCTGTGTTGACGGGAGGCGACCCAGAAAATCCGGTGGATTTTGGGCCTGATATAAAGGAGAAGATTGCTGCGTTGTTGGGGAGGATGTCTTAAAAGGACTTTTTCTTACAACTTCTTTATCGTCAAGGGATGGAGAGGGTTTCATGGATTATGATAATGGCTTGGGTTGTTGGCGAAGAAACGGGGTATGATGGATGGGATTGATATGTGCATGTTATGGCTCGTCTGTTTGTTTTCGAAATGGAATAAGACTGTATAACACTGTCGAACAAGGTACTCAGGTTGACGTTCCCATCTCTCAAAAGCCAAGTATTCATCAGTATCTACCAAGCAGATCTAAGGGCTACTGCCATGTCTAGACAGAATACGTGAAAGCTACAAGTTAGAACAACAGAAGTAAACATCCACCGTCCTAGCATTACCTCTCACAACTAAATTGATGAATATGCTCATGTAGATGCAATATATCCTGTCCATTCAATCAACCTCACAGAAACAATGGGATCAACTGAAAAGACAAGCTAAAACTCGACCAGATATCCGGAACTCCGCTCCATAAATATGAATGTGTCTCAAGGACGGTTGTTTTTTTAACATTTTTTGTATTTGTAAGAATTTTTTCCTGGTATAAAAAAAGGGGGCGTATTCTCAGTGGGACGAGGTATAGGCGTTATGTGAGGTAAAGGTGTGTGCGAGAGTCGGAGGCGAAACCAAGAGTCCATCTTCTATCTGTTCTTTTTTTTGTGTCCGAAGAGCAAATAAGAAAAAAATGCAAATAGATAAACAAAACAACACGTAGACAAGGGATTTGTCTGTCATGAAAACAATCAATCATATTTCATTCCGTTTCATCCAAATCGATATGACATATGACCGGGTCGTGATGATTGCTGACGCTGACGAACAGGACACGAGAAAAAAAAAAGCGAAGAGAACGGATTTCGAAAGAAACGCCACCATATTGAATCAATCAATGAACCAGGTCATCTTTGCAGTCGCTTTCATTTCTGATAACGAACCGAAAAAAGCGCAACACTGAATTCAACGATCAATCCCACTGATGAAGAAAGAAAGGGGTCGTCGTATCGGAGAGAAAACAAGAAATTTTTGCGACTTCTTTTCCTATCGTTTCATTTTCGTCCCAATTTTTTTTTCCTTCTGGTCGTATCGTCTACTTGCGTCGGAAAGAGCAGCCCTCGGTCAGACGAGCCTTACCACCGGTAGGTTGGCAGAGAACAGTCGAGCAACCGGCGCAGATAACGACGGTCTGGGCGTGTGAGAAGACGGTGGTGATTGTGAAGCAGCCTGGGCACTTGACGTCCATGAAGAAGGAGCGAGGAGCAGGCACCAAAGTCTATACACATATTCCATCAGTTTTCCGGCCATTCGCTTTCGAGTGCATATATTCGTTTTCATCGATTTATCGTACCTTGAGCTTGTGCTTGCGAGCCTCAGACTGAGGAGTAGGGTTAAGGAGATCGACCGCGAGAACCTAGCGACACGAAAAGATGTCAGTCAGAGATTTTCACCATTTAACTATCCATCGTCCCCCCTCCCAATAACTCTCAGCCACGCAGGAAATTAGAAACATACCATCTTGACTAATTTCCAATGCAATCAGCGATGAATATCTTGTCTGGTTGATTGAAAGATTGATGGAATGGGAAATTGGCGACGATGGTCGATGGAAAGAGAGGGTAGTGAGGGAGTGTGTCGTTTGTGGAATCTTCTTTGGTGAGGGCGGAGACGACCACAAAAAACGCCAAGCGCACAACTTCCCGATTGAGGACGGACAGATTATGTGTGGTCTCGCTTAGCTTTGCCTGTGCTCGGGACTATGTTTTTCCGTGCCGCCAATCAGATTGCAAGATTGTAGAAGAAGTCATCTCGACTCATCGTGAATCACTATAGAGCAAGTATGATACGTAACTATCTATACGCTATGCCTAGCTAGCTAAATGGGAATATTGACTCATTCTCTCACTAACTTCCGCCCCGGACAAGACATCATGAAGTCTTTTTGTTGCCGTTGGCATGTCCGTTGAGTTTCTCCTCCCCCTCGACGTACGGATGCTTAATAGTCAGGCACCAAATGTCAAGGTAATCGCAAATCGTGACGATAACAGTGTGCTATCAATCAAGTCAGACAAGACACTTAAACACAAAGACCTTTGAAGAACTTACCACAAAACTAGCATACACTCCAACCGACAGACCAAGCGCCGTGAAGACGAACGCAACTTGATAAGTAGAGAACCCCAATACACTAGGCCACAGTCGCAGATACATACCCAGACTATCAACCACAGCAACAGCGAGCGGCAAAATGAGAGCATTGCTTCGCGGGAACGGGGTCTTGAGGAGATGCGCGACAATCATTTGTCCCACCGAGTAGGCATTCACAATACCGACGTAGGTCAAGAACGGGACTAAGTGGTTCTCGCGAATATAGGGTTGTAGATACAGATACACCGGAGTCAATATCCACATGTAAGTAAACGGCAACAAGCCGAACAACGGCGTAATCGGGTTTTCCAAACGGGCGCGTCGAGCTTTCATGACGTTGATGATGCTGCTGCCGGTTGCAAAGAAGAGCATGAATGCGCCGTAGATCATGTACCACGAAGTGAACGGTAATTCGTATAAAGCATTTGGAAGGAAAGCAGGCTGCGGAATCCCGATTGTCGCGAGCATGGGACGATGCCAGAAGCTACCGCCGCCCATATATGCAGTAAACGAGAAGACGGCGCAAAGAGTCAGGATACCTTCGACGGGCCCGGAGACGATGCCGAGCGTGAGGACGTGAGTGAAATATTCGTCCCAGGTTTGGACGTAGAAAGTCATCACCGCACCCCACAGAGTCAAGACAGTAGCCCATGATTGTCCAAGGTTCATCGTACCAGCAAAAATAAAAACACCCAAGACAGTATTGCACGCGTCGACACCTGGACACAACCCGTCAGCTTTCGCTCTACCGAACCATCCGCAGTTCCAAACTGGGAAACATACCATGATCAAACAATTCTCCAAGCGGACCACTCTGTTTCGTCCTGCGACTGCATCATGAAAGATATTAGTATATAGCACTAACAAAACCTGAGACTGAACATACGCCTGCATTCCATCCACAGCATCAAACGTCTGATACAGAAACAACCCAATCGCCCAACTAAGATATACCCACGACGGGCAATCCCGATCCAACGTCGGATTATAGTATAATAGAGTCAGGAAATTGACAACCACGAAACTGAAGCCGGTCAAAGTAATCTACTTCGTCTCAGTGGAACGTCCTGGAACTGGAATAGGCATGGAAAAAAAAAAGGCGAACTCACGAGATTCGGCCTATAACCAACCAAAAGTTAATATACATGTCTCAACACGACAGAAGAGAAGGGACTCACGCCATATTCATCGGGAACAAATGAATAACAACATTACTGTAAAAGGGCTTCATGATGTACCGGCTAACCAACGAATGATCAACGCCAGCGTATTTGTACTGCCGTAGCGCAGGGAGGTCATATTGTCGTATCCAAGTCATTTTGTTGGTCTCTAGGAGATTGGAGATTGGAAGAGAAACAGAGAGGGAAACGGAAAGAAAAAGGGGATTTGGTGTATAGGCACACAGTCAAATGACCGATACAAATTTAGAGAAGAGAATCAATAAGAAATAGAAATAGTACTGTCCAGAGTGACTGTGGCCTGTGTCATGTAAATTGACGTCTTGTCGCGGACGATGATTTGGCAACTTTTTTTTTGGTGTGGAGACGCGCCGAGTCTGGACGGAGAGCGGTGCGACGTCATTCCATGCACGTGGGGTATGGGGTTGGACCCCCTAAGATTCTGCATACTTTACGAATTGAATGGTTGGAAAGATAATAAATTGTGCTCTATAGCTACATGGCTTGGATTATGAACGACTCCCGAGATGATGAGGTCTCTGTCATATCCCTCACAGGTATAAACGCTATAAACGGCCCAGCAGTTTGAAACCGGAAGTTCTCAAGATGAGTGATTGCACCGCATTGGTACAGGAGATGACGATGACTGTCTGTTACCCAGTGGTGTATCAACCTACTGGACTCCAGGGCATAGGAATTAGGATCCTGCTCTTCATAGACTGAATCAGAGGCACGGTCCGATGGACAGTGTCGGCCCAGCCTTCAATGCTCCAAGATTGTTCGCGACGGATCTTGCGTTCCTCGAGATTCGCAAATTGCCATAGATGGTGCACCGTGTTGAGATCGCCAATCTGCACGAACCAAGCACCCACACCTTCCATAACCTCGCGGCGAGCCTGGAGTCCTTGACGCCAGTGTGTCTCCCATTCCAAGAGATTTCCGGGATGAAGCGTGTAAGAACGTAGTTCAAACAGACCGCCGAGACGACGAGGAGGTGTTGTCGGCCAGAAGGAGAATTCCTGCATGAGCGACGTCTCCTTGCTCTTGATCAAGGACTTTAGATGTTTGTCAAACTCTCGGAACTCAGGGTGCTGAGAAATCGCATGGAGGGATTCGTGGTAGCCTGTGTAGCGCTGGTATTCCCAGATATGTACTGCACAATCAAACAATTAGCTAAATCGAATCATTTTAGCGTAGTAGTACCTACCAAACGTGTCATTGTCTCCAACCTGGGTGCGCCAACTGCCGACGAGATTCACTTTGTTCTCTTCCAAGGATGCCATGCGAGGATACCATTTGCCGACCAGGTCCACGTACTCATCGACCTTATCGGGTTTGACGTCGTGAAGGACAATTGAGTGCACATACTTTCCACGAGCGATCACTTGAGAGAACGAGCGCTCAATGCTCTTGTCGAAGTGTTGGCCTTCACGGGTGCCGTAGATGAGCGATGACAACGGTCCTCGCTTCGTGCCATTCTCAGCAGCGACATCTAATTCTTCTTGCTCTCCTATAAAAAACCAGGGTCAGCTAACAGACGCTTCATACATAAAGGCAGCGAGCACGTCGGAGTCAATCAAGCTGCGGGTTCTACACGCCACTCGCATTGCTCACAAATGGAGCAGTGGGAGTCAAGGCAAACTCACGGGCACGATCACGGAGGGTGTTTGCGACAGACTGACTCTCTTTCTCTAGTCTCTTCTTACGAGCCTGCTCTAGACTCTTACGAAATTCCTTCTGGCGCGCGTCAAATTCAGCAGCATTGGTAGGGGTGATGTCACGGATAGAGGGGGCACGGCTATAAGCGGACGAGGTGCTGAAGGAGCGAAGGGCAGACAATGCGGGGGAGGCGCGGAGCACCTTTGAGGTTTGCATGTTGTACGTGATGTTGGCGACGTCTTGATGAAGAATGCAAGGGATAAGCGAACAATAAGACAAAACAGACGAGGCAATAGTGAAGAAAAAATTGTGACGATGGTAAACGGGATGGGAAGATGAGAGTTGGATTGAAGTTGACAGAATAAATCAGCCAAGGAGGTCGAGAGAGGAGAGAGATAGTCCGAGAGAGAGAGAGAGAGAGTCAGAGAGAGCAGCTGCAAGTGGCGGGAAGGTACCACTGAGCAAAGTCCGGGGTAACAGCAGCCCGCTCTGGATTGGATGATCCAACTGCACAGGTCCAATGGGAGGAGACAAGCTCTAACCAATGATCTGATATACAATATTAATATGGAATATGGAGGTGTGTGGTTGCAGCCTGAGTTGCAACGGTCGGGATGGTTCAGGCGAGAAGAAGAGAGGAGAAATGAAAGAAGGGGTGCGCATTGACAAGGTACTTAGTCTTTAATAGTCTGTTAGCGGCCATACGGAGGAGGCGGGAGCACATAAACAAGCCCGACAGCCCATGCGGGGTATAGAATGAGCAACTATAGGCAGTACGTAATATTTCCAGTGTGTTGCATATTAACCAGGACTAGATCATACCACAACTATACTAAAAAACAATTGCCAACTCGCTATTCCCTCACGAATACTCGAACAGACAGACACAAGAGATGTCGAGCAACGAAAGTAATGACGTCGTTAATCTGGGGAAGCGGCGAGCGGGTCATGTGACACGATCGCCCAATCAGGACCAAGCTAGCCGCTTAGGGTAACTTACTGTGTGGCAGCTCTCTGCCCGCGTCTGATTGGCTGCTGAGTCCCTCGCCCACTTTTATCCGATGTGGCTGATCTGATCGACTCGACTGACGACTATCAGCGACCCTGCGATGATTATTAGTACGAACTTGGCGACTCTTTTGTGACTCAACAAGGAAACAAAGCAATAGCCTACAGATTGGAAGATCTTCTATTCACGACCACAATCAGTCTAACCTCAAGGATCGAATTGTTTACACTGCCATGGCCGACAGACCGAACCCCCCACTAAGCTACGAGCCATCGGCCACCACCACCCATCCTCACGTTGGCTCGTCCTTGCTGCCGGAAGTGGTTGCCTGTCTCAAGAACTCTCGATATGTATGTCTTGATTTGTCTTTGAAAATTATCGACCAATTGTACAAGAATCAAGCTAAGAATCAATAGCTGCATCTAGCAACATGTGACGGCCTCACCCCTCACGTCTCCCTCATGTCATACACCTACCTCTCCGAAACGCCATTCGACGCCTACCCTGTAATCATCATGACCACCAACCCCTCCTCGAAAAAGACTGTCAACCTAGCAGCAAACCCGCGCGTTTCCATACTCGTCCACGACTGGGTCTCCCATCGCCCGCCCACCCGCGCCCCAAGCGGACGTGACGGCTCCCCGCCACCGGCAGCAACTCGCTCGTCCCTAGCTAGCTTGCTACTCAATCTAAACACAAGCGCACTGTCAAGTATATCAACCACAATCACGGGCACAGCACGGTTTCTGGAAATTGGGTCTGATGAGGAGAAATGGTGCAAAAATCAGCATTTGGAGAATAACACATTTGTAGCCCCCAATGAGGAGATACCGTTTGGTCAGCAGCGACGAGGGAGTTCGGTTGCAGAAACACCCATGATTGATGATGATAGTCGTGTGGTTATAGTGCAGGTGCGAGAAGGGAGGATTGCGGATTGGAAGGGTGGTGTGAGAGATTGGCAGTTGGTCAGGCAGGCCCCTCAGATCAACGGGGTATAACAAGCAGATATTTATCTTTATAGTACATGAGATCATTGCGATGTCTTGTAAGGTTGTATTTCTGCGATTCTTTGGTTTTTTTTATCATAGATTGTAAAATGAAGATCACGTGTCGAAGGCCTGAAGCACAAGCTAATGTCGTCACATGCGCAGCGGGAAGCTCGTATCTCCAACTACTATCTCCAACAGCGCTCACTCTCAATTCTTCATGTAGTGCTTTCACTGGACGAATATATACGACATAAAAAGAGCGCTCACCTTCACCATGCGCCTCGCCCACCTCCATCTCCCAAACATAACACCCTTCAACACCGTCTCCCAAATCCAACAAACCCTCACTTTGCGACAGCTCGCCTACAAAAAAGGCATCTCCTCCTCTACCTCAACAATAACCCCCCCAGACCCAACAATAATAACCTTCACCCCAAACCCCGTCTACACAACCGGACGCCGCGACCTCCCACCATCAAACACGTCCTCACCATCCGACGCGACACCATCCCTCGAATTATCGCTCCCACCATCCCTAGAACCAATCCGGGATTTACTAGACCCAAACCAATCGTCCGAGACAACAGCAACAACAAACAACGAAGCCGGAAGAAGGGGCGTGAAAGCAGAATATCATCCAACCCTCCGCGGCGGACAAACCACCTACCATGGACCCGGCCAATTAGTGGCATACACAATCCTGGATTTGAGACGATTAGGTCTATCGCCGAGATGTCACATCAGTCTTCTGGAGAAGAGTGTGATCGATCTGCTGGCAGCGTATGGAGTGAATGGGTTTACGACCTCTGATCCAGGTGTATGGGTTAATCCCAGAGACAACGACAACACCAAGGATGATGACGACGGGGCGACGAAGGAAGCGAGAAAGATTACGGCCGTGGGCGTGCATCTGCGCCGGCATATAAGTTCCTTTGGCATCGGGCTCAACGTCACCCAGGAACCGATGTGGTTCTTCAAACAGATTGTGGGCTGCGGGTTAGAAGGGAAAGAAGCTACTAGTCTTGAAGCACAGGGCGTGACGTTTGCGAGTGACAAGACTGAGGCTGAGGTTATGAGAGAGGTTGCGGATGGGTTTGTGGATTCGTTTGTGAGGAGGTTAGCGAGCGATTTTCCGGTTGGGAGTGGTTTGAGGAGGGAAGGGGTTGAGTCGGTTTATAGAATTGGGGTTGAGGATGTTGTCTAGTTTACACTACTCGATCGATTGCCAAAAGGTTTCGTAATGTAGATAATAGATTTGTATTATAACAAGTTTAGAAAGACACAATCCACCGAGGGTTGAAAGTTTGATATATCATGACACGCTTCGATCACACAAGTTGATAGGAACAAAGTAATCAAGAAAGAGGAAGAAATTAGTATATCAATAATAAAGTTAGAAGTAGATCATCGGAAAAAGAAAAAAGAAAAAACACCAAGCGAAATAAATCGAATAAACGAATAGATGCTGTTTGTGCCAACGAGCCATTCCTTTGACCCAGAAGGCATGCCATGAGCTGCTGGCGGATAATGTTATCTCGCATTGCATTGCATTGCATGACTTCGCGTGCATGGCTTGCATCGTACGTATTCGCGACAAGGACAACGCCGTTTATCAATGCCAATTGAAACTCCGTGAAATGGGTAACCTCTCAAAGGGGGAAGAGTCGAAAGTTGAATGAGAAAAATCATATGCATGAATAGATCAGTCGAAAGTCGAAGGTCGATTGCGAAAGTGAACAGGTGAAACGCATATGGAAGTGAAGCCAAACAAAAGTCAAATTCAAAGGATGATGCATCCGCCGCTCGTACTGCCACCGGCCGGCTTCACTTCCAATGCCACCTTGGCAGCTTCATAGAACGTCTCGCGAATCCCGCGATTCTGCACGGCCGAGCATTCTTCCCATTGTCAGTAAAAAGACCCTTTCTGGAGGACCACGGAAGAGTATACCTAAGTATTTAACGGCACCAACTTCCTTCGCTTTTGCAAGTCCTTCGTCAAAAGTAACCGCATCCGGATTCTCATTCTGTTCCTCATCTTTTCGCAAATCGCATTTGAGGGCTGTAAGAACCATTTTCACGCCGGGACAATTTTCATTGATTTCAGACATCCATTTGGTAGATACGTTTTCGAAGGAATCTCGATTGTCGACCTGTTTACTTATAAGTAAGGAGTCTGGAAAACGGAGGAAGTAAATGGCATACGCTAAAACAGAGCATAATCACATGCGTATCTTCATATGAAAGCGCGCGCAGACGGTCGAATTCTTCTTGGCCAGCGGTATCCCATAGCGATAATTCCATATGCGTGCTATCGACGAAGATATCTTAAGGTACGGTCAGCGTGTTGATCCACTCGTGGGCAAGTCATAAATACCATGAACGTAGTTTTCTATTAGTAGTAGGTTAGCTGAATGATCCTCAGATGTCCAACTGGACTAGCACGCTTACCAAAAACCGTCGGTTCGCTTCAATCGACGAGATGTTAGTATACAGCCCTCTAAACGAATCGCAACAAAGTCCACATACTAGACAGTAGGAAAAAACCTATGAGACACTTAGTCAGTTAAGTTCACTCAACATCAGACAAAGAAACACAAACCCCCGAGTAAACACATTCAAAGCCGATGTTTTCCCGCAAGCTCCATCTCCACTATAACCCCAAGATTGTTAGACATCATTCGGATCAAACTGTTCGTTCAATTTCCAACTGGCTGACTCACAGCAGAACCATCTTCCGCTGAACGACCTTTTGCCGACCACACAGACTCATTTTAACAGTTTATGAGACAGCCCCTCTTATAGTAATCGCACCGAGAATTTCGGATAGTATCAGATCGGATCGAAAACGACTGGACGAACAAGTTGAGATGAATTCGGCGCAAACAGGCTGTCAATGACTCAAGAATGAGTGAGCGATCAGATGATACAGGGATCTAGCAGTGCGATCGATCGCAGGTTGGCTCCTGCGATGGTGCCACCACCGGTATGTACGGGAACCAGGGGGCGGTCTTGGATCAAAACACGGCCAGTGCAGGAGAATGCGGGTTAAGACTTTCTTCGAAAAACAATTGATATATAAATCCGGAAAAGATATAGATGTTGGTGCCCCAAAAGAACAGTCGGCTCTCGATCGGATTCTTCCAGTGAACAGGGCAAACAGGGAGGAGACTTAAAGGAGGAGAGCTTGAGGTTGTATCGAAAGGCTAGACTTGACTGGGAATGGTCGACATGGAAGACAGATGACGATGTCATTGTCTATGCCTGAAAGGGTAAGGCGCGGCCAGCTTCACCCAGTCTGCTGTAAGACAATGACATTTGCGCCCCACGGTGGGACTTGCCGCGGCTTGGAATAGCTTCATGCTTTACATGACTATAGTAGCATTGGGAACAAAGATACGAACATAATTGTAAGATGATTAGAGATGAATTACTTGCTAATGTTCAGACTATGAACTAAATCAATAAGCTTCCTGCTCTTTCTCAACATTACGTCGTCCCCGTTGGAGCCGTTCAGATAGATCCAACTCTCCAGCCCGTTTGTTAATATTCGACAAGAAAGCTCCTTTACCACCATCTTTGCTCGTTCGAGCGCGGGCTGCCTCGTCAGCTTCACGCTCTGCTTTCTCGCGCGCATCTGCAGCTGCTATCCGCTCCGCTCGCATTTTATCCAAATCATTCGCATTCTCTTGCATTGCCGCCAATTTCGCTGCTCGCTCCTCTTCAATAGATTTGGAAGAAGCTTGGGGTTCGCGTTGTGGTGGGGGTGCAGGTCGTGGGTTATGATGCCATGTCTGTCGCCTATCGTTTCGCTCATGATCTCTGTCTCGGTCCCGTCGGGGTGAGCGATCGCGGCGGCGCGGTTGTGGAGAGTATGATCTTTCGCGATGTTCACGGTGATTGTGACGATAAGGTGATCGCGAACGACGAGATGTGTGTCTAGATGGAGAGGGAGATCGTCGAGATCGAGATTTCCTAACTGGCGACCGAGACCGAGACCCAGAGACACTATCGTCGCGTCGTCGCCTGTGCTTGCGATCGTCGCCATCGTCATAATCATGTCTTCCCGACCGTTGTCGTGAACGTCTATCCTCGTCATCTCGGTGTCGATGTCTATGGCGGTGATGTCTGCGTTCCTTCTCTGCAGATCCACTATCTTTCCCAGCGGCCTGCATCAAATGTCTCCTTCGCACCGGGTCGTTCATCACCGCTTCATATGCGGCCTGCTCTTGTTTCTTAATAGCCAGCATAGGATCCTCCCTAATCTTTGCAGCCGTATCTCGCGCCGTATTCGCTTTCTGAAGAGCCATAAACGAGTCCTCACCCGCAGACTTCTCCAGCTTTTGGTTCTCTGATCCTTTAATCAACCCATCAATTCGTCGTTTGCCGAGTAAATACCCTTCCATCTCCTCCGTTGTTCCAAGTTGACCGCTCGAAGGACCCGAATACATCCAATCGACTCGGTTGAGACGCTTTTTACCGCCGGCAGCTTCTTGCAGTTGTTGAATTTCTAGCATTTGCCGCTCTTCCTGTCGCTCTCGCATCATTTGATCGATGCGTTTGCGCTCCTCGAGCGCTTTCTTTTCTGCCAGCCATGTTCTTTCCTGGTTCTTTTGCAGAACGGGGTTCCAGCTCTTCTTCAAGTTGAGATCGCCACCCATGATGAAAACTGTGCGATTTGAATCGAGATGGGTTGGGATTCTGGTTTTGTCCTGCACCGACTTCTGGAGATGGAAAGTAGAGTGGCGCGCTTGGGCGGAGATATTTAGTTCCCGCTATCCCAGATACGGTTAGCGCATCACGTAAGCATCTTATTCTTTGCTTCCGAAGTGTAGACTCCTTGATTCAACATTCTCAACTTCTACATATATCTCTACATCGATTACGCGGTTTGAAGCCTGGCATTCTGTCTGGTTATTTTGCCTGATTTCATCATGGCATTGGCAGCAAGAGATTCCTCGAGGCGAGCCATAGCCGCATATGACTTGACTGTAATCCGCTCATCTCAAACCGCCTCTTTGACGAGCCCTGTGACTGACAAGTCATCCTGACAAATAAGTATTGATGCGTCATGGCAAATTTGCAAATAAATACCCCTTTATTCATGGGCTATAAATCCTTTCATATACGAATATGACCTTTCTGCTGTGTGTGGCCCCCCGCGTAAACAAGCGTTGGAACATAGTTGTGCGCATAACGCCGAAGCCTCAGCAGATTCTGTTCTTCAAACCAAAGATGGTGGCCCCAGGTTCGAAATTGATATTCGGAAAGCACTTCGAGAAAGACAAGTCCCCTGATCCGTAGCAAATCCTCGCCGAGTTCAAACCACCGCTACTGAAGCACTTTGGAAATGTCTTCTTCTTCAACGCTGAAGAATCGTCGATGATGAATGGATACATGGAATCATTCAAGGAATTTCAATATGGTCTATCGTGGTCGAGCAGTGAGAATGCGAAACCGGAGCGAGCCCGCTTACACGAAGTTTTCACAGACGAGCGAGCTAGCTGCTGGATTATTAGTGATTAGGCAAATTGGTGACGAGAGTGAAAGCAAGATTTTATGATTTCAAAGGTGATATTCATGATTCCACGTAGATAATGTAGTAAGATAGCGGGCATATCAACCTGAGGCATACCTATATGGCCCGTGCGCATCTGCGGAGTAGTCTTTCGTGATGCGCCGTCATTGTTGAAAGGTGAAGCTCACTCCACATTCCACAGCTACAGCCATCTGTCTATTACCAACTTGCCATCAGAAGAGTATCTACTCTGACACTACATCTGGCTATTTTACACTTAACACAAAATGTCCGACGACGATGACTTTATGCAGGACTCTGGGGATGAGGAGTAAGCTCTGCAGGTGCGACTCCACTGTTGACAACCACAGCTAATCAGGCAGGTATGACTTCGAATACGAGGGCTCGGACGAAGACGACTCGGGCGATATTGGAATCGAGAACAAATACTACAACGCGAAGCAGATCAAAGCAGACAATCCCGAAGAAGCTATCGATGAGTTCTTAGGTGTGCCGGCCTTGGAACAAGATAAAGGCGACTGGTAAGTCAGGAAGGTGTGCAACTTTTGGTTGTACAATATGCTGATGGATTTTGATTAGGGGCTTCAAGGGTCTAAAACAAGCAATCAAACTCGAATTCAAGCTAGGTCGATACGATGATGTGAGTCGGTCCAAGCTAACAAATGACGACGTCTGACAAACTCGTTTTACTCAGGCAATCGAACACTACCGGGAGCTCTTGACGTATGTAAAATCGGCCGTCACGCGAAACTACTCGGACAAGTCGATAAACAACATGCTTGATTTTATAGAAAAAGGCTCAGACGATGAAAAAGCGTATCATTGTATGGAGGAGTTTTATCGATTGACGCTCAAGACATTTCAAAATACGAACAACGAACGTCTTTGGCTCAAGACAAATATCAAATTGGCGAGGCTGTGGCTGGAACGCAGGGAGTTTGCACAACTTACCAAGAAGCTACGTGAACTACATCGAGCATGTCAACGTGAGGACGGCACGGACGATCCCAGCAAAGGAACTTACTCGCTTGAAGTGTACGCTCTTGAGATCCAAATGTACGCGGAGACTAAAAACAACAAACGGCTCAAAGCACTCTACGAACGAGCATTGCGCGTGCGGTCTGCTGTTCCACACCCGAAGATCATGGGTATCATTCGCGAATGCGGCGGTAAAATGCACATGAGCGAGGAGAACTGGGAACAGGCACAGAGCGACTTTTTCGAGTCATTCCGTAACTACGACGAGGCGGGATCCATACAACGGATCCAAGTTTTGAAATATCTGGTGTTGACTACGATGCTCATGAAATCCGACATCAACCCATTCGATTCCCAAGAGACCAAACCATACAAGAACGATCCACGAATATCGGCAATGACAGACCTTGTTGATGCGTATCAACGAGATGACATACATACTTATGAAGACATTCTACGAAAGAACCAGGATGTCTTGGCCGATCCGTTCATTGCCGAGAACATTGACGAAGTCAGCCGCAACATGCGCACAAAGGCTGTTATCAAACTCATCGCACCCTACACTCGGTTTACGCTGAGCTTTATATCAAAGCAGATCAAAATCTCCATCTCCGAGGTGCAAGAGATCCTTGGATTTTTGATCATGGATAAAAAGCTCAACGCCAAGATCGACCAAGAGAATGGAACAGTCCTAGTCGAAAGCGCCAGTGACTCCGAACGCCTCCAGGCAGTCCGTGAATGGTCCTCATCGTTGAAAGTTCTCTGGCGCGCAGCATTGAACGACGGCGAGGGGTTCAAGGTAGACGAATCGTCCCTCTCACAAATGGGACCCCTCCACTCATCCTTCCCAGCGGCGGCGGTAGCGGCAGGATTCGGCGATGAAACTCGCTCAGTTGGTAAAGGGCGAGGATGGAGGGGTAAAGCAGGATTTCCCGGCAGAGTAGGAGCTTAGTAGAACTCGGTCCTGCTGCTGCAGTGAACATGTGCAACGATACGCCTTGATGCAAGCATGATAGACGAATTATGAAATCACAACCGAGTCGCTTATGACTTGAGCTCACCTGCAGCAACCTTAGAAGTAGCATGTCCTTCCGAGAGGAATAAGTGCATAGCATCGGAAATACCACTTTAGTGCTGGAACCTATCGACCCGTTCAGGGACGGAGTAAGTACATGTCCTACACAAGCTTTACACGAGGTGCATTAGTCTCGTTCAGGTACGTGTACATTAGTTATCAGCATCCCATCGACGATGCAACAATTTGGTCGCTAAGCAAGAATAGTATCGTATTTGTTCCTTCTCCCTGGATCTGCGTGTGTGTGGTTGTGTGAACCTCAAAAACTCCAGACGACCTCCGGGACCCTGACAAAATAATGCATAACTATTCCACCATCGTTTTAACAACTCATATTTTTAACACCACATACTAAACATAATCAACTACGTACATACTCGAAGTCTTTCACTTCAAATCCGAAAATTATCTCGATAACTTAATAGCTCCACTTCGTGCGTAAGTAACAGGTAGTTACCTAGGTACTACATGCCCTAGCCCTAGTTGATCTAGTTGACTGACGTGGCTGTAGTAGTTACATGATACACGGCTTTTTTTTAGCTTCATCTAGACACTTCTAAATCCCTGTAGTCTATATAGAGACAGATCAAGATTTGGGAGATATATGCATGGGATATTTGGTTGTCACGTACATAACATTTTGTGCCTAGGGATGTAGCTAAGTAGTGGGAGAAGATGGGGATGGTGAGGCCAGTGAAGGTATAATCCCCTACTTGAGCTAGGCGACTACTAATGGATTGACGATGTCTTAGTTTTGTTTCAAAGGTGAATATGTAGGTGTATTTCCCAAATTTGGAGCGAGCAAATGGGGCTCATGCAGAGTGGAAGCCAAGATTCACCGAGATAAAGACATGGCTGAGGATCGTGATTCCCTTCAGCATAACTGTTTTCTGTCTAGGTAGACCACTGGGTCAGGGTTTCCCAGATCGAAACGAATGTCCATCCAACCCTGGAAGACTTGGAGCGTCTAATTGGCCATAGCATTGATTAATGTTACAGCAAGGACCCGGATATCTCATCTGGGCCAGTAGGCTGTTGACTGTAGTCGCCTTCGATCTTCAGGATATACATATTGATGTAGCCAGGGTCCAAAAATATATTCGTCTGTATTCTAACATATATCGGAGGTATTATGTAGTCTAATTAGAAATTATCGACTGGGAACAGTCGAGCATACGTTCCGATACCTTAAATATTACTGACTGGTCCTGAGCAGTAAGTTCGACGTTGTGAGATACCTAGGGAGGTGCTTTACTTCCTTTGGTACCTAGATAGGCCATCTTTGAGGCGCTGGAGAACATGTGTCTACACCTGTGGACTCGATCCGGTTTGCTAATTTATCTTCGGCCTGGACGAACCTGAAATTGACCATGACTATGTATGCTTCTCAGCCAATATTCAATGATTACCTGTTTTATATTACGATCCGGGCCATCTCAGATCAACGTTAGTATCGATTTCAAAGTCAGGAATAAAATATTGAAAGGATTGGTCTGTTCAAGTATCATGTGCAACCGCGGTAGGACCGATTAATCATCTTGCTCATTTGGCTAGTATGACTACGACAGTAATACGAGTTTTATGGCTTCTTGTCTCAGGTATAAAGGGTTTGGAAAGCCATAGTTATATAACTATCCACGTAACAATATTTAGTCATCCGTGGTCATTGATTTCCGATGAATTTAACCCAAGTACTCAGGCAGGATTGTCATCATCATGCCGTGAGTATCTAATTGTCGGTATATGAAATGCCAAATGCCGAGACTGCGATTTCCAGGTTTAGAGATCGTGAGACGTTATTTGCACGGCTCATTTATCTCGTACACGATGAGAGGCTAAGCGGGAGAGCTGGCCAGGTGTTAGTGCCTTTCGTCGGTGAACTTCGTTCGACTACATGCTCATGCAGGCTGAATTGTGATACAGTGTGCCCCCCTGATAGTAGTCATAAGGTTGATTCTCGTTTCTCGCAAAGATGGATGAAAGAACGGAATACTTATGTTCTGTAAAGAGTGTACCGGATAGACGTAATTTACTCATTCTACATAGTGTAACCCGGAAATGCTCATACTCGTAATTACGGCGTAACGTCCGAATGGGTTCCCCGCCGTATTCCTTCCTCTTTCCCCTCAGATGACCGTTTAATCTTTCTTCTCTCCCCTGCACTTTGCCAGGGCCGTTCGGCTTGTAATTCCTCTTGATCCTGGTTCGAACAACAAGCACAGAGGTATACCGAAAACCACCGTACGTATCCCGATACGAACGAGGTTGGCAGCATCTACATCCTGCAGCACTGACCTTCGCGCGTGTATCTCAGCTGCGTCCGAGCTACCTTACTCCGTACGCACGTACTTGCTTCTTGCTGACTGGGATCGGGGAGAAAAAGCAACGAGGACATCCATTAAGTAGGTCACTCTGAATCCTTCTTTTTTCTTTTTCCTTTTCTTGTATGCCTTCAACCGTCTATCCTGCTGTCAACTGTCTTACACCCCGCACTCATCACGGGTCTAATCGGTCTCTTGGGATCTCCGATTTTACTTCTCCTGTCCACACGTCACAGAGCTACGTCAGACTGTTTGCTCAGTTCTTGTCTATTTGGAGATTGTTCCTCTTTCAGTTTGTGCATCTACCTGCTCACTGCGTCACACTTGTGTATCGTCTCATCGACAAAGTTGTGGGGAAAAGACATCTTCCAGTTGTGCGGATGCCTGCATGACATTTTGATTACTCTGCGGTCAACAGTTGGGAAGACGTTGGAAAATAGACCGAACAGATTGGCCGACTAATAATTGAGTCTTGTCTTGCAGAACCTCAAAACAGAAACAAAGAGTAACATTATCACGGCGAATGTTACTTCTGACTCGGCGACGATATATTCACGGTGGAATTACGGGGATCATTCAACAATCAGATCAGAGTACTGCTCAAAATACGACGAGCAAAGATTGCGTGTCAATTGAGCCGAATTGAAAACCGAGAAAATAAATTAGTTATCGCAACGGTGATTTGTGTCGCTGCACGAGAGCTTTTAGTGTGGCCACGACAATCCAATCCAGTCCGACCAGGTGCCGGAGTGCCGCCGCTGCAGTCTGGGGCTTCTGAAGCTGCCACCTAGCAGAGAACATCTATTTGATGAAACGGCTAGCCACATGCATGAAGGTCCTTTGAAATTGTTGGCTTGATCAGTAGTTCTAGATTCTACACGACCATTGCCTCTGCACACCCGGTCCGGCCAGTCCCACCCCGGTGCGCTATTATTGTTTAAAAAAGACAAACAGCCTTGAACTTGATGATGTTTATTTGAGGTCTGTATTCCCCACTATTGTCTTATCCAAAAATGAAAGGAAAAAAACATATCTGATAGAACATCATGCCGTTTGTAGTCTCTCCTCGATTCAGATCACCGTGGCCGACAAAGGACGAGTTTAGTATTCATGCGATGCTACTTTCTGACACTTCGTTTGCTCGAAATACTTTAGAGAATCAATTCTTCCGTGGAGGACATAAAGCATCTTTTGTGCAACAGACAACCGACACCTCGATATACAACACCGGGTACAATTCAGTCTCGTACCCATTCTTCAATATTCCTGTTTACTCCAACCCGCAGACATACACCATGGAGCCGTTGTCCCGGGAAGAACTGGAACGTTTCCAGAAATTGTCAAATGATTATGAACCCGAAGTACAGGTTAGAGTTTCTTGTTGGACGAATACATATGCTGTGCTTGCCGTTGACACATGTTTGATAAATCGCAGGGTCCACTAGTATCACCAAAGCGATCCAGTCAAATCATCTCTGCCGAGTATTCGAATGCAGACCCAACTTTTGTCACCAAGACCAATGTACGTGCCATTACTTTCATGTGTCGTCCGTTGACTGACTGGGCTTATGTTTGTAGGCTCTCGCCGTGACGCATCCGTTTACGCGAACCATGAAAGGAGATGGGAACTGTGGATGGCGGGGTATGAGGAGATCCCTCCGTTGAAGCTGGATAAGCGGCATTCTAACGTCTTTTGTCTAGCTGTTGCTTTCGGGTACTTCGAGAACCTCTTTTTCCTTCGCGACACATTAAAAGTTCAGTCAGAGCTTGGGCGGATAAAGTCCATGAACAGTCTGCTTGATCAGGTTGGCCACCAAGAATATTTATACGAGACGTTCGTCGATGCCACGGAAGAGACATTCGGCCAGGTGATTGAGGCGATACAAAAAGGCGTTCCTGATGAAAATTTCCTAGTGGACATTTTTAATGACTACAGTCAATCCATGTCCATAATCACGCATTTCAGAGTGAGATATGTCCTCATTGACTCAAGGAGCACTTTACTAACAGTCTTGCAGCTTCTTACTGGTGCATGGATGAAACTGAATCAAGTGCGCTATCAGGCGTTTCTATCTATGCCGGTCGACCAATATTGCACCACACGGATCGAGCCTGCTAAAACTGAAATCGATGAAGTGGGACTGCAAGCGTTGGTGGATAGTGTTATTGAGGGATCTGATTTTGCGGTTGAGATTCTCTATCTCGACCGAAGTCAGGGTGACGCAGTTACTCCACACTTTCTAACCCCGAACAGGGAGAGTTTGGCTACTATCAGACTTTTATATCGCCCGTGAGTGTAGTTCTATGTCTCCATGCGGCACGTTTCAGAGTTCTTATGCTAATTGACGAGTAGTGGCCATTATGATATCCTGTACTCGGCGGAACCCAACTTTCACGTGACGCCGATAGTCAACCTTCAATATGGAATGTCAACAGACTTCAATCCTTGGGACAACGGCGCTCTCGCATTCGACGCCAACCCTCAATTGATGGCCATACCGGGTCTCATGATGGACCCATCTGCATTTCCTGCAGTGTCCAGTCCAATGATGGCATCTCCTCAGCCGCCTCAATTCATCCCGTCTCCTCCACAACAAGAATTCTACTCCCCATCTATCAGCCCCCCAGTACCGTCTACCGTCTCATCTCCTGCTCCTCCGTCCTTGCCCCTCAGTCTTCCTACGACGAAATCATCTGATGGCCCGCAAATTCGGCTGAATCCGTTGGTGATGAAACCGAACCTGAGCCATTCACTTCCGGTGACTACTCCCTTTAAAAAGTATGTTTTGTCTCGACCATATTTGCATTGTTTCTTGACGATATAAGCTAACGTATTCAGCAGCTCACCGTACAACCAAGCTCATTTTCTCAACTCGGATTTCGAGCCTATTCATTGGGAACCGAACGAGGGACGGAAATAGACGACAAGCTATACGCCTCGATCTCAGGGAAAACGGATAGAAGAAGCAAAATGGGTGGAACAGCAGTGTCACCAGCCGAAACTTAACAGCCAAGACACGATAGTCTTTTTTTTTCCCCTCTGACGTGAGTGCTTTATCTTCAATGACTTTTTACGACGAACGAACGAATTATGCTTTGAATTTCATGTGACAGCGCTTCAGCATATTTTATTCTGCTTCTTCAGTTTTGCACCGAATTGAGAGATCATTAAGTTAGTATTGTTAGATGTACTACCCTCGTTTCTCCTTTCCTGAGTTGCCTCCCCTGCAACCGACGGTCGTATTCTTTTCCCTCTTGATTCATGTTTATGAAATTGCATCTTGATCGGCATTTGAATTATCGGTGGCTCATATCATTTTTGTGCTCAGTATGAGTTTTTATTCTTCTCTTTCTCTGTGATGAGTTAATACTCTCCATTCATGAAGAATGCGATTCTTTCTTTTCTGTAAAGAGTACCGTTCTAGAAGAACAGGGTGGACCCTGAGCCTAAGGCCCACTAGGTGGTGTCAACCAATCAGCTGCTCCGGGGCTTACGCAGCCTCAATAGCATGTGATTCTTGCACTCCCCTTTTAGAACATAACAACAATATACAATCCTCTTCCAGAATTGCATCCTTTGCAAAAACTACATATTCAACTATAGTCTACAGCGGCTATGGAATGCGCGTGACTCGCCTTACTCTGTCCTGGAAGATATGAAGCTGAGATGAAATGTTCGTCCCAAGGTATCCCCGCAACTCCCGTCTCTTTGCGTCATTGTTTACAGTTTGTTTATTCTTGTTGTCTACAGGACTGAGATCAATGTCCCAGCACGTCTTCGACGCGCAATTCTTCAAAATGATGTCTTGCTGGTCAAGCGTATCATAAAGAACAATCCGGCGTATTTGGAGAATCCAGATTTTGAGGATAGGAGTAATACTTCACTGCATTTGGCGGCTATTAAGGGGCATTTGGATATTTTGGTATGTTACTCCCCCGCCCCGGTCCTTGATTGGCATACCAAAGTGTTGAGTCGCTAATTATCTTTCTTTGACGTTTTTGAAGAAACTTTTGTTATCGCTCGGACATGATTCATGCACACCCAACATCGACCGCACAGGATATGATTCAGCCCCCGGCATCAGTCTCAACGTCGATGGCTCTACCGCTCTCCATCTCGCTGCCGCCAACTCCCGCCCGGAATGCGTCGACTTACTCTGTCGCACATTCCCACACACGATCGACTGGAAAGACAATGAAGGTCGAACGCCGCTAATGCTAGCCGCGCAAAGCTCGAATCCCAGCCATGCCCCGGTCAACATCAATAGCTCTTCGCATATCCCCCCTCCGACGGGTCGTCGGCCCCGCGCAGTCTCTACAAATTCGGCAATGGCCTCTGAAGAGATCGCTACTATTACTATTCTACTTTCATACAATGCCCCAGTGACGGCGACGGATAATGTGGGCAATACTGCGCTACACTATGCTTCTGCTTGGGGCAATTTGAAAGCTGTTCGTGCTCTACTTGCTGCTGGGACACCGCCGTTGTCGCCGAATATAGCGAATTTTACGCCGCTAGACTATTCGGTTACGAAACAGGCGGCGCAGTATTTTCAGAGTATTGCGAATGGTTTGGAAACGTCCATGTCGTCGGCGGATCAACAACAGCCGACTCTAAAGCTTAATACAGCAGCAGTACGCGCAATCGCGACACCGCCGGATGAATCCAGAGCAGGCGGGACTCGAATCCTGGGGTCTCCGATGTCGTCTCCAGTCAAGAGTCGGCATGTTGAGCAACGACAGATGCAACAGGCACGCCATCAACACCAATCCAGTAATACGTCACCTGGAAAGAAGAATTTCGGGGGCCTGAGACTGGTGATTGATACTGAGAGCGCGGAGTATGTGGACATGGATGATATTCCTTCGACGGCGAAGAGGATCGAGCGGCCGTCTATGGAAGAAGTTCGATCCTGATTTTGCTTTCTGCATGGATACATACTTGTTTTCGGTTTTCGGGACATATCATTGTTGAGCAATGCATATGGGGATATTGGTGACTTCGTACATATTTATTTTTTACATTACATAGAAATGGTAAATACAACATTGAAATCTACAGACTGGCGGTAAATATAGTATCAGCGAATGGCGGGGCTCCCTCTGAGCACCGTGACAGCGTCATCGTCCCCAGTACGTTAGTTACCTGGATACACGGGTCCCGCTCCCGAGACATCGCTAACTTAGTTACTGACATGCTTACGATGACAGTACCGGAACATAAGTTAACTTAACTCACCACCACCGACTTCTTCTCTTCTTCCTAAACAGTAACTCTGTCACTCAACGACCGATTCTAGTTCTTCGTTCACTTCCTGAATTCGTTCTTCTGATTTCTTTGTGCACCACGCTCGCGTTCTGTTTGGTCTCCTCCATGGAGTCGCCATTGCATCATACCCGTCTTCTGCCATTATCGCTGCTGTGAAGGAGATGGGTTCATTCACCGGCTATGTTGTCATCTACGTTCTCGGCGGCGTTACCTTCATCCCTCTCATCGTCGCCCTGCTGTTTCTGCATGCCTACCTCACTCTCAAACCGCCTGTGAGGCATGACAACTTACCTCCAACTACCGGTGCGGCTACGACCGGTTCGGTATCTAATCAGCAATCCGGCAACAAAAACAAGGACAACACCAATACCACTGATCACAATGGCAACGGCATTAGCGATGACAATAAATCGCAGGCTCGAAGATTGAGTCTCCTATCCCGACCGAACGATGATCAATTCAGTCTGAAAAGCGGCACCGACGTCCTCGCCGAGAAGTTCCAGCGTGTTCACGAATCTGATGTTGCGGCGGGCTACTTTGCGGTTTGTCGTGAATATGTCCCCGGCGGCGTGAACGGGAAACCGCCTGAGAGGACCACACCGGCTGGCGAGGTCGTGGGCACGGAGAGTCACAGTCCTAGTGTTTATCAGAGCATGTATCGGAGCATCTTTGAACGCAAGACGGCTTCTGCGAGTATTGAGCCGGGGAATAATAATGGCAGTCGCAACTTTAGGAAGGCTCGGAATGTGTTTTATATTGTTCTTCGGTTGGTTGATACGATTTCTTTATTTTTTCGGGGCTTAGGCTGACAGTCAACAGACATGGTCATTTGATGCTTTACGACGACGAACAACAGATCGAAGTCCGACATGTCATCTCTCTGGCACACCATGATGTGACGATATACGGCGGCGGAGAGGATATTCCCGAAGGCGAGCTATATGCAAAACGCAATGCCATCTGTTTGAGTCGAAGGGAGGATTCAATCGCCGATCTACGAGGACTAACTCCGCCTTTCTATCTGTTTTGTCAGAGCCAATCCGCCAAGGAGGACTTTTACCATGCCTTGCTGAAGAACCAGGAGAGGATCCCGAATTCACCCAATTCTCCGCCCTCTCCCCAACTCTACGATGCCAAGGATATCGTCAAGTTGGTGCAAGATCTTCACGCGTCCGAAGATCACCTACAAACTCGATGGATTAATGCGCTGATTGGGAGATGGTTCCTTGCCATGTACAAGACGCCAGAGATGTATGAGTTTATACAAACAAAGATCACAAAAAAGATCTCACGAGTCCCGAAACCGAATTTCATTTCCAACATTGCACTACGAAAAATAGACATGGGCCAGGGTGCGCCCTCTATTACTAACCCACGACTAAAAGATTTGACTGTTGATGGAGACTGTACCGTGGAGACCGACGTGAACTACAGCGGCAACTTCCGCATCGAGATATCAGCAACCGCTCGTATCGACCTAGGTCCTCGGATCAAGGCTAGATCGGTTGATCTTGTCCTTGCGGTGGTACTGAAAAAGTTGACTGGTCATATGCTGATACGCTTCAAACCACCGCCAAGCAACCGAGTTTGGTTTTGCTTCGCTACCAAACCTGACATGACCATGTCTATCGAACCGGTTGTCAGTACCAGACAAATCACATACGGCATTATCCTCCGAGGTATTGAGAGTCGGATTCGTGAAGTGGTCGAAGAGACGTTGGTATTTCCTTACTGGGACGATGTTCCTTTCTTAGACACGGCGTCATTTCCATTTCGAGGTGGCGTCTGGCAACGAGAAATTCCCAAGGATCAGAACGGAGTTGAGATTCCCGATGAGTCGGAAGCGCGCGCGGATTCTGAAGAGACAGCAGATGCTATTCCGGTCGATGCATTGAAGACAAAGGATGAACGTGGCTGGAGTACGCCTGATTTCATCAAATCGCATCCTCCGTCTCTCAGATCTAGTAAAAGTTTCAAGTCTATGCCCACTGACTCCCCGATCGATGACCTTGCTGCTACTTCTTCATCGGTGGATAAACGGAACCCCAGCTCACCATTGGAGACCATTCGAACACGAACATTTTCGAACGTTGCAGAACCCGTCGTGACTGCCGATCATGGCAAGGCGGATAAAGCGGAGGGCGACTCTCCCAAGGCTCACAGGCGGAACAAATCGAAACGAGACGCCACAGCTTCAATGATTGAGATCAAAACTCGCTCCCAATCCAATTCGGTGTCAAGCACACCGTATGGATCGCCGCCAGAAGGAAATGCATTGGACGCCGCAGCACACAACGAACCGTCAGATTTAATGTTGAACGATACGTTATTAAACCGCGAACGTGGAATATCCAAACGACCCAGCTCCTCCAATTCCGATGCTATGTCTAGTACTGTTTCTTTGACCCCTTCCACCACTGCTAGCGACGGGGCCAACTTCAAAGGGAAATTCGAGAGCATCAATCGATCATTCAGCTCGGTATCTTCTGACAAGCGATCCACGACCATCGCCGCCATCGGTACAGCCACTGCAGCAGCAGCTAAGAAATGGGGGTGGAATGTCTTGAACAAGGCCGACCAACGAAGACAAGCAGGTGACACAGGGTTCAAACCGGGGACACCGGAACATCCCATCGGGCGCGGAAGACCACTTCCTCCTCCAGGAACACCACTACCACCGCCAGAGCGTAACGGGTTTATGTCTAATTCGATCAGTATACCACGAAGAAAGCCCGTCCCACCGATTCCAGGTCAAGCTTCAGAAGAGAGAAAGGAGGACAAACGACCTGTACCACCGCCACCTTTACCGAAACGAAAGACCGTACCTTTGAGAGATACGAATAACGTCATTTTCCCTGACGAGATACTTGTTGTCGAAGCGCCCCCAGACTCTGAGCCGAGTAGTCCGGCAGTAGGTATTGCGCCGCCATTGCCGCTTAGGGTCCCGACGAATCTTCCAGCCGAACTATCTCTATCCTCCTCGAAGCCAGAAGAGGCTGCCCCAGTTGAAATTCAGGGGAAGACGAGTAATAATCACGTCAATGACGATGACGACGACGATACTCCTTGGGACTCGGGCTTTGAGCAGGTGTCTGGCTCCTCTGAAGATATTGATACTTCATCAATCATGTCCAAAATCAAGAGCAAACCAGCATCTTCTTCTCCTCTTGTGGATACGGAGATTATCGCCAAACCAAACAACAACCGGACACTGTCACAGGATGACCTTCTCTTATAACCGATGCATATCATCGTACGCATGTTAAACTACTTATACTCTACTATCCTTTTTTCCCCTTAGCATTCATTTTGAAATTCAGGGCACATAGCAGATCCGGTCATCTGTAAGCGGGCGTTTTTGGATGGGAGGAAGAGATCCGGCGGCGTTAATGTATGTCTTTATTTCTTTTTCTTCTTCTTTGCTACTTGATATAAATCAATCATACAATTCTCTCAGCATTTCATGAACATCTTGAATATCCTGAATACCATCGTAGTCAAGCATAGCCCATGCCAAGACCTGCAAAATGTAATCTGATTGGCCCGACAGCGGAACAACGGCAGCCCGACTTGAACGTCATTTTATGCTGGGAATCTGTCTGCCTGTCTTTCTGTCCTACCTACTGATCCTGTATATTAGTTGGGTTGTGGTCGAAAACGCCAATTATCTGTTTTGTCGCTTTTGTGTTTTATCCTCGCGACGTTTTATCGCTCCTCTTTTGTTCTTTTGAGAAGGTATTCAGGAGGTAGCTGTGGCAGCGGCGGACCGTCGTTGGACCTCTATCTATTCAAGCAAGCTATAACAACAGCCAACCCCGCCCCTTCTGCCCTTTTCCTCTCCCATTCCTCATTCGGGTTTTGAAGGAATTGAGTATTCAAGATGAGCAGGTATGATTTCCTTTTCTTTTCAAAAGTGGTTTATGTTTCGATTTTGCCGTGCGAAACATCATGCTGATTTGATGTTATCGTTCGTCTAGAACCGAAGCCGATCTTGCGGTTAATATTCGCAAAGCTACGAGTCTTGGTATGCTCCCTTTTTTGGTCTGCTTATGAGCGGACTTTTACTCGGAAACACGAGAGGATTATGTGCTAATTAGGTTGTTGGTAGAGGAATCTGCGCCGAAGAGTACGTTCAACACGCCCCCCCGTCGATTCTACTTCCGTCCCTGTCCGGTCTTATCGCTAACGGGATACATTTGTCTTGGTTGCGTTGAATAGGAAAACATGTACGAAGCTGTATTGTTTATACGTGGGATCACAAATCTTCAACCGCCTTTTGGGCGGGTATGAAAGTGTACGTCGGTTTCGCATATCTATCTTACCGGGACACACAAGCTTACGCTCGAGTCGCGCAGACAACCCATTCTTGCAGATGAAATTCAGACTTTCAAAGCCCTTATTACTATACACAAAGTCCTTCAGGAAGGTCATCCGATCACGATCCGCGAAGCGCAGAGTCATGTCAATTGGCTTGATAGTTTGATGCGAGGCGTGGGCGGGGATGGTCTACGAGGTTCGTTGCCTCTATAGCTATATGTTTGATTAGAGCCTTGAACAATGCTAACGCGAAATTGGGTGCACAGGATACGGTCCATTGATCCATGACTACGTTATGTTCCTCGAGTCGAAGCTCCACTTTCACCGTAACCACCCCGAGTTCAATGGTTAGTGTTCGGTTATGTCTGGTCGTTTTGATACATGCTGAATTACGGTTGGAACAGGTCTTTTTGAATATGAGGAGTATATTAGTTTGAAGACTATCAATGATCCGAACGAGGGGTATGTTAGCTGAGTCGTCCCATCGCGTTGATAGCTAGACTGACTGGTTAAAAGTTACGAGGCCATTATGGATCTTATGAACCTCCAAGATCAGATTGAATCCTTTCAGAAACTGATCTTCTCGCATTTCCAGAGTGGGACGAACAACGAGTGCAGGATATCTGCTCTGGTGCCCCTGGTCCAGGAGAGCTATGGAATCTACAAGTTTAGCACCAGTATGCTGCGCGCAATGCACACGAGTAAGTATATATCTACCTGAACGGCACGGATTGAAAACTGATGGACGAAGCCACCGGTGACGATGAGGCGCTCGAGCCGCTCCGTAGTCGTTATGATGCCCAACACCACCGACTCGTCCGATTCTACTACGAGTGTTCCAACCTGCGGTATCTCACAAGCTTAATTACTGTACCCAAGCTTCCACAGGAACCTCCGAGCCTTTTGGCTGAAGAGGATGACCAACGACCGGCACTCCCGAAGAGACCAACGAAGGAAATCGAGCGTGAACCTTCACCACCTCCTAAGCCAGCAGCTCCGGAACCAGAACCAATTAACGACTTCTGGAACAACGAGGCGAGACGCCAGCAAGAAGAGTTTGAAGCGGAGCAACGACGTCTACAGCAGCAATGGGAGGATCAACAGCGTCAACAGTTGGCGGCTCAACAACAAGCGCAGCGCGACTTTGAGGAGCAGCAGAGACTTCAAGCGGAACAACAACGACTCGCTCAAGAGGCGCTGCTCCGTGATCAATATGCGCAGCAGACACAAGGTCGGTTGGCAGAGCTGGAGCAGGAGAACTTTAATGCTCGTGCACAGTACGAGCGCGATCAACTCTTGCTTCAACAGTATGATAAGCGAATGAAGGACCTCGAGGAGCAGCTGAACAACTTCAACAGCAATTTCAATCTTCAGATGAACTCGAAGGACGAGCAGATCAAGGCACTCCAGGAACAGGTCAACACATGGCGCTCCAAGTACGAGGCTTTGGCCAAGCTGTACTCACAACTTCGACAAGAGCATCTTGATCTGCTGCAGACTACCAAGGCTCTCAAACTGAAAGCCGCATCTGCCCAGGAAGCTATCGACAAGCGTGAGAAGCTGGAGCGTGAGATGAAGACGAAGAACCTGGAGCTTGCGGACATGATTAGGGAGCGTGACCGTGCGTTACATGAGCGTGACCGTACGACTGGCACAAACAAGGAGGAGCTGGAGAAGTTGAAGCGTGAGCTGCGGCTTGCTATTGAGCGTGCAGAGAATGCAGAGAGACAAAAGGGATCGGAGATTTCGTCCATGCTGTCGAAATATAACCGGGAAATGGCGGATCTTGAGGAGGCATTACGCGTATGTTCTTTCCATTCGAGTTGCAAGTTGCTGCGTTTAGGGACGTGCTAATTTGAATAGAACAAAACTCGTGCTTTGGAAGAATATACCTCCAAGCGCGGTGAGCTGAGTGAAGACCACGAGTTTGCCTTACGTGAGAAAGATGAGGAGATCGAAGTGTACAAGTCTGGCATGGAGCAAGCTTTGATGGAACTTGAAGAGCTGAAATTGGTATGCATTGCCATCTGTTTTATGGATTACACATCAACTAACATTTGCGTAGAGCCAAGGAGACGTGGATCACGCGCTCGACTCTCAAATCGACGAAGTCCTTCACGGAACAGTGGCCAAGATCAACGATATCATCGACTCTGTGCTGCAAAGCGGTGTCCAACGCGTAGATGATGCCTTGTACGAGTTGGAATCTTCAATGCAGGCCGGTAACCAGAACGCTTCTCCTGCCTACGTACTTTCGCAGGTCGAGAAGGCGTCTGCCTCTGCTACTGAGTTCTCTACCGCGTTCAACAACTTTATCGCCGACGGACCGAACAGCTCGCACGCCGAGATCATTCGCACAGTATCTGTATTCTCTGGGTCGATTGCTGACGTTCTGAGCAACACCAAGGGTCTAACGCGTTTCGCAACCGACGACAAGAACTCTGATCAATTGATCAACGCTGCCCGCAAGCCTGCCCAGGCCACGATCCGATTCCTCCGTGGACTGCAGTCGTTCCGTCTCGAGGGTCTCGAGCCGCTACAAAAAACCGACGTTGTGATCAATAACAATCTCGAAGTACAGCGTGATCTCCAAACACTGTCCAAGTTCGTCGACACATTCGCGCCAAAGGGCAGCAAGCTCAGCACCTCTGGGGATTTGGGAGATCTTGTCGACCAAGAACTCGAAAAGGCCGCAAACGCCATCGACGCCGCCGTTGCGCGCCTAGCTAAACTACGCAAGAAGCCTCGCGATGGCTACACCACCTACGAACTACGGGTCAACGACACCATCCTGGAAGCCGCATTAGCCATTACCAACGCCATCGCGGAACTCATCAAAGCAGCCACCGAATCCCAACAAGAAATCGTCCGCGAAGGCCGTGGCTCTTCATCCCGAACCGCATTCTACAAGAAAAACAACCGCTGGACCGAAGGTTTGATATCTGCCGCCAAAGCAGTTGCCACGTCCACGAACCGCCTGATCGAGACTGCAGACGGCGTCATCTCCGGCCGCAACTCCCCCGAACAACTGATCGTGGCCAGTAACGACGTCGCGGCCAGCACGGCCCAATTGGTGGCTGCATCACGCGTGAAAGCAACATTCATGAGTAGGACCCAGGAACGTTTGGAGACAGCCAGCAAAGCCGTGGGCGCAGCTTGTAGGAGTCTCGTGCGCCAAGTCCAAGCCATCATCGCAGAGAAGAATAAGGATGAAGGTGAAGCGGTAGATTATTCGAAGTTGAGTGGTCATGAATTCAAAGTTCGTGAGATGGAGCAGCAGGTTTGTCCTCCCCCCCTTTTTTTTTCTCTTTGGTATTTAGAGACTAATGCATGATTGATTATTTCAGGTCGAAATCCTTCAACTCGAAAACGCACTTTCGCGCGCAAGAACGAGATTGGGAGAAATGCGCAAGATTTCGTATCAGGAAGAGTAAATCCTCCATCTACTTCATACAAAAACCGATCTTTTTTTCTGTGGGACGTTCGTTTACTTTTCTCTTTCCTTCTCGTCCGTCATTTCTTTGTTTTTTTTTTTTTCCTTTTCTGTACAGCAATTATACTATCGCTTATATCAAGTTTTTTTTTCCCTTCATTATGTTACTCGTATGGTTCCCAATTCTTGAATTGAAGTTATATACTGCGTACGCACTCAATCCCATGTTGTTTTAGGTTTATTACAAAACATACATACCATTTGTATCTCTTCTCTAGCTAGGTAGTTTAGTTCTATTTCCCAGGCCCCTTTTTTGTTTTTTCTTGGACAAGTTTTATGTTCTGTTCAGTTCTGTTCAGAAATGTCATTATAGCGATCAGTAGTTTGGTTCAATCTATTCGTCTTTGGTTCTACTGCGTTGTTGGTACATACATGTAGGGTCTTGGGAAGAGTTTGTTTATTTCGCGGGGTGTTCTTATGATTGGACTGATCCCTATCTAGGTACATATGCAGGTGGACACAATCCGAGCGAGTCAAGAGGGTCCAGACGGACATTCATAAGCAGGGCTGTTCTGTGCTGTGCCTAAATCATCTACCTAGTGTCCATGTATTTGCTAAGGTAGAGAGGATTGCCTGTACACCACCTACGTATCTAGTCAAGGTATGTATGCACGAAGCGACAAATCCAGCTATCCCGGCAATGATACGAAACATCGACAAGGTAGTGCGTACCCTGGTCTCAGGGCTAATTATATCAGCCTAATCTCGATCTGGGTGATATTCTTGACGAATAGCGCTCTAACCAGTCAGACGGAAACTTGAAGCAACATCTTCACGGATATGTACAGACGGCCCGTCTTTTTAGGTTGTATGGCAGTGCAGTAGCAAATCTGCAGATTCGGTGTAACATGGGGATGAACACATATAACATTCTTCAGACTATAAATCTGCAGTTGCAGGGATACGTAGTACGTAGTATCGAATCGGTTGGAAAGCCTGCCGAGCCGGTTTTCTAGTTCATAGACATGTTCGTGTTTTTCTCCTGACGATAGTAAAAAGTCTTCTCAATCAGAAGAGAACCGTGTAGAAATTTTTGCCTCGGAATTGAGTATGCCATCCGCCGTAGTCTGGTCTGAATTCAACCCCGAATGAGCTATGAGTACACTTATTTCCGTCGCGAGCATCTTGGCCTGCATGGTGGTTGTAGTTTCCAGTCGTATAGAACGGCGGTTCATTCCTCGACGTGATCATCAAAGTGGTTTTTATTTGCTTTTCCGGGGAACTGGCGGCGATGCACTTCGATTTCGATTCGGCCCAGGTTGGGAGAATTCAAGAAACTCGGAACGTGCTAAAACTAATTATTAGCTTCCAGTGGTTATCAAATGAACTCACGTCGAGGGGTGCCAACCGACTGGGGCATGTTTCAATCTCCACCTGCAGCCATCCATTTCCAATCCAACAGCATCTGGTGCACGGCCAATTTACCCGGCAACGTTATCGCGACGTTCTTTGTTCCCGCCGTGTCTTCCACATCTTCCCACCCCCGTCAACTTGTTTCTCTCCTTCTAGCTTTGTCCGAATACGTCAAGAGTTTCAACACGTCGAATCACCAGACCCTTGAAGATCCCCAGACCGAGCCGGGCGGGTTACACCCGTCCGCTTTGAGTAACTTTCACAAGCGGTTTAGATCGATGGTATGCACGATGCACAGTCGTTGATACATATATCAATACGTATGACCACTCCCACGGAGTAGAGCATCAAACTTCCCGGTTGATTTCAAGTCAGATATGCTAGAAAATCATTGACAGCTATGATCTCAGGTTGCTCATAGCTCGGTCGTAGTGGTGCCGCCCCCCCTGGTTCTATCCTGCAAGAGACCGAAAACTGCAGGGTCTAAAGCAATCTGCAGATGCAGGGAGTATCTCATTGGGTTGGGAAATATATTTCCGGTCCACCTCGTTCCTCCTGCAAGTCTCGCGTGGCTTTGTGATACTAGCATCCGCATTAAGTAACCCCGGCGATGTAGGCTTACTTTACTTTATTCTTTATTCTCTTTCCCCGAACCACCAATGGCGTCGGTGTAGTGACGTTGACCACAAAGGAAACGGTGGCAATGAGAGACAAAGAAAGGAGGATTAAGCAGCGTTCTAGTGCTCGATTACTTCGACTCCTCCAAGTCACATGAGGTCGTACTGTTTTGCGAGCAACCGGGTTATTTCGTGCGGACAAAAGAACGTGCGTAGTCTCGGATCAACGTGCCGGCGTAGACGATGAACACGTCAAATTTGAGGTCTTTTTCTTCTCTTGGAAACGATTATCGCTACCGGTCTGTGGAAATAGAAGCTAAAAGTCGCTGTCCATGCAATTCGTGTTTCAAAGAGTTAGATCCATATGCGCAAGATGATCAGGTTGGGTCTTTTTGTTTACGACAGTCGTTGTTTCCGGCTTCCAATATCGAGCGCCGACGGAGACTTTCTTTCAAACTAGGTCCATTTCTAGCTCAGACTGACGTGTCCTGTGCAGAAAAGTTAGGCCATAATTAGCAATGCACCTCCAAGCACGTAGCTGAATAAGGGTGGGAGCCTGTGTGGGAAAAACCTGTAGAATGAGCGAGCATCGATCGACGCGAAAATAGACTGGACGTGTCTCTGTACGAAAATAGACATAACGCCGAGTCCAGAGAGATGCAATGCATGAAGGGAGAACGGCGAAGAAGGATGAAAGGAAAAGAAACAGAGATTAGCATGGATGGAGGAAAAGGATTGGGGGAGTTGATAGAGGGAAGTTGCATACGCGCCGCCGACAGCAGCAAGAAGATGGATGAATCGAGGCAGCTGCAGACTCGACTATGCTTAGAATGCATCTATTTACTAAAAGGGGAATCAATAGTTAGCCATTTCATTCCTCTACCTAAAGCGAGCTAATTTGATTATTTGAAGTCATTGCCACAGTCAAGTCTTGATCGCCGACGACTGCCTGGAAATAAGAACATAGGAAAATTAAAGAAAGAAATCGAAGCCTCCATAGAGAGAGAGCTTCCACCATCCGCCCATTACTGTATCCTTGATTGTATGCCTTTCCCTGCCATCGTCCATGATTGATCATCGTGTAAACCACGCCTAAACATGCGCCGCCCGTTGACCTGACCGTCGTAAGAAGCATCATTCGTTTCGCCATTCATGCAGTAAATTGTCTGCCCAAACTTTTTTTTTTGTTGTTTTTCCTTTTCCCGATTTTTTCTTTCTTTTTTTCGATTAAGTCGATAGTGTCTTTGCCATCCGATAGGAAAGGGCTTGCGAAAAAAGAGAAAAAGAAAGGAAAAAGAAAACACATCATAGCCATGCCATAGAAAGATGAAAGAAAGAAAAAACAATATTATGTATGAGAAAGAAGAAAACACCAAGCAGAACTCGTGAAAAGCTCATCAGTATTGACCTCGGCTTCGTCGTAGATGGAGACCATTTGACGATCGATCTTTTGGTATTTCGAATGAAATGATAGACTATGGCCGATGTCTGAGAAGATATTGGACTCAATCGAGAAGTTGTCATGTGGTTAGAAGTCGAAGTCACATTGGCATCTCAGAGATGTCGTAACCATCGAAAGGTTCAGTGGCTAAGGGGTCGTACGTAGGGAATCCTTGAACAGCTGGATGGAAAGGTGCATACAGTTCTGGATCACCACCATTGTACTGGCCCAACTCATTGACCTTAGCGTCGATGTTTTTGACCAAATCATTCTGAGTAAGCGTGGGATAACGGACTTTGAGCAAATCACTCGTACTGATTGGGGTTTGTCCAGTGACATTCTGACCGTGATTGTAGGGCATGGCGCGATTGACGTTATCCAAGATAATGACACCCTGGTCAGTTCGAACGTTGGTATTTGGCTGTGTTGCAAACGAAACCTGAGATACTGCCTCGGACTGATCAATGCGTTGGGCGTTGTCAGCATCAACATAACCGCGCTCGTAGCAGAATTCCACAACGTCTGCAACAGAGTAGTTTGTCGCAAATCCGGACACATCAGCTCTGGGTGGCGAAATGGTTTCGATGATGTAGTTCTGCTCTTCAGTAATCACGACTCGGCAACCCATGGCTTCCATGTAATCACGAGCCTGGATTAGACCAATGAATGGGACAGTCAACTCCAAGAAAGTATCCAGAGAGACGTTTCTGCCATGATCATCGCGAAGTGTTGAGTAGGCCTTTGCCAGGATAGCCCATTTACCCTTGTATGGATCGGCTTGCCAAAGGTCTTTGATGATGCCAGATTTGATCTTTTGAGTCATATCTGGGAACATGGTTGAGTAGAAGCCTAAGTATCTGGTTAGAATAGAATTTCGAATTTATTCATCAACGAGAAATGTGCATACGTACTTCGATAGGCAATGAAACTATTCAGAGGGCGTAGCTTCCTGTCTCCTGTCTTCTTGCCACGGATCGTGCGAGTGCTTCCATTTGAGGAACTTGGGCTGCCTGGCACCTGCTCTTTGGCAGCCATAGCAGTAATGACTTCTGTTGCTTGTCTCATGAACTCGGTTTCAAAAGCAACACGCCCTTCGTCATCACGGAGGCAGTTCAGGAGGCTGTCCAGGTCATTGCTGGGAAGACCCAGAATGAAAAGATTGAAGGCTCTCTGCAAGGGATTCGTAACAGAAAGGCTAGTCGCCATCTTGAGAAGACGATTTGATAAACCACACGAGTAGTTGAGAGTCAAGGATAGAAGTTTCGAGTTGTTGCAGTAGAAATATTGGTGATAAGAAACCTTGGATCAGAAAAGTCTTTGGATGTAAAGAGAGTTGAGAGTGAAGGATAGAACGAAGGAATAAGATGAAGAAAGAGAGAGGGGCAGAAAATAGGTCAAGCTCCCTCAGGAGATGGACAGGTGGATGACTAGCATGGGAAAAGGGTTGGGCAATGGGGAGGCTGGGTGTCGCTCTAATGCAAACAAAGAAAGCTTCGATGCAATCACTTGCGGGCTAGTCCGTGGATTCGTCGCTGCTTACCTGTTTCAGAAGTTATTTTCCTAGCGTTTGTTTTCATTATTTACAAGTGCTTATCACATACTGTCTGTAATTCATTTCGACCTTCGCATCGAACACTTTCCATAACTTATCTTGATTTTCTCCTACATCGAATATTGGCATATCTACAGCCTAACAGCCTAGAAATGGACCAACTTGAGTCTCAAGACAACCCTGATGCCCCATTATACGTGGGTAGCATGGAAAAATGGGACTTTGGTAAAGGCGTTGTCGACGGTACGTCTTGACATTCTGGGTCTGACAGCAACTGACATGTCTTAGTACACGGCAAGGTTGTTTTACCCTGTGACACACGCTTTCTCATCGAACTCGTGACAAAGTTGGATCGCCGCTATGATTCTATTTTCCGGGTTCTTGTCTCGTACTCTGATCAGAAGGTCCCAGAACGTGCAGCAGACAAAAAGGAGGGAATCTTAGGCTCAAAGAATCCTAAACAATCGCCTACTGGTTGTGCTATCATCTCTGACGAGTTATGTCAAACTGTCAATGATGTTGCCTTGTTTTTCGTGGAAATCGCGAGGGAAGTTCGTCGTCTACAGCGCTACCAAAGCCTCTTCCCTGATGAGTCTATCTTGCAGACTTTCCAATCTGCCATGCTCTTTAAAATATCCATGAACCATACGAAATGGACAAGCATCGTAGGAGACTCATCTCCTCATGTTTGCTGGACTAGACTTCAAAAATCCGAGTATCTGATCGAGTTGTGGTTGAATCATCCCACCTATCAGTACGATCTCAAATCCTGGAACCAGTTTCTCAATGATGAATCGCCAGGCAGTGGAATCAACGCCAAATCCAAGTTCCTGAAGCAAGTTTATGGCGACGGCCTTCTTGAGCCTCCCGAAACAGTACTTCAAGGCAACTTTCACATAATTCCAATTGGTGGATGGGTACTCTGGAGAACATGGGTTGAGCGTTACCATGAAATCGAACAAAGAATTCATCGAGTAAGTCTGCAATCTTCGGCGTAATTGCAGATAACTAATTAACCACTTCAATGAAGACTGTTATTCCAGCGCATTTACGATCTAACAGCGTTGAGACGGTGAGCATCGAAAGCCTCTTCTTTGACATTATTCTAATTGATGTATAGCCCAACCCCAAGTTCAACAAAGAGTTGAATAATTTGGAACCAATGCTTTACAGTTACCAGACAGTGGCAGTAAGAATTCATGAGACGTCTGAATATTCAATTACTCACACGTGTATAGTTCAATTTTCGTCCTAACTTGTGGAGCCCTCGAGGCGATCGCGAAATAGTCTTTCCCGAAGATACTTTGCCAGCGCTTGAAGCACTCATAGGTATTTCTGGAAATTGAGGGCGAACTGAACGAAAGGGCTAATCATACTTTAGGTGATCTGGAGGGATTCATCGTGCCCGAGTTTGAAGACCCTCTAACTCGTGGTCTGCTTGTTTCCGGCTATTCAAATAGTATTCCAATACTTGGCCATTGTGGCGACATTTTTATTTGATAGGCACTGCTTTTTGGCAGTAGTGCTTTGAATGATCACCTTATCACTGATGTTGAGCGAAATACTCAATCAGGTCAAGTTTTGGCTTTCCAAATACCTCTTTCATCGCCTAATCAGTGGTTCGCTTTCAACACTCAGCAGATCAATTCCAAAGACCTTACCAAAAAAATCCGAAAACGAAAGAAACCACAATGCATGTTCCGTATTTCCAATTCGACTTTCTTCTCCTGCATCCAATCTCAAACGCATTCATCGCAACTATCCGCAATGCATCCGAACACGGGGAGAGAAACATCTTGAGAAAAGATCAACGACAAATCGGATATCAACATGCACTGATCAAAAAAAAAAGATTCAATTCATTCATTCAGTTTTTCTTTCCTTCCATTCGCTTCGTTACTCGCTCGCTTCGCATGAACTCGCGTTATTCTTTTTCTTCTTTTTCTCTTTCTCGTCGCTCAAGGGTTTCGTTGTATGCTATGCTACGTTGGTTACGTCTTTCTACGAATGAACTTTCACGCCTAATATGCTCGTTATGCCGAGCTCTTCTTCTTCTTTTTTCTTATGGCTTACGATTTTCTTTCTCTACCTGGTCGTTACGAAACTCGATCAGCCTTACGATACAAACTACGAGAAAGGAAGGGTGGGACAACAACACAATCTGAATTGGGGGATGTGACATACAGGAGGAAACATGGAAAATGGCACAAAAACAGTGGGGAGTTACAGGGGGGAAGGGATAGATAGGGAGAAGGGTTTTACTTTTCTTTCTTTTTCATGAGATGTCTTTCTAATGAGACGATGGAGATGATTGGGATGGAAGGGATGGTTTATGGCTTATGGGCTATGTCTAATGGTTGGCGGAGGATTGGGAAAAAAAGGGGATGATGGAAATGGAATGGGAGGAGATTACGGGGGTGAGATAGGTAGTTTAGATGAAGACAGTGAAATGGGACGTTAAATTCAGAAAATCTTTGTGCTGTACTTCTTTGTCTATGTAGATGTGTAGACGGTGTAGATACATGGGATGCCTTGGAAATAAGGTGTACATTGGATGGACGGGCTTCGTCGTATAGAGAAGTCGTGGGCAGGCTGAGAGCAATGTCGACAAGAGTTTCGCACCCTATGTATCGATACCTTCAGGCTATGTCGAGCTCCTGAAGAGCCATGATATCGCGAAAATCGGGGGGTTGGGAAGAAGATATCGATGGCCCACAACAGGAGAGACATGTCTTGGAAGGCTGGGTCAGGAGGTCATATAGATGTCTTGTTGAAACAAGATATGAAAATTTTTCGTGGATTCTTCAGGGGGAGAACCCCACGGGGATGGCCAGCCACCTCAACGGTTTTTCTGAAAGGATCCACAAGGCTGATAGCGTGACTTGTATCGTTGGGTGGTTGGGAGGCACGAAGGAAGAAGTGGGAAGAATCAGGGGGGCTGGGTGGTTGGTTGCCAGGGCGAATGAATAGGTGGCAATTGGGGAAGAAGAAAAGGATTGTTTGATTCAAGTCGTGATGGTTGCCTGGCCAGATATAAAAGCGTTTGCCCCGTTGCCCTGGGAATGGGCCAGTCAGATGACCACTGGCTCGATTTCGTTTGCCGGAGAGTGAAGACTTTCCTCGTCTATTGACCAATTTGGAGTTGAATAGAAAAGGAGAGGCTGGGACTCTGCTTGCTTGCTTGCCTGCTTCAAAGTGGCTGGGGGAGCCCCCGAGCTCGTCGAACTGGAGGCACGTGCTCTGGAAGAAAATTTCTGATATCTGACGCCCAGCCTCCAGGTTGAAGATTTTTCAATTTCCTGCCAGCCTCATGACGAAGACTCTCGATGAACCTGACTGAGGCAGTGATGTCATGTGTTAGAGAGTATCTGGATTGGGAGTCTACCGGCGTCCGTAATATTCCTACAACCAGAGATTCAGCATCATGATACTGGCATTGGCATGGCAGGTCGGATGAGATGTGTTGTACGTCCAGACATCGCGATAGCTTCAAATACAGTCCTTCAATTCATCCCAATAACTTATGTGGTTCACTCCTGACCATTCCAATCACTAGCCCAGATAAATGTCTTGCATCGCCATTGCGTCCCCTTCTCCTTCTGACCAGTCGGACCCAGCGGTCGTGAGCACATCCAGAAAGATCGACCACAGTTGATACCTGGCTTCTTTGTCGTGAGCATGATACAAGGTTCCTGGTGTTCTTCGCATTTTGGTGTTGCTTTTTTGGTGAACAGCTTTGACCATGACTCCTTGCTGACTATTGGATCAATCACAGCGTCCTCCGTTAATTCTGTCGTTGCGTCGTCGTCTTGAACGGTCGACTGAGAGATTCGAATAGGCTTTTGTGGTGAGGAAGATAAAGGTGATATGGGCTTTGTAGGACTGAATTCAAGAAGGTCATTCCGCCCACGGTCACTGATGTCTTGCGCGTTATTCATATCTTGGCCATCTTGCGTTTTCTTTGGTTTGAAGAAGCCCATGAGACTCTGCTGTCCCTTCCCTGACGTGTTTGAATCCGACTTGCCTGCAAATTTGCTTCTTTTAGGAGGTGGTGCAGGCGCACTTTCTTTGCGTGTTCGTTTAGAATTGCCGTTTGCCAAAGTATTGGACGTTTTCTCAGAATTAGAGTGGATTTTGTACAATTCGGCTTTGGCCGGGCTCTGAAGAGGCTCGACCTGGTTCGTAGTAGTATTTTCAGGCGGAGTGGGAATAAATGTTTCATTTACAATATTGTTGATTGGCGTAGTACTACCCTTGCAAGATGAAGATGGCTTGCGGGTAAACATGTCCCTGATACTTCGACGCTGGTTAAACTCCGGAATGAGACGACCAGATAGAGGTAAAAGATCTTTTGTCGAGTATTCACGCTGTCGAATTCCATTCTCAAACACACCCAGGGGGTTCATGACATCTTTTATATCAATCTCCTTGCCGTCTAAAGACACCCTCTCCTTAAATATTGCGTACACGGGACAATGATCAGAGCCCTGAGCAAGTTAGCATGATGTCGTATTCTAACCTCAAAAGGACATACCATGAGACCCTCTTGTATGTTAGCCTCGATCCACCAGTCTTTCATGTCCAAACTGCTTAATATGTAGTCTATTCTCGCTCCATAGTTGCCCGGCCGGGCATTCACCCTCGTTTCCCAGCATGTATACATCCCTCTTCGACCGGGGTGAAATGAACGACAGATATCATGTAGAACAGGGACTTCTCTCCCCGAGTCGCGCTTGCCTATAACTTTAGCTCCTTCGAGTAACTGGTTGAAGACTCGCCGCACAGGGCTTGAGACGAATTCATCTTCGCTCCCGGCTCCCTTGCGTATAGCTTCTGTTAGGTGGGCGGAATCTATTTCGCCAGCAGAAATATTGAGGTCACCAGTCACAATGACCCTCTTACCCATGGCAACAAGGTTCCGTATGCGTACATCCAGTAAATTGATAAACCCTTGGCGAAAGTCATCTCGCGTCTCATCACGGGCAGCTGGGCAGTACAATCCAAGGAGAACGAAGGCGGGAAATTCCAGTATAACACAGCGTCCTTCACAGTCGAGAACCGCCGGGTCAACTTGCAAGTCGGATAGCTGCTCCATGGACGGATATCCTCCAATTTGCTGATCATCCGGTAAATGGCGGTATGGCGTCGTAGAGTTTGGAAGACACAACAGGCCGGTGATGCCTTCTTCTGCCCGGATTGGAGTACATGTTTCATTGCGTGTATAAATGACCACACCGGAATAGCCTACACAGGGTAAGGTTGCGAACAATAGTGCAGGTCTTCCGCAAGCGTACCTTTCTTATGCCTGGGAAGACTGAAATAGCAGTCCCAGCCTGGGACGAGGACCATATCATCTCGAAGGTCTTTTCGTTGAATTTTGGTCTCTTGAAAGATAACAATATCGGCTTCTAGGATATCAAACATGGCCTAAGACAGGAATGAGTATTTTCATCTCCGGAGCAGTGACGGTATAGTGCTCACATGGAACGACCTGTTATCTCGCCATGGTTGGTACCCAAAGGGATTTCTGTAAAAGGCATAGTATAAGCACCAATATGGGCGATATCAAGTATTCAAATATACTTGCCGTATTCCGTTGACTGTCCGATGTATTAGTTATGCTGAAGAACAAGAATCAAGACGTTCAAAACATACCGTTCCATGTTGTTATCCGGAAGCCCATGGCGACGGTGCGACTTGTCTCACATACTAATTGAGAGACAGTGCACTTGTCTGACAGGCTGAGACTCTTGGATGGGCTGAATCAGTGGTGTCGCGTATCAGACATGTAGTTGGCACGAAATCCCGTGACTTGCTCTGCATGTTCAGCATCGAGTTCCTGCCTCAGGCTGCCAGAGCTAACTGACTAAGTGATGTCACGGCTTGGCGGCTTACATAAGCAATTCGATGTCTTGGCGTGGCCGCATGAAGCTCGGCTCCGGCTCTCCGGCGAATCACGGGGCCAAACCAGCGGATTTCGTCAGACCACCCGAAACCTCAGCACACTTCAACCTTCAAGATATCGAACCTCTCCTCTCTGTGTGCAACAAGTTGCCAATTACTTCTACCAACCATGCTTTCTCAACGCAACATGCAGCGCCTCGGCCTCCGTATGGCCCAGCAGACCCGCTCGACTCCTGCTCGCACCGTCGTCCAGCGCCGTTTCAACAGCAGCCAGACCAAGCCCGATTGGCTTGTCGACAACGCGTTCAACCGTGAGCGTGAGAATGTCAAGCACCACGCCGCCTCTACTAGCAGTATGTTATTCTCGTTGCGCTGAGATTTTGTTTTGCCTTTATTTTACCAGTGTATGATGTGCCCAATTGCTAATACAATCGCCTACAGCTCTCTGGTTGAGACTTTCCATCTTGTATGTATCCGATCGGCCAACCGTAAGACATCCACTGCTTCTTTGCTGATATACTTCGCCAGCGCTGTTATTCCTTGCCTTATTGGTGGCGGCATCAACGCTTACAACTTGTGGAACGAGCACTGGGAGCACTGGAACCACATGCCCCCTCTTGAGGAGCGTACCGAGTACGCCTACCAGAACATCCGCACCAAGAACTTCCCCTGGGGTGACGGTGACAAGGTACGTAGCATACATATATATTGATTGGAGTGTTTGACTAACTTTGCATTTTCAGACTATCTTGTAAGTGGGAGAATCAATTGACGGAAATTGCACTCAACACCGCCACAGTCGATGGATACTAACTTTCTGAACAGTTGGAACAGCGCTGTCAACTACCACAACCCTGACAAGACCGCTTAAATGTCTTCTACTGACTGATTGTCTGAGAGAGCATCCGATACCTTCCGACAGGCCAGTGATCTCAGACACCTTCTCTGTAACTGGGCAGAACCGGGAACCGACTTGGACATAACAGTATTCCGGACCGGCCCACAATCCAAAGTTGATGGCTCTATATAGTCCTCATCGTTGTACTCTGCTGTCATTCAAAGTTCATTCCCTTTGTATGTAACTTATATCGATGAAAGGAATGATTTCCTGTCAACATTTTCAATTTTTGCGTATTGTGGTTATACCGTAATCAACTGGATATGGTGAGACTTGGCTGGGTTTGATTTTTGTCTGGGTAAGAGGTTGGTAGTAGGCAAAGAAAGACCGAGATATCTTCTGTCAAGAATTAGATTTTATATCTAAGCTAACTCTATATAGATGGTATGATCCTGGGACTGAAACAATTCGATACTCGTCCTCTGCGCATTGTCGTCGATCCATATACGAAAGCAGAAGGCTATCTGAACAGCAACATTCTAGTTCGCAGTCGTGGCATATTTCAGAGGTCGATCGCCTACTTCTGCCATAGAACATACTATCTCCGCCACGGGGCTTGGGAAAGTTGCTCTCAAATATGCAGCCACAAGATCGATACCATTCGTGATACCTCCTACAATGACATTTCCAAGATCAGACCCGAACATCGTCATGGTCGACGAGATTCTAAACGGAAGGAAATTGATAACATACCAGCAGTCCAAATATGCCCGTCTTGCACCACCCTCAGTGAATCATCCCATTCCGCATTGGGAAACTCCTTCTTCAAAACAGGCAAAAACGCCTTAGGCCCCGTCACATGTCGACCGTCATATATCCCCGAATGTGCCGTAACAAGTGCACCGGTACATATCACCAAAAACGTCGTTTTGTTGGCATTATGCGCTCGCACAAAGTCCTGAGTTTTCGCGTCTGGGATGGTGGTTGGCTCGGGGCCTGGAATGACTAGAATATCGAGATTTCCGGGACCGACTTCGCTATCCTCGATGGTATGCGTGAGACATACGCCGGCTGTGGAGGTGACCTGTACTACGCTCGAAGCTTTGTTGTGGCTGGTAGGTTGTTGCTGTGCAGTAGCTGTTGGGCAGCCTATGTAGAACAGTTTCAGTGGTCGAGCCAAGTTGACGATGTCTTCGGGAAGACCGCAGATGGTGAGGTATTCTGGTGTAGTCATGCCGAAGAGGTCGACGGCAGCCAAGTCCAGGAGTTGGACTATGCCGGTGAAGAGGACGCCGACTCTGAGCTCTTTAGACATGTTTAATATATACTTTGCTGCAGTATAAGTCGATGAAATGAGAAATAGTTGTTGTATCTCTGTAGAATTTTCATCTTGTGTTGTCCTTTATCGAGGCAGCTGGGGTATTTATCGAAATAGCTCCCAAGAAGACGCAGAACTAAGGCGGCACCGTTATTCCGCGCCCTAGACAAGTCGCTACTAGAGTTGCTCATGTTCGTATAATACAATATTCATTAACACTGAGCGGAGTGATGGTGGATAAATGCCGCCCTAGCAGGGGTCTGAGACTGGATGTCACTGCATATTGCCATGAGTGGAATATGGATCGATTCAGAGAGAGTTTGGGGTCCAAAAACTATGGAAGCTAGAATGTCAGTGGATTGGGAAACAGCGTAGTGGAAACTGCAAAAGATCTTCTTGCAGAAAGATGATTTGCACATGTTACCCGATTAGGCAAGAGAGGGGAGTGCAATTCTTAGAGCGTAATTACGGTAAAATAACGCGCCACTATTCCGGATATACATCTTTTCCGGGAGCCGACGTGGCAAGAAAGGGAAGGTGGGCGGCTTCGGCAATGTAAGGGCAAACTTCAACCTGATTGGCCAAACACATCCATCACGTGGATCCTGATCCAGTTAATTCGAGGTTCTGCGTCGTTCCTGTCGCAAGAACTATCGTCTGTGAATATGGCCTGAATGGACGTTGATGCTGTGTCAGGAGTTCAGGGTAAGCATTCGGTTTTATCGGATGCTTACATGGAGTCATTCATCCCTTCATTTTTGGTCTACAAACTGTGAGTGTGCCGACCCTTGCCGTTCTTCAGGCCGGTTTTAGTAGTGCATATGATCCGAAACCTGAAAAAGCTGTTGTTGTCCATTCTATGTCTATATTCTTTTTCAATATGAGAGAGAAATTACAAGACTTCAAAATGTGCTATCGAGCATTACTGGAACTAAATTGTTCTAACTTATCATCGGACTAACTCGTTCATACGTATAGATGCGATTAACTATACGAAAGTTATTCCCTTCGGCTTGCTTGGCGGGCCGAATTTTACAAGATGAGCAGCGCTCGGGATGCGCAGAACTTTGCAGTAGGTTGTTGCTTGAGCCGCTTCTTGTGTTTATCACTGACATGATATGTAGTGTGATGAATGCCGAGCAAGGAAGTCAAGGGTAAGGATTCCATGCTATTTATTACAAAACTTGAACAGGCATCAAATTAACTTTCGGAAAAGTGTTCCAAAGGAAAGCCAAAATGCCTCCAGTGTTTGAAACTGGGCAAGGAATGTGTCTACAGTCCAAAGGTTGTCCGGAGTCCTTTGACACGACAGTGAGTATATTCCTTCATTGCCGTTCATCCAAACCTTAACATTCTATTTAGGCATCTCACATATGTGGAAGATCGGCTGAATGCAGTTGAGACGGCATTGAGCAAGCTATTCCCTGGAGGTGATTTGGATAGTGTCGTCAGCTCTTTACTCCAAGATCAGGACCCTCATAATAGAAAATCATTATCGCCATCTGTCTCTTCAAAAGAGTCACCACGTCCTCGACCAGAGAGCAAACATTCCGAGCCCGCTGCAGAGGCAGTCCCGCAACAAGCTGATGGGTTCGACTGGGCTGAGCGAGAAATCTCGCTCGGTGATCTCTCTGATGGTATGGCCGCCTTATCTATCAAGCCTGAGGGAGCTGGCTACTTTGGAGCATCGTCTAGCGTTGTTCCGCTACGGGCTATCACTGAGCACGGCTTTGATCTGAATATCCCATCACCTGGTGGATCCGGTTATCACAGAACCGCACCACTCAAATCTCAGTTGATCAGTTCAGCTCCATCGGGATTGGTGGAGCAAGCGTTCATTGACTCATATTTCTTGAATTATCACAGCAGTTATCCTTTTGTCCACGAAAGTACGTTTAGGGCTCAATACCACGAACAAATACCCCGACCTCATGGGCCAGTATGGCATATTCTCCTTAACACGATTCTTGCTCTCGGCGCATGGTGTATTGGCGACGACAGTTCAGATCTGGACATTACGTTCTATCAAGAAGCCAGAAGTTACCTGCAACAGACGTCTGTATTTGAGATGGGGAATATCACTCTAGTGCAAGCCTTGTTACTCCTCAGCAACTACACACAAAAGCGCAACAAGCCCAATACGGGCTGGAACTATCTCGGTTTGGCTGTACGAATGTCAATGAGTCTTGGGATACATAAAGAATTCCCAGGCTGGAAGATTAGCCTGCTACAACGGGAGATTCGCCGGCGACTGTGGTGGGGAGTTTTCATGTTCGATAGCGGTGCTGCAAAGACGTTTGGACGTCCGATTCTTCTGCCAGACGAAACCATAATGGATGTGCATCATGTCCTCAATATCCACGAGGAATCACTTACGCCGGCCACAACGACATTACCACCTGAAGTCAACGGACCAACCATATATTCCGGTCTGATTGCACAGGCAAATTTCCATTTGAAGACCAACCACGTCTACCAGCAGCTACTCGTCTCTAGTCCAAGTATCACAACAGCAGAGGCACAGGAATTACAGAAACCCATGGAGGAATGGCACAGCGAACTGCCTTATTATCTAAAGAGTGCTATACCCGACGAGCCGGACTGGTTGGCGCTAATGCGAAATCGATTGATGTGGCGAGACATGAACATGAGAATGCTTATATATAGGCCTATTGTTCTTCGTTGGGCCTCGGAGCGCTGGAAAGCCACAGAAAACACAGTTGGACCAGAAGACGACGCGGAAAGAGAGTGCAGACTGCACTGCTTACAGTATGCCAGAACCACGATTTCATGTATGATGGATTACATGGAAACCCATATGTGTACACGACTTGGCGCCTGGTACATATTGTACTTCCTCTTTCAAGCTGTCCTTATCCCTATTATCTTCCTCATGACCGATCCAACCTCGCCCGATGCTGCATCTTGGTACCAAGACGTCGAGACAACGAAGACCATACTGAGTCACCCGACCTTGAGCAACAATTGGGTAGCTCTCCGCTGTCTCGATGTGATTACCCGTCTTTGCTCACCTTCATCTCTGGCCGAAAGCCAGTCTAGTATGCAGAATCAGTTTATGATGCAATCACAGGGTCACTTGTTTACCGACACCGCTTTTGGACTATTTCCGAATGAGCTCGGTGGCACGGGTACAGTTGGAATGGGACCGCCTAACGCTGGAGTAGATTTTGCGGACTGGGTGAATTATCCAGGGCAAGAACATTATACATGAAATCACCCTACGCATTGCCCGTATTATTTTGATGGAATTTACTGCAGTTGCTTCGGTTAAAACCTGCTTTATTTTCCTCGGTTGGGATTCCATTTCGTTTCCCATCCAGAAACTTACACCTTCATTTATAACAATTTCGGCCTGAAAAGTGGTATTCTAGGGTCGCTTTGCCTGACATGCAACCTAGGTTACACTCCAGTCGCCCCTAAAGGCGCCAACAAACAAACGACAGCAGCAGCCTAATTCAGTCCATGGGCATGTTCCTGCTGCACAATGTCTTCCTTCAGTACTTCCTCGCTGACAAGCGGTACTCCGCGTAGCTGAGCCTCGATATGGACAATACGTTCCTTTTCTTCATGAGCCGCGGTATCGCCGAAGATGAGATCCATATCTTCGAGAGTCTGTGAGACATGACAGTTAGCATCAATGTGGGATAATCTCTTATCAGAAGGATATAAAATGTACATACCTTTCCTTTTGTTTCGGGAATCACGAAGAGTGTGAATGCAAAAGCAATCAGACAAAAGACAGCGAAGAAGAGATACGTTCCCCAGGTGATGGACGAAAGCATGTCTGGCGTAACCAAACCGATGATACTACAGTCTCAATTAGCCACCCCCGTTTTATCACGTAGACTGATCGTATAAACAAACTCACAAGTTGCACATCCAAGTAGCCGAGGTAGTAATCGAAATAGCCTTTGACCGAATCGAAAGATTGAAAATCTCCGAAGGCAGAACCCATCCAATCGGTGCTACAAAACAGTTAACACCTGGGCATTAAACAAAACAATCCTTTCGAACAGGATTGAGGAATTGAAAACATACCAAACGAATACGAAAAATTCACATCATAAATATAAATAAACACAATCCCCGCCCACCCAGCAGTTTTGTGATCTACAAGCGCAGATCCATAAGCACCGATAATACCGGCCACGATCACGAGCGAAATACAAGTACCGATTGCGCCGCACATGAGTAAAGGGCGACGACCGACTTTGTCGATGAAGATCAACGCGGGTAGGGTGCTGAGACAGTTTATGATTCCGTATACGCCTGTGGCGAGGAGGGAGGTTGTATTGCCGTCGAGACCGAGTTGGGAGAATATCGTTGGTGCGTAGTAGATCATTGCTTGTTGGGAGTCAGCATCTCATTATTCAATGTTGAGTTGCAGGATAGATACTTGAAAAAAGGGGCACAGAAAGAGTGAGAGGGGGGGAAGACAAACCGTTACAACCCATAAACTGCTGAAAAAACATAACCAAACATCCAATTGCCAGCCTCTTAAATCTCGCCCACGTACTCACCAACGATATATACTGCGCAATCTCAAGCCTCAAACCCGATAACTCAGGCCACCTATCCTTTGCGAAGGAATTCTCAAGCATAATCTGCGCTTTGATTTCGAGATATTCTTTGACCACGTCTGGATCATCCCGTGAAGCACGACGACGCAGTTTACACAACGTCGCGAGTGCGTCTTCGTCACGCTCGTGCATGAGTAGCCAACGCGGCGAGTCCGGGAAGAATAGCATTCCAATCCCGAGAGCGAGAGCGGGCACGATTTGAAGCGCAAAGGGGAGACGCCAGCTTGCTTCGGATTGGTTTGTGCATTTGCCGTCGGTAGGGATGTCGGTGTATGGGTCAAAGGTTGGTTTGGAAGGGGTGCCTCCGGTATATGGGATTGAAGGGGCGCAGCGAGTGCCCCCGATGTAGTTTGTGCCGTAGTCGATCCAGAAGCTGATTAAGATGCCGATTGTGATTGATACTGTGTGTTTTTTGTCAGTATAGAGAAGATTCTCAAGAAAGAAGGGGAGCATACATTGTTGAAGTACGACAAGACTTCCTCTGATCTCAGGCACGGAAATCTACAACAGTCCGGTCAATCTTTTCATTCAGACTGAGTTTTTGGTGTATAACTCACCTCAGAAATAAACAAAGGCACAATCTGCGTCAATTGCCCAATAGCAAGACCAGCCACAGCTCTTCCAGCAAACAACATCGGGATATTCATAGCACCGCACTGTATTGCCGAACCAACAACAAAGATCACCACTGCAATCAGCATTGAAGCCTTGCGACCTAGTCGATCTCCAATAGGGCCGTTGCAGAGGGAACCAAACCATGCCGCTGTTAAATATATTAGGTATTATTCTATTTTTTTAATCCCAAAGGAAAAGGGGGGGATGAGGACGTACCGAGTAGGAGGGTAGAAACGAACCATCCTTTGAAATTGCTATCGGTGTAGATGCGAGGGAATCGAGCACCGAATGACTCCATGGTCAGGATGCCAGAGACAACTCCTTGGTCATATCCAAAGAGGAGACCACCGAGGGTTGAGAACTATTACGCCTGGTGAGCATGTTTGATTCGATATCTCAATGTCTGATGACAAAGGGGCATACACACCAGAGCAACGCCGAATAGATAGGGATTCTTAACGAGATATCTGAATCCACCATCAGATGGCGGATGGCCATTTGGCTGGTCTGTTGCAGTCATTGTGTATGATCACTTTGAGTGATTGCTCTAAGACTTCTCCGAAAGAGATCTTCACTTTCTGCGCACACCCAGGTAGATATCAAGGGATTCATTCATCTGCAGCATCTGCACCACGGAGGCGAGTCAGACCGTCTTATTTAAAAAACAACCCAGGAATGACATCTGGAGCTCTCCCAAAACCCCAACAACCACATCCTCCCTGTTTTCTCCAGAAATTTCATCTGCTCCTCTCCGAACGAATCCACAAGCCCCGTCACGGTCACGGAGCTCACGAATATCGGACGACAGTACTCCGATATATCAACCCCATCAGAAGGCAAAAAGGCGGGGGAAAGAACCTTGGAACACAACAGCCAAAAAGGGGGAGGGAGGCATTTGTGGAGTCACGATCCACTTGAACCTTATGAGGTTATACGTACTGCGTACCTTCACGCAATAAGCGGTTCAGCAACTAGGTTCGCTGTGCTCCGAGATTCGAGACATTGTCCTTGTTCTTGTAAAACGTGGGTACTTACTTAGTAATTACGTATCTTGGTTCTTTTTCCTTTTCTGTTTCTGTTTCTGTTCCTTCGTCAAGTCGTGTGATCTTTGTCAATCGGGGATTTCCCCGTGGGGTTGTTCGTTGTCGGAGAACGTTCCGTGAAGAGTGCGAAAATGCTGATCTTTTTCTTTAGTCACGCTGACCGGCCTATACTTAAGTACTACCTATTTGTGTTACTTTGCCAACAAGCTGATTTGATCAAAAATGTAGTTTACAAAAATTCTAGTGCGAAAGTAGTACAAGGGGTATATATAGTATAAACAAAACGCCAACCCAGATAGATCTACACGTCTACCAATCTAATGCCCGCTCATCACGGCGTTCCAATTCCCTAATCACAGGCTCCAAAACCGAGGTCGAATTCTTCCAATTACTCATCTCGCGCGTCCTGGAGTAAAAGACCGGACAGTCTTTGCTATCACAACTAACATCATCCCCAAAGGGAACGCCCATACACGACCGACAGATCTTGTGGAGATTACTCGTTCGTCGTTCGGTTTGTTGTAGTTGCGATGTCAACTTGAATAAAGAGATGTGGCGCTGACTGGCACAGCTGTTGCAGAGCGGGAGCTCGCTATTGCTGTCTTGGAGTTTGTCCTTGCAGATGAGACATGTAGAGGATTTCATGTATGATTCGAGAGTTTTCTTAGATATGGATGTGCTGCTGTTGTCTCCTAATCCCGTGAATGCTCCCTCGATGCGGCGGATTCGTTGTACTTTGGGCATCTCGTCGTACCACTGCCGAACGTTGGCGCCGACGAGGTTTAAGATTCGCTCTAGCGGAGGAATGAGGTTTTTGGTGATATAGTACTCGGCGTCCAGCTCGAGATGGGCGTTATTTAGTAGCACTTCAGGAGCCACGCAACGATCAATTAGCCTTGCTCCAGGAGCACCGGTGACAACTACATATGGCACTCGTTCACCATATTGTGGCTCAAGTCGTGGGTCCTCCAGCATCTTCTTGGTGCTGATCAAGGCTCCCGCAGGAAGTGTACCCTTCTCACTGTACGTTCCTAGCCTGACTTCACGCGCAAAACAGAAGTCCTGGACTGATACTCTGCCTTGCATGATCTTAAGGCATTGTTTCTGAAAGTAATCTTTGACTCGACTCAAGTCTGCGGTCCGAAACAGGATCTTCAGTGCCTTCTCCTCGATCTTTTGCTCTGCAGGTGTGCCATCACGTCGAACTGTTTCAATACCCTTGGCATCAAATTCGGGTTCGTCTTGATCTCGACGCTCGTATTTGAATCCAACATATCGCTTCTTCGCAAGCAGCACGCAGGGATGATAGACTTTCTCAAACTTGAGTTTGACTGGACGTGGGTTCATCTTCGTTACTGCTTTGGAAATTTCTTCGCCAATTGTGAAAGCTTCATCACGTGTTCGTCCTTTCAGAGAAATGAACAAGCTATCGGTATCCCCGTATACTACCTCGGCACCCCATCGATCAACCGAGTGGATGAAAGCGATTGCTCTCTCCAGAGTTTCACGTGCCGTCTGAACGATACTATCTGCAATCTCAGAACACGGCATTCGACCGGAGAAGGATGCCGATGTATAGCCATAAGTGACGTTGGCGATCATCTTGAGGGCCAATTGACGATTATTAAGTAATTGTTGCAGAGTCTTGTCATCTTTGTCCGCTTTCATACCGCTCTTCACCATCACTCGAGTTTCCAAGATTTCGCTCAACATACGGGCAAGTAAAGATTTCCGAATCTCGGGTTTGGCATAAATCATACCGTTAGGCGCAATATTAACGTGGTCTTTTAGAAGTTCAAGAATTCGTTCCTGTCTTTCGTATTCCGTAAAACCCATTTTGCCTCGTCCGCGCCAGTTGTCAAGTCTTCCAAGGAAAGTCGAGTAGCAGTAGTTGTATGCTATGATGATGCTTGGATATAGTGACTGAAAGTCCAACACAAGCAACGGGCTTGTATAAAAATCGCTTTGAGGTTCCATTACAAGCGGCAAGCATTCAAGAGCATTCTGTTGACCGACTTGTTTTCGACTAGGAGTTACCAGCATGAAATTTTCGGGTTTAGCGATTCGAAACATTAATGATTCAACTTTGAACTGTGATCCACGAGAAAACACCGAGAAAAAATCCACTCCAAGCAACCGAGCCTGTTCACTGGTCCGTGGTATAAGTTCGTTGGTATCCAGAATTTCCAAGTCCAACTGTACACGAGAGAGATAATATGCCATGACTTTCATGATATCACGAGGCTTGCTTCCGGTAAACCAGCGAGTCAAATCTCGGAATGGATAATGAGGAATCCGTCTATGTAGTAAATGAAACACGACATTCTCCATGGTGTACCCCAGCAGATTCAATTCACTCCTCATAGCTCGCCAGATGTTGATCATATGTCGTCCAGTCACGAAGATGGAGGACGTTTGGTTGAATCCCCATCTATCACTATCCTTGCCAAATCTCCCGTGCGCTGAAGTCTTAACTCGCGATAACTCATTGCATAGGTCATACTCGTACTTTAAACGAGCTCTTTCAATGAGATATCCCCAGGAACCATTGTGAACTTCATAGCCTGTAATGATATCTGGATCATGAGATCGCACGATATCGACCAAGGTCGTAATCAAATCCAGCTCAGAAGCTTCCGTTTGCACTTCAACGGACAAGGATCCAGCCACCGGCACTAGAATGTCCGCGGGTTGTGCCAAAACACCCAAGTGCACGCCTTCCAGATGGCTATTGACATCCACATCCTCGTCATCCGATCGGAGACTCCAAAACACGCAGCTTATTTCATCTTCTTCTGGATTTGGAGCCAGACCTTCGCGCGTATTTACATGAACTTCCAAGCTCATTATGCTCATGTACTGCGTCTGATGCTCTACGCTAGTCGACTGTTGCTTCTGAGAGTATTTAAAACCGTAAGGATTCTTTTGTGTCGGGCCCTCAATCTGTGACATGACATTCAACTTTGTTGATGGTAACCGAGTTTGTGGGCCTATCGCCTCCTTTTCTCGAGCTTTCTCTTCTTTTTCAAACCATTCAACGACCTCGTTGCGAGTTGGAGGAAGTTGAGCAAATTCCCAGATTCGTGCTGAAGACAATTCCCGAAGCTTCTGATCCTCCTTTCTTTGTTCATCAAGACTTGGGATAGGAGGCAAACTCTCAGCAAAGAGATGGATGTTTGACCCTTGTCGATCGAACTCGGGCAAATAGCATATTGAGTTACTAACTAAGCGGAACTCACGCCCAGCATATTCGCGTGATCGCTCTGGTACGTCGTTGTCGTCACTGTAAAATGCTTTTTGATAAACAACTGCCGGTCGTCTCTCGTCTTGGATACTTGCTTTGACGTCACTTGCAGTTGGACATGGGTTACGATAGAAAAGTACGTGACGGTTGGCGGGGATATTGAAAGCTTCATAGACACCAGTCACCTGGGCAGCCACATGCGTATTAGTCACTGTGCTGTTACTGCTGCTTTCTAGGGTAGGCGCTGTGGATGACTTTTCCATGTCATTACTTTCGCGACGATCAAAATCTGCCGAGACCTGAGAGAGCTGCGAGTTTTCTTTAGACAGCCCGCTTCTCTGGCTGAACCGTAGAACAGTCATGGGGTCATTTGGATCTTTGACGACGGGGAAGAGAAGGCGTTGGTACTGGTCGCCTCGTACTATCTTCTGAGAAGAGTTAAGTCCGTTTCGTAGATGATCAGGCGGTGTGTCATCAGGTCCAACACGTTCGCCATCTTCATCATCTTCTTGTAAGACTGCAGCTACATCGAACGAGGAGAAGCTATCATCTGCTCGTTTCGGTTTTGAACGATCGTTTTCACCATCGCCATAATCATCTTTTGGCCGCTTTTTGAGCCGTTCTTCTGGAGAACTCGAATCTGGGGCGCGCGTCCGTTTTGACACCGAGTATCCTACAGACGCATCCTTTTGGTTTACCCTTTCCTTGTCGTATTGCCTTCCCGTACCATCATTTCCTTTCATTTCCTCAGCAAGGGCATCCAGTAGCTCGTCATCAATCCGAAAGGAGCTACTAGGTAGACCATCATCGTCATTTTCATATGCATTTTCTGGGTCAGAGTACTCATTTTCTAAATCATCATCAACCTGAAATCCATCAGAGAAGATCGTAGTGTCATAAGCATTTGCGCCAGCTGGATGATCAGCATCCAATTGCGCAACTTGAGTCATCAATGGTCCCAATTTCTGTGGATAAAGGTCCTCCACGCTTTCGATTGCGGATTGAACTCCGTGTTCCATAGTGTTATGCTTGACATAATCATCAAAAGAGACTGTTGTAGAGTCATTGGCCTTTTTCTCCTCTTCAACTATTCTGAGTAAATGGTCCCGAAATTCCTCTTCGTGTATCCAGCCAGCCTTGTTCTGATCCCGAGGACTAGCTGACATAGAAACCAGATCTTCAGCCGCAAAGGGACTACTGCCGGAATCCTTGATTCCCAGTCTTTTTTTGCGCCTGCGCGTCTCATCCTGCCATAGGCCAGCCATACTATGGACGAGTTTTTCTTTAGCTGATATTGGATGCTTCCGTTCGATGAAGTCATGGTGAAGTGGCCGTTCTTTGATTGCATTCCGGTTGAGGATATCTTGTACACAAACATCGACTTCTAATGTGCAATGACTCTGCTTCGGTAAAGTTGCATCGCTAGTGATGTTCGCCGGGGGTATGGATCGATCGTGCCACCGATGATCCAAATTAGACAACTCGAGGTATTCCGGGACCGGAGACCGAAACTTGACTTTGGCACAGTCCATGTATGCGCATCCGTACAAGTTATAATCGCACATCCACTGTGGAATGAATTGGAGGTGACTCTCATAAGGTTGTAGCGAGCATTTCATCACAGCTCCCTGGCGTAAAAGATCGGCCAGGCGAATAATGTTCATGGGATTCAAAAGATAGATTTTCAAGTAATACCGATAGCCGACATAATATCCATAGAACGGGATTCCCTTGACCAGGGAGATATGAGCGACATACGCAACCCTTCCATCGTATGCATTCTGACGATAACTGTTCGCCAAAGCGTAGTCGATGGATCCATGTAGATTGCGGATAGCATTGTTCACTTCATAACTCAAATGTAAGCCTCTATCCTCACCATACGGTGTATGCAGTACCCACCTTCATCCTCTCCGAGGCCGCCTCGATACTCAATATATAGGTATGGGAAAGCTCCATGGATATGTACGCAGACCTTCTGGCCAGTTTCCGTTGAACCAAAAGCTCGAATGACCGGTACTTTGGGTCTGGCCGTCCGCTGTGAAGCTCCACTCGCAAAAGGAACTGGTGGATCGAATTCAGTAGGAACTGCCTGGTAATCATCGATGCAGTTTAACCGGACGCGAAAGATGTCCATCGTAGGTATTTCAGAGAGCAATATATGAGGTTTGCACGAAGCATGATGGTACGCGTAAGATTATATTATGCAACAGAAAAATAATCAGTAATACAAGTCAATGATCTTGCAGTCATCAGAAAACGCGCTGATCTTGAAAGTTGAAACATTCCGTGAGAGTCAATAATGCAGGCCGGCGAATGACGTGCATTAGTCGATGCCTGAGGCAGTAAGGCGAGAACTAAGAGGCTAGGCTATATTAGGTTAGTCAGTATCCACAGGTCGCGGTCTTGGCTTGAATCGACACCTGAGGCCATTAACGCTAAATTGACCGCGGCCATCTTTGATCTTGCCCAGGACTTCCTTACGACAAGAACTTATCCTCAACTTCAGGCTCAGGGGCTTGTCTGCGCCCTTTTCTTGCTTCCTATATCTTTTACCTATTTTATCTTACGGTCGTCTTCAATTATTCCACGGTCATCATGTCTCGAAAGCCTACCGACGTGGCGTCAAAAGAGCGCAACGAGTACATCCCGTCCTTCATCGCCAAAAAACCATTCTATGTCGACGACGAATCCTCCGATGCTGATTATCTAGAGCATCAGCGTCTACAAAAGCAAGCGGCGGACTCCAAATGGTATGAACGAGGAAAACGCGCCGGACCGGCCGCCACCAAGTATCGCAAAGGTGCATGTGAAAACTGTGGCGCCATGACACATAAAACTAAAGAATGCCTCAGCCGGCCCCGGAAACTCGGTGCGAAATGGACTGGAAAGGATATTCAGGCAGACGAAATCGTTCAGGATGTTGATCTTGGTTGGGACGCTAAACGAGATCGGTGGAATGGCTACGATGCGAGCGAATATCGAAATGTTGTTGAGGAATACGAAGAACTTGAGAATCTGAAGAAGAGTACAAAGAAAGCTACTGGCGATGATAATGACGATGATGAAGAGGGGGATCAAGAAGAAGCGCGCTATGCTGAAGAATCCGATATGGGTCGAAAACAGAGTACCGCTACGAGAAACCTTCGTATCCGTGAAGACACAGCGAAATATCTCCTGAACTTGGACCTCGATTCGGCCAAATACGACCCCAAAACACGTTCGATGATCGGCTTAGGCGCCCAGGCGGATCAGACTTCTGCTCTCGTCGCGGAGGAGAATTTCATTCGCGCTTCCGGAGATGCTGCAGAGTTCGAGAGAGCTCAAAAATATGCGTGGGAATCACAGGAGAGGGGCGACAAGCAGATCCATCTTCAGGCCAACCCTACTTCTGGCGAAATTCTTCGGAAGAGGGAGCAAGCCGAATTAGAAGCAAAACGTGAAGCGCAACGAAAGGCACTGCTAGAAAAGTACGGTGGCGAAGAACACATGAAAGCAGCTCCCTTGCGCGAAGCTGCAGTTATCGAGAACGAGCGATTTGTTGAATACGATGAGACCGGGGCTATCAAAGGAGCACCAAAGAAAGCAGTCAAGTCGAAGTATCCCGAAGATATACTTATCAATAACCACAAATCGATATGGGGTAGTTGGTGGTTTAACTTCCAATGGGGCTACGCGTGTTGTCACTCTACGGTTAAGAATAGTTATTGCACTGGCGAGGATGGCAAGAAGGCCTTCGAAAACGCCCAAAGGTTTGCTATCCTCGATACATTGAACCACGATGAAGAAGAGGAAAAGCCGGAAGAGGAGCCTTCCAAGCAAGAGGAAGAAGCTTCTAAGCGAGTGGACGTCGATAAACGAAAACGCGATCTTCATGCGCTTCAGCAGGGGGTTGACGAAGAGGAACTCGAGTCGTATAAGAAAAGTCGATTGGCTGCGGCAGATCCTATGGCTGCATTTTTGGGGAAGGACGAGTTGATACAGTAGTATTCTTACTTTAACAAGATTGTAGTATGATTTTTAAGCACGGATTGCTTGAGGCATTTTATAACAGCATTAGGCGGCGTTTTGACATATACCCGAATAGTGAATTTGATTGACACATTCTCCATTTATTGTTCTTAATTTAGCACTTCCAAATAGCCCAGCATCACAACCCAAGGACGCATAGATCCTATCTAGGTAAGTTCGCAAAGTATGTGTTGGGATCTCGGTCTCCAACCAACAAAACTTCTTGAATTCCGAGCCTCATTCGTTAGTTATATATTACTAGTATATCATACACAGCCGCACCTACAGGACATCTATCACAATTGATCCCTCTTCCAACGTTCTAAAGTATAAATACCCGCCATATTCCGGGTTTGCTGTTGGTAACTAGTTAATCCATTCGACTGAATTCATCTCGAATTATCAAATCAGTTCTGTACTTGGTCATATCAAACCTTGTGATTCAGAAATCTCAACTTCCGAAATGTCCGTCCGAGTCTTGATCTACGCCTACAGAAAAGCAGGCCTATCCCTCGAGGCCTTCAAAACACACTACGAAGAACACGTCAACCTCATCAAGCGTCTCTCCGGAGACGATTTCCCTCTATCACACAAACGCAGCTACATAGCGCGCAACGTCCTCAGCGACGGCCAAACCGCCGACAACGCAACTGCCCGCAACGCTACTACACCGGCTACTGTGCTTGCCGGGCACCAGTCGGATTTCGATTTTGATGCTTATGCCGAATTGACATTTGAGAGTCAAGAGGCCTTTGAGGCTTTTGTTGCAAAGGTCCGAGCACCTGAAGTTGCGGCTCAGATTGCTGCTGATGAGGAGAAGTTTTTGGATAGGACGAGTATTGCTATGTTGGGAGATGAGATTGAGACGACCAAGTCGTGAATTATGAGCAATATATCGAGTTCCTTGCCTGTATGCGAACAAACTACTACGAGATACGTTATGTAGTTTATCTCTTCAGGATTCTCCGCTTGTATCTAGTCACGTCTTTTGTCAGATTCCGGCTTAGGGCATCGACCGTTCGCACATAAATTTGATATCCTTACTTGAATCTGGGACGGTAAAGTGCCACATATAGGTGTAGTTGTAGCAGCTGGCAATCTTTTAGGAGGTTCGCATAGAGAATCATGAAGTATGAACCGAACAGCCAATAATAACAAGGGAAACCTCTACCAATCAGAATCCCCACAAGGTGCCGCTAGCGTACTGACACGCTAGTCCCGAACAGTCCACAAACTAGGGCTAAACCTAGGCCCGGGTACCACACGACGCTAAGCGACCAAATTGGTGCGGCAAGTCGAACTTCGCGATTGCTGCGACGACTGAACGACGACGACATCGACAAACACCCCTTCAGTGGAATCCAGGTATGTTATTTCCCCCTTCACTTTTTGACCAATTCATCGGACTGGCATACTGATTTATTTTATTTCACGTTCATCAGATCCCTTGATTCAAAATGAGTACGTTACGAACCTAAAGAATTCCGCTTTCCTCGCTCGGCTTTTGACGACGATCGATAAAACACACGCAAGAAAAGAACAGCAAGACTGACAATGTTCTATAGCGAAGGGTACCTCCAGCTTTGGTAAGCGTCACAACAAGACGCACACGCTCTGCCGACGATGCGGTTAGTACACCATGATCCCATTATTGCAAGATACATACATTCAAACGACAATTGCGGAGTCGCTTCGAAGTCGAGGTCTGGGAGGGTATCGAACATCAATGACAGGAAGCAAGAAAACAATTCGGACAGGATATCCTCGCAGAACGAGACGGAGAAGAGACTTTTTGCTACGGACGTTTTTTTTTACGGATATGGAGAGAGAGAGAGAGACATACAGCTAACGTGATTTCTTTTTCGTCGACAACAGGAAAGCGTTCTTTCCACATCCAGAAGAGCACCTGTGCCAACTGCGGCTACCCAGCTGCTAAGACCAGAAAGTGTACGAAAACCAATCTTTTCCCGCCAGCCTTTTCTTGATTTTGTGTGAACGGACATCCTAACAAAAGTGGGTTGGATATAGTCAACTGGAGCGAAAAGGCCAAGCGCCGCAAGACCACCGGCACTGGTCGCATGCGTTACCTCAAGACCGTCGACCGCAAATTCCAAAATGGTTTCCAGACCGGTGTTCCCAAGGGTGCCCGTGGCCCTACTACAACTGCTTAAACTATTTTTTTTTTGAAAACGAAAACGAAAATAGTTTGAGTTTTTAGTTGCTTCGCTTAATGAGAATTCCTTTTTCTTTTTACTTCAACTCGGTTTACGCAACGCCATGCATTTTTTTTTCTCGCGAGAATATAGTTTAAACGGAGTTGGGCAAAAAAAGTGGAAAGAAATATTTCATCATTCTGTGACGAAAACAAAAAGGAAAGAAGAATAGGGAATCCCCGTGGTGCATCTGGATTTTGTTGTCGGATATGGAGGATGGGGGTGTATGTCCGCGAATGGCAGATACTCTTTTTGTTATCTGCCATAGAACAAACTGGGCAGCTCTGAAATGGTTGCTCGGTTCTATGATTCCTTCTTATTTACTGCGTTGGTAGCTTTTAGGCCAACGAGGAATGGAATTCATTCATGTCAATCCAAAACAAATTATGGCATTTCAACAAATCTTCAGAAATGGACTGAGATCAAAAAAACCAATTTGGTTCAAGGGTTTTGCACTCATACAATTGAAATCCTATCCTTCTATTCGATCTAACACACTGAAAAACTCTAGAATCGACACAAGACAGTCTTCGAGCAGAGCAGATGGTATACTATACCTCCCCCCTCCCAAAAACCCTCACTCCTCCATCCCTCTGCACAAAAAACAAAACTTCTTTCTCAATTAAATCCTCCTCGTCTTCTCGCTCTCCCTTCCCCATCTGAGGTTCGTATCCACCACCTCGACTCATCCTCAAAACTCCACTTACATCCTTCGCCGCCCCCGTATCCAATGTTCGTAACTGTAGAACCATAGACGCGCGGTGCGCCAACCCTACGACAAAGGCGGCATGGTTTTTCTCCAGCGGCGTTGCTGCTGCTGATGTATTTGCCCCGGCATGAAGGGTATACGTATTTGCGTTGTGGATGAGCGGGGAGTCGGCGGAGGTGGTTATTATTGTCGAATGGACATGCTATTTCCACATAAGAAAAAAATGTGTAAGCCGTTTATCCTTGAAAACGGAAGAAAGACAAACCTGCTGCAATCCCATAATCCATTCAGACATATCATTCGCATCTATTCCCGGCGTCGTAGCAAGGATGAGATCCGGTTGATCGAGTATCAAAAGAACATCCTGCTCCTCCTCCTCTTCTTCGTCATCTCCTTCACTATTCCCATTCGTGATATCCGATTTCGCGAGCGATTTGATCACGGCAAGTAGATCGTTCTCTAACTGATTCAGCGCAGCGACACCCTGCTGACCCGAGATGTGTAATTGATGTTGTTTCCGTTGCGGAGTAGGAAGCTTCGCCTGCGAAGGTGTTGGTGTTGCTGTTGATGGTATAGTAGTAGCAGGAACTCGAGTACTCGTCGTCGCAGAACCAGTAGATCCGCGCATTGGCATTGATCGTCCGGATCCCATCGCACTGCCCGTCGGCGTCGATCTTATAGATCCTTGTTGACGAAGATGCTGCTGCTGCTGCTGTGGCGACACATCAAACAACCCACTCAATCCATCCACAAACCTGAACCTATCCCCATCCACGAAACGCTGCAAATCCAATCCCTACCCCCAAAAACCGAGTCAGCACTTCCCAGAGTCACGCCTCATATATAGATACCTCAAGGCAAAGAAGAAAGAAAAAACGAACCAATCTCTTCCCCTCCCCTCTCCAAAACATCCACTCCCTCAAAAAGCTTACGAGGACAACTCTTTTCGCTCTCCTCCTCCTCCTCCCCTTCTTTCTCATTCCCGGAAATGCTTGTCGCGTCTCATCATACCCATTCGCTGAAGTTTCCGTCGCGGATAGAACGTAATGCAAATATCGTAATAATAACCAGTTGGATGTCGCCGCGAGAACGGATGTGATTAATGTTAGTGATTGAGGGGAGTGTGTGGAGTGAGTATAATAGGGAGATAGTATGTGTGGGATCGGGGGTTGAGAGGGCATTTCTCTTTTTCTTATTCTTCTTTCTTGTAGTCTTGAAGTCTGGGGTTTGTTGTATTCGTATCTGGGAGAGTTGTAGCTGTTGTAAAGCTAAAATGACGTTGTCTATACAGATAAAAAAAAGTTTCGGCGGGGATTTCAATTGGTCCGTTTGCGGGGTAGCTATAAAACTACAAACACGGTATTTAAAAATCACATCTTCATTCATCATCAGGTATGTAACTATCTGTCTCTTCAAGATTGAGAGCATCTGAAAACAACTGTCAAAGCTCATCATCAGAATCAAAAAGCATCTCCTCCAAAATGTCAATAGCACTCGGCTTGAACTGGGCTTGGTCTTCGACAGTCTCAGTCTCTTCATCAGCAACTACATCGCTCTCATCCGTTTCTTCTTCTTCTTTGTTCGAAGTCGAGTAACAATCTGTCGTATCTAGATTCTCTTTCTCCGGCTCCAAAGCCATCGGTTCTTCTTCACTTTCCTTCTTAGCTTCTTGAGGAATGTCCTTCTCGATAGTAGCAGCAGTTCGCTCGCCTTCGGCAGAATCATCAAAATAACGAAGAGCGATCCGCCCCAAAATATCAGGGAAAAGCCACGCAAAGCTAATCATGGGGAACCTCTCCGGTTTGGGTTTGGCCTCTGCATGGGGACTGTTCTTACGAAACTCCGCCAGCGCGGCAACCACTTCGTCGTTGGTGACACTGTATATCGCAGCTGCTACTGGAGCAATCCGGCCAAAGTCGCGACCTCCAACCTTCTCACAACAGTAACCCTGAAATCGATCTTTGAGTGCCTTTGTGATGCCGCCGAGTTCTTCGTGGAATTTGTAATCTTTGCTTAGGTTTGCGTGACTGAGTACAAATGTGGACCAGACTTCAAATTCGGTTCGGATTTCGTGCTGCGCCATGATCCTTTTCAAAGCAAGATCATAGTCGACTTTCAACTCCTTGACGAATTTCACTATATCGTTGGTCACTTCAATGCCAGATTCCAGCACGCGTTTGTCGAACGGCATGTCAAAATCCGGATGGAAGTCAACTCGATCCACGGCATCATACAGCTGTCCCAGAATCTTGTTCGAATGATAGATCTGATCCTTTGGCTTGTAATTCTTCTCCATGAAGTGTGGCCACTTTCTTGGACGCAAGTCACGAGGGAGATATGCCGGCTCTCCCGTCTTGTTGTAGTCGACAGCATTCGAATGCAATTGAGCTAAACGTATGCACTTCGCTGACTCCACCCCGTCCATCAGGAAGTCAGCCCACGCCATATGCGCATGGGCAATCTTGGGCAGAGAATCGTTCTTCATATAGTTCACGAAGAATGTAGTGATATCATTGACTGTGACAGCTCTGTTAAGATTGACGCCTTTGATCGCGGTGTAGTCCATTGGTGTTCGGAACCATTCGTTTGGAACAAGGTCTTGATCCCAAATCACCAAGTAATCGTCGCCATCTAAATCTCCTCCAGAACACATACTGGCAATATCCCGATCTCCAACCTGCGGAAGCACAACGACGTCTTTGAGATGAGCGAGTTCTGGGCGATTGACTGCTCTCACTACACGTATATCACCAGGGTGCAGTGACGGGTTGCGGGCTAGTATGCAAACGCCTTCCACCACCCGATACTTCCTCTCATCGGCACGATATACCTGAAGGAAGATTTCCGGTAATGCATTAAGCTTGGATTCCCGCGACAAATGAACACTTTTCGCCTTCTCATACGAAAATCCTTTCAGTGTAGCTGTCTCATCCATAACGCCAAGTAGGCATGCTCCATCTTCAATGGTAATCTTCGCTTTTTCCTTCAAATACTTGATCTGCCACGCTTTCCACAGCGTTATGATTGAGGTCATAAACGGATCTTTGGATTGGAGAAACCCGTCAGAAACCATCTTCGAAATCACAAGCGTCATCTCATTAGGATCAATGTATTTCTGAAGTAGACGCATCGCAGCTTTATCGTCATGGGTAGCTTCCTCCAGGTTGAAAAGCATCCTTCGAAGTTTGTCATGAAACACTTCGTCCGAGACCCCAAGTGACGACAGAACAGCAATCAATTGGCGGTTCAATGTGGCCGACGAGAATTGGGACCAGCGGATGATTTCCAGACCTTGATGATTAGCCGGGAACTTCTCCTGACTTGGACGAATTTGAATCTCTCGCCCACGGGGTTCATCCGATAGAACTAGCATACCCTTGCACCCGCCTAGACGGAACTGGTAGGCTGATGGAGGCTCTCTGTCTGAAGTCCTAATCTTCAACTCTTGCTGTGTCATCTGCGCCAAAAACTTGGAGATCCTGCCAACGCCATCTGAGAAAGTATATTCTCCTCGTACCACGTCCGGTATCCGTTTCAACTCGACTCGACAGGTGTTTATAGCCCGTGTGGTTGAGAAACATTGACCCAATCTTGCTGCATATTTGGCAACGTTCTTGATATCCGAGAACTCACCCATCCATGCGCGAATATTGGATGCAGTCACATGTGCGTCAGATGCGAAGAAGTATGCACCATGTTCCCGAAATTGAGAGTTGCCAAATGCGAGAAATTCATATTTCCGGTCGCCCATGACGATTCCGTTGGTCATGGTACGCTTGATGCGGGTGAAGATCTCGTCCATGGTGTCATGGTGAGTAGAATTGATTCGGCCTTCCAACTTCTCATCTTTGAATCGTACGCGTAGAAAACGATCGGCGTGCTCGGAATATCGACGAAGGACGCGATTCGTGATCTCCATTGATGGGGTATTCCAGTATATCATTGAAGGAGTCACAGTAGCTGTGCGGATCATGCAACAGTAATTTGGGATATTCCTTCTGGTAGTCCCCTTTGGAAACAGGATGTCAAATATCCTCATGGCATCCCAATACACCTTCTTGTCCGTGGCAACATGTTCCAACAAGGTGAGGGCTTTTCTTTCATCCATGTCTTTGAGTCTTTGGATGAATGCTGTCTTGGCAGCAGTGTACTCACTGATATATCCATGCGAGATGCACACTTCAAGCTGATAACGAATTGCAAACGGTAGAGGAATGAATGACTTGCAGAATAAATCATCAAGTGTAGAAGATCCTGAACTCTCAGGCGGATCACAAAGATCCCACACAACAGGGACTGGCAGAGTACGTGGGGCCTCTGTCTTGAACTCGTTGTCGATCTTGATCTCAATATTGAAATCTCGCAAGGCCTTGCAAAGTAGCCTGTATGACTTTGCGTGAATCAAGTCCTGCCCATATGTTATTTGGACTGCATTCCACCGTCCAATATCGATGATGGGATTTCTCTTGCGCAGACTGATCGGAAGTCCCGCCCAAGCCCCATGCCGATGAACGATATCCGTTTGACGATACCAACAGTCCATTTCTCTCCATCCGTTCGCCGAATCGAGGCCACTAAAGCTTGATTCAACATTGTAAAGGTAACGATGATACAGTGGAGGACTGTCGAATCGAATGATATGCGATACTGAGTTTGAAGACTCGTCGCTGTCGCTCTGTTGGTACAGGGTCGTCAACTGAGCAAAGGGTACTTTCAATCGATAATGAGAGATATTGGAAACCCCCTTGGTGGATTGTAATGGAAGCTGGAAGAAGACTAGCAACTGTCGTTGTTTGAGGTCTACCGTCAGTCTGCAATGATCTTCTGGAGTTCTTTGCAGATGCCGCATGAGAAGCATGGAGTTGGGTCCTATCATGGGACCGAAGTCGAGTGTCGAAATGGGTATATCCTAGTCAGATCAGCAACCCCCGGTTCATTTCAGCGACACCCTTCAGGGGAGCATACAAATTCAGCCGGATACAACTCATCTGGATTCACAGGACTCGGAATCCGATTATCCACCTCCTTGAAAACAGGGGAAACTCTAATCGTCACTCTCCGACCTCCCGGCAACTCGAGTTGCCACTGAGCATCTCTCCAAAAGTCCGTCTGCGGAGGTGGTCTACACCAAGGTCAGTGGCTTCTTGCCCTTTAGAACCTAAGTCAAGATCAAAACGAAATGACATACTTGAACCGTACTCTTCCCCTCCCATTACGTTTCCCGGTATCATCCTCATACAAGTCAATCGAGAATATGTTTCCCTGCCGATTAAACGCCGTCCAGATGGCAAACGTATTCGCTTCATCGGGGATATTACCGAGATTGACTGCGAAGGAATCCCATGTCTGCCAGATTGGTTTGATGGCTCGATGGGCCAGGTTGTCTTTTAATTTGATCGCCATGGGTGATGTCTTAGGTGTATTGTTATTTTTCTTTGGCGACGGTGATTTCTTATAGTAAGGACGTCGATGAGGAGAAATAGTTGTAGTGGGAGGAACCGACGCTCCTTTCGTGCGAGGAGCCGCCATGATGAGGAAGGAAGGAGCGACCCCGGACCGGGTCAGTCAGGTGAGCTGCCTATCCCTAATTTCTCGAGATATCCTGATGAGGAGTAAGTAAATGAGTATCTGGTGAGAAGAATATGAGTAAATTGAGACTCAAGAGGGTGAAAGAAGAGAGATAACAGCATGACATGAACCCACTCAAATACTCTCAACTGAGAGAAAGAGTGAGATCCAACTCAGGAGACAGAGCATTCGATGGGTGTATATGCTCGATAGCTGAACTACCTTCACCAGTAGAGAATAGGGAAGAAGAATGAAAATGCTAATATCAATATGAATCATAAATAAGTAACTATATTCTTTCATCATTAGTCACATCTATTAATGTAACCATATATATTCACCAGTGCCAAATTGGGTAACCTGAATGAAACCCTTTAGGGCTCTCGTGTTTGTCCGTCTAAGTTGGGCGTTTATCAATGACATTCGTAATAGGAGGGTAATCAAATGGCTCACATTTAAGCTGTAGATTTATTAACTGTATGTTTTTTTCTTTTCTTTTCTTTTCTTTTCTTGTGATCTTCATTTGGAGTGGCGTAAAAAGGGTCAAACGCGCTGTGTTTAGACTGACGTGATTCATCACTTGTAGCAATAAATAGTCAACAAAGAAGCGCTATTCAATAATCATTTGTAATTATGTGATTGCATTGACTCATAACTTAGCATTTTTGTGTGTTACGTAACAGTTGGCGGTGTTTGATATCAGATGGAAAAAGAGCTTTGTCCAGCTGGCCACCTACTCAGGTAACCAAACATGCAGAGGCCAGGTTATATCAAGTGGAAGAAGAGATCAATATCAGTATCTGTTTTATCCAGGTAAGGAGATCCTATCAGTTACGCCAAATCCTATCTAAACACCATGAACAAGTTGGGAAAAAGTAATCTGGGTATCATTCATTATCCTAGCCACTCATCGCGCCATAGTACTCGTCAATAGATCCTCATCTTCAAAATCCAAGTCCAAACCCCCCAAATCTGTAATGTTGATATTCGCGTGAGACTCGATATGGGTCTCTTGGCCAAGTTTATCACGCTCAGCATCCTTGGGGTTGCTTGAATGCGGCGATTTGGTCGGACTATTCCTGTCAAGATTACCAAGCGGTTGTCGTCTAGCTCCCCCTTCTACCTCCTCTTCTGGTGGACTAAAAAAATAACTGGTATTATCATCGTTTGCGAAACTAGTCGCTCCCGAGAGACGATGACTGCGTCTGCTTGTTCTTGCTCTCGTGTCTTGATTAAAGAACGATTCTGTACTCGGTAAAGGAATAGCCGGATTCGAGTACTGTGTTTGCATAGTAGTCATATCGGCTTGTGAAGGCGGGCACGATTGAGTCTGCAGTACACTTAGACGGGTTGATCTTCGAAATCCTTCTTTGGCTTTTGAAGAACCAGCTGCTGCTTGCTTTTTGCTGTTGCTATCCTTTGAATCTTTGGTGAAGCCCATCACGCTCATCAAGCGACTGATATGCTCCTGAGCTTCACTGAATTAACGAGCTTTTGCGGCTCGTTCGTTTCGAAGAGCATCCACCTACACCAGCCTTGATAAGCGTCATAGCATATAGTACATAAGTGAAGAATATTACCTTCTTCTCCAAGTATTGTATTCTCTTGTCTTTGGTGCGAAGTTCTTTCTCAGCTTTGGTGGAGGTATTTGCTGCGTCTTGGCGTAGAGCAGAAACTTCAAGCTGATTTTGCTCGGCCAACTGCTGGACCTAGAACAAGTCAGTTTTCTTCTTTAAGAGATAGATCGATGATGCTTACTTGATGCTGGACTTTAGCCACCTGGTCCTTGCATTTCGTCTCCATATCAGTCATGTCGCTCTTGTACTTCTGACGCGCGTCCTCGAGAGCTGACATAGATTTTTCCCAATCTGACTGTGCCTGCTCCAACTAATAAAGAGTTAGAAAGCATTCAGCAACATCAATAGGCAATAGCATTACTTACCTTATCCTTCAGCATTTGATTCTCGTTGTGAAGATCTTTGTTGGTCTCGCCCAATGTAATAATCCGATTATCCTTCTCGGCGTTTGTCGATTCGCGTATCTCCATGACTTGTTGCAATTTAGTGATCTCATGTTGAAGCATGTCACAATCTTGCGCAGCATCCTTCTGCAGTTGCTCCATATTCTGACGTAGAGCATCATATTCACGAGAGACAGCTTGATGACGTTCTGCGCTGTCGTTCATAGCTTCCTGGAGCTGCGCCCTTTCCTTGGACATAGCATCTATCTCTATCTGCTGCTCTTCCAAGAGATCATCTCGCTCGGCAACTGTGGCCATAAGATCCAATTCACGGTCACGTGCTTTTGAGTGTACCGTCTCGAAGCCATCTCGCGCTTCCTTGCGGACGGTGTCGAGTTCTGTTTGTAATGCATCGACTTGGTCGGTCAAATGTACGACTTGAAACGAATAGTCCCTGACCTGCGCAACGGATTCGTCAAGTTGCTTCCTCAAAGCATTTACCAGTTCAGTTGATTGCCGGACTTGCTCTTCTAGCTGCTGATTCAACCGTTTTGAGCTCTCTAATTGCTGGTTCAGTTCTTCGCGCTCTCGAGCAACAACTGCTAGCGGGGCTTCAACGTTGCTGCAACGATTTTCAAAGTCCTGTAACATCGTTTCCATTTGTTGGATGATTGTTTCATGCGAAGTCCTAGCATTGTCCATAAGGAGATTGGCAACTGTGGACCTCCATTCATGACTTGATCCATCCACACTTTCCATTACTATCGGTTTGGCCGGTTTCTGGAGGAAGTTTGTATTTCTCTCCGGTTCTTTCAGCTGAGAAAATAAACAGCAGCTGGATCTGGCTGCGTTCTCTTTGAGTGACTTGAGGAAAAAGTCGAGCAATTCATGGTAACAGGAGAAGAAATCTTGACTCTCAGCACCATCAGTGTTAATTGCAGAGTGAATGCAGCTCAAAAATTCTAGGAAAAGCTTGTCTTTCTGCGAGGATATAGCAGCGCAGCATACATGGGATCCTTTACATTGAGAGAATTCACTGCGAGTTGAGAACTCTTGGGCATAATCACGTAATATTCCCATACTCATCTTGGATTCAGACAGTCGTCTCAAGAAGGATCGGCGAACGTTCGAAGCCTGTTTCGACTTTCGCAATGTTGAGACAAGTAGCTGGTCAATTTTGAGATCTGTCAAGCCTTTGAAATATGCAGCGTTGTGGGATTGTAATCTTTGAATGCCCAAGAACCAGGGAGCCAAACTTTCGTTTTCGTAGTGGACCACCAATCGCTCAAGGAGCATATCTCTCACTGTTTCTGGTATAGCATTCATCACATTATATGTGGTTTGGGTAAAGAGCTGACCGTGCATCGAATGGTAGACCTCTTGTGGCAATGCCAACCATTGTGAGAATGTTATGAGAAGAATCAAGCCCTGCGTTTGGTCAGTAAGTTCTCAGTGTTGGATCTACCTAACTAACTAACCGTCACTTGTAGCTCAGCATCTATATTTGGTCGTTTTAACTTTTCGCATAACTTGGCGAACTTTGGCGAATTAGCACTCAACCAAGTCTTTCTGAGCTCGTCGTCAATCTCATGGCATATCTCTATTGCCAGTCTAACTAGCATGATCCGCTCTTTCGGTGTGTACCCATTGGACGATGTAGAACAAGCCATCACAGCTGAGATGATGACCAAGTCGAGAGTCTTGTTGGAACTTTTGGGGCCAAAGATCTGACAGATGTTTGCTAGCCATTGTGGTTGGCGCTGTGCGCTATCTCTGGGTTTCCACAGTTTGCGTATGCGTATAAATGTTGCCAAGGAAAGTATTGTCCCTAAAGGATCGTTTAAATTTCGCAAAATCTTGGTCCCTTCGCGCTGAAATGCCTCCATCAAGTCGTTTGGCAGAAGCTGGATTAGATCTGCGTTGCTAAGGAGTCCTTGCATAACGTCATATAGCGGTTTGATCTTGGCCGCACAAGGATTTTGTGCGGCATCGCCGAGTAGTTTGGTCAAGAAGACGGGCACTCGTGCTGGAACGGAGATGTTCTGGGGCAAGGGATTTGAGAGCATGGACACGCAGATGTTGAGACTCTAGTTAGGTCAGTCCAGCTGTGCTGTTCACTAGAATTGTTGGCGTAAACTTGCCTCCTCATCTCCATTTTCAACGGCACAGCGAAGCGACTGATCTAATAAAGCAGGTGCACGATCAAACAGAGTGTCCCGTACTGTTTCAATAGAACCTAATGCCATTCAGTCCCGCACACCAAGCCTTAAGAGCTGGTCATACCGAATCTTGCCAGTAGCTTATTCGAAGATGGTCGCTGCTCAAGAAGCATTGCCGCACAAAGCGAAACCTGACAAGGCTTGCAGTCCACCCATTGGCGAAGGGTGCCGTCTGTAGCGTACTCTACATGACGTTCAAGGCTCTAATGCCATTAGTCCAGTTTGTCTTCTGCATCTGTCTAATTGAACCACGCACATGTAGATCAGGAGTGTACGGCGCGGCAACCGCATGCTCTATGTCCCTGACGATAATTTGAATATCAGTTTGCATTGCTGTCGGCCGAGATCAAAAAATCGATGGGTACGATGAAGTCGGTCAGATGGATGGCCTCTAGCCGATATATCGGAGTAAACAAGCCAGTACTCCGAGCTAGAGATTTTCTGCGATCATTGAGCGAGTCTAATTTAAGAAAAAATTGTTCATCAAATCAAGTTTAATTCATTAAATGCGTATTTCGAATGTCTGAGAGGGTGCTTCTGCAGTCTTCGTGGTCGTGGTGAGGTGAGAGGATGAGTTCTTTCTTTCTTCCCCTCGCGGTTGCCCCCTCAACCGTTTCTCCAGATGGACGCCTCAGGCAGCAACTGCACTTCTGTGCTCTCCGCCAATATCTTGCAAAAACTACCATTTCGGGTATATAGTTTTTCTTCTACAGAACTATCATGGTACAGAATTAGTACACAATTTCTCTTCAGAATAAGGGTTATATACAGCTGTGGTGCTCGGACAAAATGCCGAGAATGAATGAGATTGGCCAATACGAGATTTCGTGGGGTAACCACATTGGAGTAGTTCCATTGACACCTTATTAAGCGAGGCTTGATGTGATATTCGACCTGAATGGTACCATTATCTACCTAACAGACCATGCCACGAAATGCTCTTTAAAGTCAGACTTGCCCAAACGGCGTCTCGGCCGAGCTTCTCCAATGTATCCCACGCCGACTCCAGCTCGGAGTAAGAACATAAATCTCCCATCTGCTCCATTCAAGTTCTGTCCTTTGCACTGATTTTTTTTGTATGAATCATTCAATCCGTTTGATCTCATTTATATCGAATTGCTTGCTCTGGAATATCCAGTTCGTTCGATTGACAGCAGCATGAAGGCCAGTCTTTCCCTCAGGAGTTTCTCCGCATCTTGTCGCGGCCAGGTCCGCCCCACGCTCACCAAGTCTCTCCGCGCGGGGAATACTCAGACAACACGCTCCTCGAGGAGATGGAATAGCAGCAATAATTCTTCTGGGAATCCATTCTGGACAACCAGTCGTGCTTTGGTTCTGGCAACAGTTGTTGGCGCTGGAGCTTATACCGCTGCTTCACGTTCGTCAGCGCCAGCATCAGTAGTCACAGAAACGACGACAGCATCTGCAAAAGAACCTACTTATGGAGACATTACAAAATTTGAAAAGGTATCGATACCCTGCCTGTCAATTCAGGTGCGTGAGACTGACATGTACTAGGCAATTGCTGAGCTTCGAGCCGAATTAGGCGAAGACGCCATCAGCACCGACGACGACGACCTGCACGCACATGGCTATTCAGAATGGTCAACCGTCAACGCCGAGCGACTGCCAGTAGCCATTGCATACCCAAAATCCACCGAAGAGGTCTCCAAAATCGCCAAAGTCTGCCACAAATACCGAATGCCCATGGTACCTTACTCCGGGGGCTCTAGTCTCGAGGCCAATTTCTCTGCCCCCTATGGCGGTATGACCATTGACTTTGCATTTATGGACAAGATCTTGGAAGTGCATGCAGATGATATGGATGTTGTGGTACAACCGTCTATTCCCTGGATGCAGCTCAATGGCGATTTGGCTAGCACTGGTCTCTTCTTCCCTGTAGATCCTGGCCCATCAGCCAAGATTGGTGGTATGGTTGGGACCAATTGCAGTGGCACCAATGCTGTCCGCTATGGTACTATGAAAGATTGGGTAATCAACTTGACTGTGGTCTTGGCCGATGGTCGCATCATCAAGACAAGGAGACGACCTCGCAAGACGTCTGCGGGCTACAACTTGACTGGCATGTTCGTTGGTTCAGAGGGTACACTGGGTATTGTGACTGAGATCACACTCAAACTTGCCCCGATTCCTGAGGAGCTACGGGTCGGCGTTGTGACTTTCCCTACGATTCGAGATGCTGCTGCCGCTGCTATGCAGGTGATTCGCAAGTCTATCCCCGTACAGGCAATGGAAATTATGGACGAAGTGCAAATGAACGTCATCAACCGTGCTGGTGGCACAGGTCGAACATGGCGAGAGGAACCAACGCTGTTTTTCAAGTTTTCCGGTACAAAGGCACAGGTTGCAGACAGTATTCAGAACACCAAAGACATCGCGCAAAACAACAAATTCACGTCCTTTGAGTTTGCCAAGGACGATCAAGAAGCGCATGCACTTTGGTCGGCGCGCAAGGAGTCTCTGTGGAGTAATCTGGCATTGCGTCCGGAGGGAGGCGAGACCTGGTCTACTGATGTGGCAGTACCTTTGTCCCGACTTCCAGACATCATCGGTACGTGCCTACCCATACAGTTTATTTGTTCTTTTATTTTACTGACCGAAACAGAAAAATCCAAGGAGCAACTCAAGGATTTGAAGATCTTTGCCAGTATCTTGGGACACATCGGCGACGGCAACTTCCACAGCTGCATCTTGTACAGCCGCAAAAACCGCGAAGAGACAGAACGTGTCGAAAAGGTGGTTCACGACATGGTCGATCTTGCTATTGAAATGGAGGGTTCCTGCACGGTACGCAAGTCAAAATATCTCTCTTGACACGAATAATACACTAATACGAAATTGTTAGGGCGAACACGGTGTTGGCCTAGGCAAAAAAGAATCCCTCGTTAAGGAACTCGGCCCCGACACGATCGACATCATGCGAAGCATCAAACGTTCCCTTGATCCTCACTGGTTAATGAACCCAGGCAAGATTTTTGAGTACTCTCGTGACAGCAAACCTATTGAGACGGATGTCGAGTCTGCACGATTAGTTGGTGCAGAGAAAAAGACGAACCATTGATTTTAGAAGAAATGTACTATCATTGTGGTGTTCGGGGTCTGTCTTGAAGTTTTTAATAGAAAGTTGGGCCATAGTTATGCATTATGTACATATGTCTATTGATTCGCAGCATTATCGAAGCATGCCCTTTTTTTGTCGCATCATCTGTTCTTCAAATGAATGTTGTATGTACACCGTAAGAAACATTAGGAAAAAGTGAGTCAGTGGACCGAGTGGCGGGGAAGTAGTATGACTCCCCCCAGATGCGATATCGCAATTGTTCAATCTCAAAAAATTTCCATCAAGTGTCTGTATACCACCTACACTCTGTACAATTGCTTGTTCGGCACGATATTATCTTGCGAGACATTTGGACCTGTGAGTATGAACAAGGATGCCCTATTTAATTCCCCCTTTGCATTGGGTCTATGTCTTTTTCAGCGATGCCGAAACCGGCTGCTGGGTACAAGATGATTGTCTCTCCGAGGCTTTATTCTTGCGATTTTCTCATATTCAATCGCATTGTACTCGTTCGGTTCTTTCTAACCCATTGATTCGACAAGAGCAGGGTCCGCTGATTCAGATCAAAACATGTCTGCCACAATCACGAAAAAGAAATGCGGTGTCCTCGGAGCCACAGGCTCTGTAGGGCAGCGATTCATCCTCCTTCTTGCCGACCACCCATTCCTGGTCCTGCACAAGGTCGGCGCCTCGTCTCGCTCCGCCGGAAAGAAATACAAGGATGCGGTGAAATGGAAGCAAGCCATGCCCATGTCTAAGGAGCTCAGTGAATTGGTTGTTCAGGATTGCACGGCGGACAAGTTTGAGGATTGCGATCTTGTATTTTCCGGATTGGATAGCGATGTTGCCGGTGATGTCGGTGAGTACCATTGAGTACCAGTACTTTCTACAACTTTTAGTTTATATCTCCTTTTTGAGACAAGTCACTGACAGGTACAGAAATGCAATTCATCAAGGCCGAAATCCCAATATTCTCCAACGCCAAAAACTACCGCAAACACCCCCTCGTGCCCCTCGTTGTCCCCACCGTCAACCCAACCCATCTCGAACTCATCCCTCACCAACGCAAAGAATTCGGCCTGAAGAAAGGATTCCTAGTGTGCAACTCCAACTGCGCCGTCATCGGAATTGTCATACCCTTTGCCGCTCTACAAGCCAAATTCGGTGCTGTCGAAGAAGTCGAGATTTTCACACAACAAGCCGTTTCGGGTGCAGGGTATCCCGGTGTCCCCTCAATGGACATCGTGGACAACGTGATCCCATTCATCAGCGGAGAAGAAGATAAACTTGAAAACGAAGCACAGAAGATTCTAGGCGGACTGAACGGCGACGCAACCGCTTTCCAGGAGCAATCCGGTCTACGAGTGGGTGCTACGTGCACGCGTGTCGGTGTCACAGATGGTCATATGGCGTTCGTGTCGCTACGGTTTAAGAATAGAGATTCTATCCCCAGTGCGGAGCAGGTTAAGCAGGCGCTACGAGAATACCAGTCTGAAGCCCAGAAGCTCGGTGCTCACTCTGCGCCTGAACGGGCAATTGTCGTCTTTGATGAGCCGGATCGTCCTCAACCAAGACTTGACCGTAACATTTCCGGTGGTTATGCGGTCAGTGTTGGACGTGTTCGCGAGGGTGCACCTGGAGGTCATTTTGATATTCGGTTTGCTTGTTTGTCGCACAATACAGTGATTGGGGCAGCGGGGTCGTCTATTCTGAATGCTGAGGTTGCCATCATCAAGGGATACCTTTAGATGATGTACATAGTATACATAGCCATTTGTTAAATGAATTGCAACCAACTCCTTTCTTTCCAGATCATATGGCGGTAAGCGGCAGTAGACGGCAGTAAAAATGCTGGACGCTCCACGTGACTGGCACACACCCTAAGCGGCCCTGATCGGGACTAGGGCAGCCCACAGGCTCCACTCGCTTAGCGAAGACTCTCCGACTTTGCTTTAGTTCAACTCGACACTGGAATTTTCAGCTTCTTCCTCCTCGACCAGACACTTCGACAATATTCAACGGTAAAGTCGACAACCGTCAAGATGCCTCGTGGACCGTAAGTCTCTTCTTGATTGACAGATTGATTGAAAAGAACTGGGATTGTGCATCAATTCTGGAATCTCATCCATCAATCCTGATTATCGCGAACTATCATATCGTGATGACCATGACTGACCAATTTCTGCAGTAAGAAGCACCAAAAGCGCTTGAGCGCCCCGGCGCACTGGCTCTTGGACAAGATGTCCGGAACCTATGCTCCTCGCGCCTCTGCCGGTCCTCACAAGCTCCGTGACTGCCTTCCCTTGATCGTGTTCATCCGCAACCGGTTCGTCTCAGAATTCCAGTGACAAATGACCAGTGGACATCAAACTGACTGTACATAGTCTCAAGTACGCCCTCAACGGCCGCGAAACCAAGGCCATTCTCATGCAGCGTCTTATCCAGGTCGACGGCAAGGTCCGCACCGATGCTACCTTCCCAGCTGGTTTCATGGACGTCATCTCCATAGAGAAGACCGGCGAGAACTTCCGTCTCATCTACGATACCAAGGGTCGCTTCACTGTGCACCGCATCCAGGCCGAGGAGGCTGAATACAAGCTCGGCAAGGTCAAGCGTGTTCAGCTTGGCAAGGGCGGGATCCCATTCTTGGTTACGCACGATGCGAGAACGTGAGTCTTGACTCTCCACCAAAGTTCTCTGCGTCATTCAGTCGTTGGACCAAGCTTTGGTTGATCGGCGGAGGACGATACAAGAAGAACTTGTAAGATCTGGCTGTGAATTGGACAAGGTTTGCTAATTTCGCGTCATATAGCATCCGTTACCCTGACCCCTTGATCAAGGTCAACGATACCGTCAAGATTGATCTCGCTACCGGCAAGATCACCGACTTCATCAAGTTCGACACTGGTGTCATTGCCATGGTTACCGGTGGTCGTAACATGGGTCGTGTTGGTGTCATCACCCACCGTGAGCGTCACGATGGTGGTTTCAACATTGTCCACATCAAGGATGCCGTTGACAACACCTTCGCTACCCGTGAATCCAACGTCTTCGTCATTGGACAGGAGAAGCCCTGGATCTCTCTTCCCAAGGGCAAGGGTGTCAAGCTTTCTATTGCCGAGGAGCGTGACCGCCGTCGTGCTTATGCTATTGCTCAGGGTGTTTAAATAACACTACCGGAGTTGTAGCATATGAAAAACAAACTAAAAGCGAGAAACGAGCTTGGATGATACCATTACCTTTCCAGGATTCGAGAAAAAAGTACTGCAACCTGTTACAGTGAACAGATTGTACGTCAAGAGGTCGGTTCAGGAAGATTTTTTTCTTGAGATATAGAGAAATTCATCGAATTGACGAGTTAATGACACCCCCCATCGAGACAGTTAAGTCGCGGACTGCTTGTAGCGTGACAATGATATAATAGTATTTTCATCTGTTCATCTGTTTGTCTCTTCGGCCAAGTTTATTCCAGTATGTTCTGAGTACATTTGATCTTGTATGTTGGTAGATATGCAAAGAGGTTTGTACAAGACTGTATCAACATCCATCCACCATGCACCATGCACCATGCAGTTCAAGAGAAAACGCCCCAGACCGGAGAGATCAATACCAGTCATCATCAGAAGAGGAGTCATAATACCTCTGCCTCTGCCTGTGCTTCTCCTCCTCATCCAAGCGGTCATTACATTTCTCATCAGCCATTTCATTCTGTGACCGCGGTATCCAAGTATAAGTCACTTTCCCTTCCTCCTTAACATCATCATCCAAACTCGAAGCCTTTTTAATCAGATCCTGATTCGCAACCGGGAACCCCGCCGAATTGGTCCAACCGTTACTACACCACTTATAGATCCACGTATTCATACAATTCACCGCATATTTCGAATCCGAGAAGATCTCCAGGTCGAGGTATGGGTAGCTGTCTAGCTCGTTGTATTTCTCGAGAGCGAGTTCCAGTGCCAGGATGATTGCGGTGATTTCGGCGCGTTGGTTGGTCGGGGGGTCGCCGTCGTCGCTTTCGGGGACGCTTCTGGTTCAGCAGCTGTAGTTTCCGGAGCGGTGTTTGATGCAGGCTGCTGCGGCGCCGATGGAGCCTGGTTGGCCGTTACGTCTGCATCCGCCGTCGACGTAGATTTTCATTGTGTAGACCATTGTGACTTGGTGTGTTGTTGTCTAGCAGGAGCCCGGGTGGTTCTGATCAACCTTGGAACAACAGAAATGTGAACATGAATGGATAGCTGAGATACTCAAGTAATACTCGTTCCAAATGAAAACTGTGATGTTTGTGAGAAGTGCCCGGGATAGATGGTGCCCATTCAGAGATGGCTAAACCAAGGATGGGATTGTTGACGAAGGAAGTTTATGTTGAAGTAATGATTCATTACTTGTATTGTTCTGTCTTTGTACTTCCTGCCACCTATTTATGCTTGCGAGATACATTCTGGAACTTTCCTTCCTAACAATGACAATCTAATTGACTTATTCTTGTCGGAGCTGTACAAAGCTGCCTTTATGTATCTGTCGCACTAACCGAATTGGCGCGCGACCGGCATATGGGAATTGTCAATTCCCACATTCTCGGACATTGGGAAATTATCGTGCGGATATTTTTTGTTAGGTTTTTACATATAAAAAGGAACAGCTCTGTAGATAGAGGAGCAGACAATACAGTGTTTTCCCTATCAATTCAACATCATGCAAAGAACGAAGCTCGGGTGGAGGTCAACTTAAACAAGTCAGAGTCATAAGTTGATAGGTCAGCTTTGGACGGAAAGGTCCGGTACCATTAACCCTAGGATACAACCATCCATGCAAAACATGAACAAAGACTATATACATATGGGAATAGCTTCATGGTTTCTCTAGGTACATAACAATCTTTTTAGCCTGCCTAGATGCTCAGGTAGGTACATGGAATGTTTAAAAAATGACTGAATACGTATAGTTATTTATCTTACATACGCGAACAATGGCATTGTTACCCTCGTCAGTACTTGCAGTCTAGACTGATCTATAACTACCCTGTCAGCCTCTAAATAGTAAAAACACACCCATACAACGAACATGCATAAACCAATCACATCCACCCATTCACACAAAACCTACCCGATCAACACTCCATTCTCAATCGATCTGAACCACTGTCTTTGACTATAGCCAATGGCATTGAAATCGAAACGTAACGACAGGGGGCTTGAGAATGAGGGTTGATTAGTTTCCAGAACTGCACATTTGGTTATGTTACATAGAAAGAAACCTTGGAACAGTAGAAAGGAATGATGCAGGTAGGGATGCCTAATAGCTCTACCTGATGTCTTACTGCTTGCTGAAAATACATAACTTATATCTATCTATCTCGCTGGGGTCTCATGCCTGACCTCAATTTAGGTACATTGCATTTGCATTTCAGACCCTCGGAACACGGTCAGCGTCGGATGCGAGAACGGGACAATGACCTGTTCGCGGTTGTAGCGGTTACTCAACCACGAAAGAAGAGATACCACATCATCACTGCCTATAACATGGGATTGTCCGAGGTCAAATCAAATTCTTAAGGTAATCATTCATGTAAATTAAATCAACTGCTGACCGCTCTCACTGCATGTATGGCTCTGGTAAAATAAGACACCCCTGGGGAGAACAGAAAACGACAACAACCTTGAACAGCACGTAACATCCTGGAACTGCATGAATTGCGCAGGGATATCTATAATAAAATCCAGAATCGAACGCCGTAAAGCACACTAACTCAAAAAAAGCAACATTGGCATCTTGGTCCTCTCTATATATAAACGAATAGTTTTAAGCAACACCCAGGCAATGACTATAAAACGTAGAACAATCAGAGACAGACACGTGAAAGAGCACAAAAGGAAAACCCCAGGCGAGAAACAAATTCATTTCAAAACCTTCAGAATGCGTTTTGTTGTAATCAGACCCCGACGAATTGGAAATAATGACCAGAAAAGCTCGGATAGACTCTGATTGGTTGTAAAGTAGGTAGGCGATCACGGATCAAGCTAGTTGTGTTCAAATGTGTTGTATGATTATACATGAGAAGAAGAGAAGAAAATCCGAAAGATTGAAAAAAAGAAATGATTGGTTGGTTGGATAGATGGACGGGTTATGTAGGAGTGGTGAACAACTCATCAAGAGCTGTCTCGCCGTGTTGTCGATATTCGATGATGTGTGGCAGCAGGAATGGGATGCCCGGTGTAACTTTCATTGCGTGTCGGTATGCTGCGTAGTTATTGGATGAGTCTGATAGATAGGATACATTCTGTGGTGTGAGGGAGAAGACGTTGACTGTTTGGATTTCAGTTTGAGTATTGGGGGTGGCTGTGTTGGTGGTGCCGGTGGTGGTCGGATTGGTCCAGAGAAAGTTCATGCTGATGTGCTGAAGGCCTTGGATCAGAGCGAGTGTCGAGTTGTAGTTCCGCATGTTATGAAGGATCTAAATTCGTCAGCTGAGCTTTTCTATAAGAATGGAAGGTAGATATTCTCACCTGAGTACACTCCTGTATAAACTGCACAAACTCCGGCAGAGCAGTACAGCACTCCCTAACAGCCATGACCAAATCACACCATCGCGTATGCAGCACCTCAGCGATAGGATTCTGCTCATCCATGAGCTGTTCCCGCGACAACTGCGCAAACATCGACTGATCAGACCTCGTCAATGACCTTGCCAAATCCGTCGGTGACAAAGCCGCCAACAGATCATCTAGATATTTGGCTCGCGTGTCCAGTCTCTTGTGCCAGTCCACGTTGGGTACGTGGATGTATGTTTGTCGAAATCGGATTGCGATGACACTGAGCTTTTTCAGAATGGAGATTAGATTGGCAGGATATTTTTGAAACAAATCTTGTATAGGGCCGGCAATGAAGTCAAGACTTGATTTTTCGGTCATTTTGAGGGGTTCCCCTTTCCCTTCTGAGAAGTGATTCAGACATTGCACAATAGCCTTGTGGGCGAAGGGGCTTTTTGGTCGAAGGAGCTGAGATTAATCATCAGGATCGAAAAAAATATTCTGCCAGGAAAGGAGAGGGAATTACCTTTTCGACTTCCCGATACTTCGGAAGCTCGTATTGGTACGCCTGTAAATGATTCAAAAGAATAATGTACAAGGCATTATGCTGCAAAAAGAACCAGTCTGCCTCAGCCGACGGAAACCCCAACGAGCATCTCACCCACGCCTCAAACGGCACCGCTTTGAAATGCATCTGACTCTCCGCTTCAATTTCCTCTGCGATAACCGAGGGTTCCGGCCCCCGAAGAGCCTGCGATGGATACCAACTCCACTGCAAATTCATAGATATCGCTGTGGGCTGACTCCTCCGCAGAATCTCCTCGACTTTCTGGATCTGCGTATAACTAGTGATGAACTGCGATTCATAAGGAGTAAGTAAAGAGTTCAAAAACGTGTCAAGAACATTGTAGCTCCGTTGAAGAAGGATTTGACGAGGTTGATTGTTGTCGTGGAAGAAGCCGAATCGAATGACTAGACTGATTTGGCGGACGTCGAAACTCCATAGCACGGTTAGAGCATCGTCTTCCCACCAGCGTTGATGGAGATGTTGGACTCTGGGGGTTTCGGATGCCGCGTTGAATAGTAACGGGTAAGATTGTATTTGACTATTTTGTGCCGTACTCATCATATTCATATTCATAGTCATAATCGTCTCGCTCTGATTTCCACCGTGTTGCTCTGTGTTTGAAGACGATGCTCCAGCAACAATCGACGAGTCGTGGTGACCCGCTGCTGAGGTAGGGGTCGCCGCCATATAGTTCCCAGACAAATCATGAAAAAACGAAGAAGAGCCAGGAGAATAAATCTGAGAAGCAATATCCCCTAAATCTGCTGAAGTCGAAGTCGGGATGGACATTGGATGAAATGCCCACGAATCATCCGGAGCAGCCGTCATCATCATAATTGCAAAGACCAACACCCCTTGAAATACCCAACCGTTGAGAAGAGCGTTATCCTATTTGAGAAAGTTCGGCAAAGTGCAACTTGTCTGACGATTGGCAATTCAGAAGTCAGGACATTGCGTCACCATAGGCTTAGTTGCCCGACATGACCGACTGGTTTTGAAGAATTGCTAAGTTCCGCGTGTGGTTGCAATTCTAATAATAATGTATATGTATGTATGTATGGATGTCTAGTGGCAGGGTCAGAAATGGCGGCGATCGAACCGGTGAGAGAGACGAGATGCGTGGTGGCGGACCAGGTTCTAGACACCTCGCTGTCTGATGAAATGATATCAAGTGAGTTACCTAGTCGCTACCAGGGCCGGTGCAGCCAGCTGCATGTATATAGAACCTGGCGAAAGAGAAGTAGAATCTGCCGAGAAACTGGTAGACCTCGCACAACATACGCAAGTCTGGACTCTGAATCTTGTAGTCGAGTTTGACGAATGCAAAGCAGCTCAGGGCAGTTTGCCACGCGTAGTCAGTCCTGGGTTTTGGATGAAGGCGACAAACGAGGGTGTTTTTTTCTCTCTCTTTATCCTTGTAAGCTCTTAGCCAGTCAGATCCAAAGGCATGGAATAGGTTAAATGGTTGGAGGTTGGAGGGGTGGGCTGCCTAGGCATAGTGTAGCTCCACTAAACGGCAGAGTACCTAAATATATTGAGTCATAGGCTAGACGATGAACATCCATTCGGAGGGACCGTCGGAGGTAAATAGGACTATTCAACGTAAGAAAATCGACTTAGAGCCTGAGAGAGGGGACAGTCTGCATCGGTGGGTACTGAGGAAGTAGGGCAGCTCGGTATATGTACGGTACTAACACCTAGTTGGTTTTAGGGCTAGTTAGTAGTTATTGTGTAAGGTATGGATCCTGGTTTCTGGAGCCAACTAGCCCACTCTATTACTATGTACTATTTAGAGGTCTGTCACACGGTTTGCCAGAGATCGCAGTACGCATGTACGTAGTACCTACTGTCACTGTGTTTCGGTATGGTATTACCGGTAAGTTACGGATGGAGCATGTATGACCCAAGACGCTGGATCAGGAATCTCGCGCTGACCCACCGTCTTAGGAGTAATTGATGACTTCATGTGATATTCATGAATATTTGAATTTGGCAGTTGATCAAATTGACAAGTATGTGATCTTCCACAACACCGATTTCTACTCCCACTCAAGTAAGTAGTCTACTATGGTATGTTACGTCGTACATTTTGATAATTACACCGAGTCTGCGAAGAATCCGTGCTAACCGTCCCTTTTTGTATGCAACTAGTTACCGCCTGACCCGCCTTTTATAATTTTGGCAAGGTTCTCAATGCTCATATGCCTGGATATAAGATCCCTGGTATAGCACAACCCGAGTTGCAGCACTAGAAACTGGTAAAATTTTTCATTCCCTACACAACTGTGCTTTGCACCTAGATTTAAGATATAAGCATATTCGAAACTGGGCTCCCATACAAAATTGAAAAGTGTTTATAACCAAGTAAGTGGGTAGTTATTAGCCAATTATCTTTGAGTAAAATACCCTGCCTTGGCAAATTTATGATTATATAATCAATATCTGGAAATCCTCTTTTCCCAGCAACTTTTCCTAACAAATCTCACTACTGTATGGCATTCGATATATAGCACATTTTCCGGCTGTCTGAATTAGGTGCTTCTACATACTATGGAGTACTTTGATCAGACGACATCTACGGAGCAGTCAGTGACCAGTGGTGCTCAATCTTTAGAGGTCGGAACGGCTTCCAAGACTTGGTTGAATCACTAATGAGCATCCTTCGGCCTTGGTAAATTTTACGATTGGACTGCTTCTGTTCCATCTAGTTCTACTGGCCAATCTCGAAGACTTGTTCTCCTACCTTATTTATCTCATTGTCTCAATCCATTTGTCCGCCTGTAGTATTTGAGAACCTTGACCTGCGTAAACCCAGAGTAGGTCAAAAAACGGCCTGCCGTCACCCACCATGTAATTTAAAAAAAAAAGAAACAAAAAAACGGGAAAAAAAAGAAACTACGGCTATGAACGTCAAAAGGTGGAGAGAGGCGGTCAGGCGAGAAAAGCAATAAATACGTAACTGTCAGTGCCAGGTTGCAGGTGAGTTGAGCAACGGAATGCGCATCATAGTAAGGCAGGACAGACCGCCATTGTGAGAAGCGAGATGACCGACTCGTTAGAAGCAACACGGCTTTGGAAAGGATTCGAACGAAGAACCGGTGAACTCACATAATAAAGGACTGTCGTGTCGTCATACTAGCTAGCCATTTCCTGGTCTTTGATGATGGAGATTCATTGTCCGGAGTAAGAGCCCGGGATGATCTATATCCGTCTTCTTTGTCTCTCTTTCCCCATGATTGTTGAGACGTACTTGAATTGACTACTACTCATGGCGTATTATTATCCTACAAATTTATTGATCCGAACTATGCCTTACAAAAACAAATCAATCCTCCCAGCGGATGTGGCTGCTCAGTACTCAGCCATATGCCGGTATCCTATTATCCTAATCCTAGTACCCACTGTGTACCAAGTTTTTACTCGTCGACGTTTTCACTCTCTGTTTTTCTTTCTTTTCCTCCACAATCATTCTTTGTCTGAAGCACGTGGCTATCCATTTCACATTGGGCTCATGATTTGTGCGTATAACTGGTTTGTGCTATGTCTTAAAGGATTGCGACGGCGTTGCTTGAACAGGAAACTCGGAGACATTGAGACTCGACGACTGGACGTACTACGTACCAAGTGACAGGTGGTCTGCTGCCCAAAAATATTTTAATTTCCATAACCGTTTGTTGATCATCCGTCGGGCCTATCTGTCTGAAATTCTTTTTGAGTTCGTCTAAAATAGGTACGTAGCATTCTAGTCGTAACCCTCCTTGACGCCTGACGGCAGAGTAGTAGTTAATTATCTGATTCGTTTGATTTTTAAGTTTGTGTGTCAGATTCATTATATTAAATGCATAATGATGAGAGATTAAGGTGACGGTACGATTGATTATCCTGCATTAGGGCAATGAATGGGCAAGGATGATTTACGTATCACTACTCCGTACGCACAATTACATGTAATTGTATAGTGATATCGACTGGAAATCCCCCGAATTCATTCTAAGAGGGTAGAAAACTTTCCCACTTGACTCTTCTCTTTCCTCTTTTGAGTTTACTTTTTAGAGTTTTCCGTTTCGATGTTCCATTGTTACCAAGATTCGAGAAAAAAAGGGGCGGGGGGAGGGGCACGTAAGTCGGCGAGCTATCCGTTCCAATCCCAGAGAGTCGGGCGGATATGAGCCTCGTCGGCTGGATCCGGATGGGAAGTCGTATTAATAAGATTCATCAGCACGTGGAGATGGATACTGTCAATTCTTTGCACATAGTACGTAGTAAGTTTAAAGACTGTTGAGAGTTCTAAAACAACATAGCATACACCGCCCATGGAACGACGCCCCTTTTAAGACGGAAAGTGTAGTTGAGCAGGATCTTACCGATCGCAAGGTATCGTCTCTTAGGCGCTACTCTTGCCAGAAGAGGAAGGAGGGTAGTTTCTCTATCCAGAGATCAGTACAGCAAGATAAATTGGATATGCTTCCGATAGTTACTTTCGTTATGCTACCCTGACTCATGAAAGGTAGTTATAAAATATAAACTTATGCCACGTTTTTCATCTCATCATCAAAACTTTGGAAACCATGCAAGATTCCCGAGTTTGGTACCGTGGTACCGAAGGAACGGTCCGTCGTTAGCCGGATCGGTACATGTACCGTACTGTACCGTATTATTGTTACCTAGTAGTTAACCCTTTGACCAGGTCTGACCGTCTGGGAAATGAAATATCTTGTCTGGCAGCCTGATAGGTACCTAGTTGAAGCATTACTCCGTCGAGGCAGGACAGAGGCAACATTTAATACGTATGATGGAGGCAACCAACACAATCGGCGGCAAAAGTAAGCAGCCATATAATCATAGACCTCATACCGGAACTAACCCATCGCTTATTACGTACCATATCAGCTGAAATGGTATCCAGAAAACTAAGTTTTCATCATTAGCCGTCATGAATAATCGGTGAGGCTCATGTTTCAAGGTCCAATCCGTAATAGTAAAACTCAGGAACAGGCTTAGCGGGTGGCAAAGACAGTCGAGACTTGACTGCCCTTTGCATTCTAGGGCCGCGAATGAGCCACAAAATAATCCCCTTTTCCAATGTTTCTTTTCTTTATTTGGGAGATGGGGGGAAATCCAGGATTGAGAAAAGCTTGCTGAAACTGTTTGAAGTGAGGCAAATTAGTTAAGTCAGTTAATAGTCAATCATAACTGGGGATTGGTTTGGCAAATTGCAGAAGCCCACATTCAGCTCTCACCGTTCCTTTGATGCCCACCCTGTCTTTGTCTATGTGGAATTTGTTTAACATGTGATTTACCTGAGCAGGGCTACGATCTTCGAAACTGGCATAAGGATTACGTAGTCTAGAACCATCTAGTCCAATATAACGCGAGTACAGCTAGTGGTTGGTTAATAGTACTTCGTAGTTATACGTAGTTAGTACGTACACTTAGCTTCCTCTGCATTGAAAGTACAGCAGCACGGAGATGTCTCGGTATTGTCGGAAGCAATCGAGACATCCCATATTGGCTGTATGTACCAGTAGCTCTTCAATGTCTCATTACCAAAATGTGAATAGTTCTGTACTACAGTGCTGAGTGCGTAGATCTGTTCCTGTCTCATATGATATGATATGATCGTACTGACAATACAGTTCGTTATCCTGCCTTGCCTCGAACTCTAGCAAAGCCGAGACCACTACATTCAGCCGGCCACTGTGCCACATTTAATTCTGTTCAACTATTCCGGGTTAGTGTGTTCCCAGAAACTCGGTTACTGGAAATTCGACCAGGAGATCAAAGCACTTTTATTGCCCTAACTCCGGAGTAAAGTACTAAAGTGATCAGAGTCAGTCAATACCTAGTAACCTACCCCGCCCGACCCCCTTGATATTTTTGAGTTTGATCCGTATCCTTGGGATGTTGGGTGTTGACTGAGTGGATTTAACTGGTCGAATTGTGGAGATCATCGAATGGTACCTACCTAGGTGGTGTACGGAGTATGTTTTCAAGATAATTGTTAGCTTGGAGTTAGTATTACCTATTATTGCTCCCTTGGCAAGAGTTGAAATAAAACAACGCAAGTACCTACCTAGGTAGGTAGCAACTTATTTAATGTCTAACTAACTATGTGTGAAACTTCGCACTGTTAACTATCTATGGTATGGAAAGATCGCAGATGGTTCAAGTACTCATACTCAATTGCTACGTAATCAGAAGTACATATGATCATATTAAGTCCAATTCTAGAAAGTGATACCTCACATTCCCTCACCCCCAAAACTTGACCTCTCATCGACAATCTCCCGCCACTTTCTACTACAGTATGTGCCAAGATAGGTCCTCCTTGATTCGTTGAAGAGGAGTTCCTTCGGCCTCGTTATTGATTTGTTGGCTTTCTCACTCCTGGCTTGTGGCAATTGATCGATTCTGATTCCTTTCCGAAGGTTGATACCTGCTTAAGTACCATATAGTTACGTAAATGAGATGTGCGGCAGCTTTTCTTCCTTGCTCAAGACCCCTTGCCGCTTTCACTATATCGCTTAAAACCCCGAAACGCCTAAGTGCTCGGCCATTTCTGTCTGGTAGATGAGGCGAGCCTCAACGGAAAGAGGTGGGAGATTACAGTAGGCTAGCAGCAAGCCGATTCTCGGGCGAGGATCTCATCTCAACATTTGACAATAGGAAGGAGGGATACGGCCCTCCAACTTGTGTGAAACTCGACCTTTTCGGGCGATGATGACAAGCATGCATCGTTTGAAGAAACCGAGCAGTGTGATCCGGCAACCGGAAGGTATGAGACTGGAATACAGTTTCGGTAGATAGGTAATGTAGACTTTAAAGTGAGTCGCAGTAGTAATATACATCATCTCTTGTTCAAGCCGAGAGTGAGCCATTCACGGAGATCTCGGGAAATTCTCAACTCACTTTCTATGCTCAGTCAACTCTCGGAATGTCCACTTTCATATGAATCGCTTGGTCAGGTTACGCTATTGGGGGGTTCAGGATAGACTCGAAGGTGAAAATTCAATCACCAGATTCCCTGAACATGGCACCCGTGGCTTGAATGGTGGTTTTAGGTATGGACTGGTGAGTAGCGAAGCTTGGAACTTCGAGAAGATATCTAACATAGAAATGATACTGCGTGTGGATAATGTTTAGATGTCTCCATGGCCTCTTATCAGGGCAACAAATAGAGCAACAGCAAGAACAAAAAGAGCAGGAGCAATTGTAGCAACATACTTCTGCGTTGAGACACCTTTCGCAATTGTCGTCGACAGTGTAGGTACCACTTCGGGAATTTTGAGGTCTTCAGATCCAATCGGGTTAGGTCTCTCGGCCTGATCAGAAGTTGTGATGCCGTCGTCGACATTGAACTCCGATTTAAGGGGCTCATCTTCAGCCTCCATCAAAGAGGTCTGGTCAGTATCACCACTTCCATCTGAAAAGACACTGTCTTCCGTGGTCGCAGACTTCAAAGACGCACTTGAAGCAGCAGTCGACTGACCCAACTCTAACAGCAAAGTCGCAATATCTTCACGCTCATAACTTCTGGCTATCATGAAAGGAGTTCTACCATGCCAATCTTTTTTCCAGAGCTCCGCTCCGGCAGCCACAAGTCGACGAACTGCGTCAGCACTACCATTAATCACCGCCAACTCTAGAAATGCGTTCAAAACGATAGTCTCATGGGTCAATTTCGCACCACGCTCAATAAGTAAAACGTTGAGTGATCTGTGAGATCCTGGGCGGCGCATTTCAAGCGGTGTAGCACCCCATTGGTCGAGCGCGTCAATATTAGCACCAGCATCAAGGAGGATTTCTCCTGCTTCATGGCAGGCATAGAGAGCTGCTAGATGCAATGGCGTTCGTCCGTAGTTATTCGTAGCATTGATATCGGCACCACGAGATATCAATTGGCGGGCGATTACTTCGTTGTTGTTAGTGACCGCGTGATGGAGAGCTGTTTCACCCATATCTGGATCTCTGCCATCGATATCTTCATCTAGATCCTCAGACAGACGTTCTATCACCTCGTCGGTCAGACCGGCACAGGCGAGCGCCCAGAGGGCAAGAGGTTCGTTGTCAACGGATGCTTCCGTATTTGTGCGGTGAGAAGGCTGAATAATGGTGCCGGTATCAGTCCGTTTGGGCGGAATCAAGTCAAGTGCATCATTACCAAGTTTCTTCTCCTCTTCGCGCTGTCGTCTAGCTTTTCGAAGCATTTGCAGAATACCACTCTCGTTCATCTCCCGTGCAATTCGGATTGGCGTTCGGCCGAACTTATCTTTGATTGTGGGATCAGCGCCATAATCCAAAAGTACTCGAGCCGTGTGTTCGATTCCGAGTCGAGCAACATCGTGCAATGTCGTTTTACCGTTTATATCCTGCATGTTTACGTCCAATGTGGGATCAAACTCAAGAAGGATTTTTATAATTGCCGATCGACCATTGCATGCTGCGCTGTGAAGCATGCCTCGGTCAAAACAGTCCGTGTGGTGCACGTTTGCGCCCTTTTTAAGTAATAATTCAACAGCCGGGATGGCATTCCAGTCAATTGCTCGATTGAGCGCCGTCCCTTCCGTACCATATTCAAGAGCTTCAGTGTCGGCATCTCTCTCTAGTAACGCTTCGACGACATCCGTATACCCGTTTTCGGCTGCATATATAAGAGCGGTCGAACCTCTCTCATCTTGCAAATCAATGTCGATTTCGGGTTGTTGAAGAAGAGTCTTGACACAATCAATCGTGCCTGCACTGGCTGCAAGGATCAATGCAGTTGCACCTGGAGGATCAGAACATACTTTGTTGATTTCCAACTGTGGCACAGACACCAACAACTGGACGACCTCAGCATGTCCATCGAGGGACGCACGGATCAAGGGAGTAAAATCACTTTGTCTTGGATGTGTGATATTCACATTGATACCCTTCTGTCCAATGAGTAATTCAATAAACGCCACTTGATTTAGTTCCGTGGCCCTGTGGAGCAGAGAGCGGCCTGTATTATCAACGCCGTTGACAGAGGCACCGGCCTCAATAAGGACTTTTGCAACGTCCACATTGCCATGTCCTGCCGCGAGCATGAGGGGTGTAGCGCCATTGACATCTTTGACATCTGGGTTGACGCCTTCTTTAACGAGTTCCGCCACCAGCTTGGTTAAGCCCAAATGGGAAGCAAGATGCAAGGCAGAACTGCCATCTTTTCCTGTCCAACTTGAGTGGTCTTTATCGTCTAGGTACCACAATGCTTGCGTCAAGGCTGCGAAACAGCCTTGATCATGAAGCAATCTCCGTGCGCGATCCCAAAGGTCATCTCGAGAAGTCTGAACAATATGCTTGCCCCAATTCTTAGCGGCATAGCCCAATAACGGATACTGTTCAATGCGTTGATCGAAGTCGATGAGCTCGGTGGGCCCAGAGCAGGCTCCATTCTTGAATGGCTGAAATAGGAGATATGTCAAGCATACAGACGCCAATTTATCCCGCCCTTCAGGGAAATATTGTTGCCAGTTGCGACGGAAAAAATCCTGCGCGGAGTAATGAACGAGTCGAACACAGTCCGATTCGTCAAACTGTACCAATCCGGCACACATTGAGGCAAGAACTGGAGCCTGGATAATGAAATCTTGGTTGATGTCCTCGTCTGTTTCCGTTACAGCAATTGCATGTTCGATAGCCCCAACATGTAATGGCTCCTCAGCAAACACTACCCATCTCAAAAGGTCCATTGCTACTTCTCTATGATTTGACGATAAATCGGAGATTCGTCCCATCGCATCTGTGAATGTTCCGTCAAGCTCATTTGGAAGCACCTCGAGTGCGGCCATGACGTCTCCGGGTCTCAGCTTTGACGTCAACGTATCCATGTTGAACTTAGCTAGAAGGAACATTCCATCATTTTCATTCACAACGGTCCTTATAATCTTGTCTCTCAGACCTTCTTTTAGGGCCACACATTTCTGCAAGAATGCGGAAGTTGTGATACGCCATTCCACGTAGGTAAGTAAATCCTCTTCGACGGCAGCGACTTCGATTCGGAAGCTGGTGAATTGCTTGATAAGAGAATGCCCTAGGCCTTTGCATCGCTTGCCCTCATCAATGCATTTCTGGCAAATATCATAGTTGGAGTCGTCGCATTCATAGCAGTGATATTGATAAGGAAGGTCTCGTGCACTGCACAGGTCGCAATAGATCTTGCAGTCCACATGGATAAAATGTCTAACAATGTTGTCCAAGGGCCGCGATGTCACCATCAAATTGACTTTAGCTTCTAGAGAGCTCAGAATTTCAATCAAGGTCAAGCGATCATTTTCTTGTCGCAACTCATCGAGCCCATCAATGACGATGAATGATCGTGGGAAATTGTGCAACTCCTTGCCCAGCACCGTTATTAATTCCTCGCGGCTGGGCTTAGTTCGTACGCCGTTGTGTTTTGTGAACATATCCAGCGTATCCTGGGACTTCACACCGTATCGTTGAGCGATTTGCTTGAGAAGACTTCCTAGTAATAAGTCAATGGACTGCGACTGCGCGTCGTCCCATTTGCAATACAGCATGAGAATTGCAGCGTCTTTCACTGGATCTTTGTTACTTCGACGTATATTGTCCAGTTCATCTATCACAATTGATGACAGAAAAGTCTTTCCAGCTCCAGGAATACCTGGGCAGAGCAAGACAGCATTCTCATGCTCAATCCATTCACGAAAGTCGTCGTGATCAAGGAACCATTTACAAGTTCCCTCGTGGTGTTCCCTAAAAAGCAGCTGTTGCTTTGCAATAAAATTCAATGGCGACAACCAATCAATCATTTCTTTCAACTGAGCCTCATCGACCACAGCCTTTACTGCTTGAGTGTTTTTATAGATTTCCTGTGTCACGGAATGATTGATCTGCGACAATGCAAACTGTATAGTCTGCTGCATTCGGTGGATTTTCTCGACGACTTTCAGTACATCAGACTCCGTGAGCGGCCATATAAGCGTCTGCTTGATTTTTCCATAACCGGACCTGGATTTGAGCTTGGTGTTGAGCTCGTTCACGAGGTCTTCGATTTCTTTGATAATTCCATTGTCGACAGCGAATAATGATTGCAGTTCTTGAGGGATCACATCCTGTCCCTGAGTGTTGGTGAGTTGAGCCTGGAGAGCCGTAATGGTCAACCATAGATGGGTGATCTCATTCAACAATGACAGACGGTCTTTCCCCCCTGATGCAACTGAACTCAAATACCCTATAATCTGGAAGGCCGCTGTAGCAACTCCGGCGATGCTCGCTGAGAGGCTCAGGGGGTCCATGACAGCCACCTTCTTTGGTAACCCAATGCATGGTCCGCAAACAGTCAGGATCAAAACAAAACGTTAAAAACAGAAAAAAAGATATGTACTTAGAAATCACATGATTATAAACCGACACGAGGCTGAAAGGAGGCCAAAACGTCGAGCTGAATACCGGCCCCAGCAGCGTGCATAAGTGTTGTGAGCCAGGCGTTCCGTTGCCAATCATCGTCGCGAGACAGAGCTTAGACGGCTCTAGTGCGACAAAGTCTAGTCGTTAGCGGAACCATGCTAGTATTTGTAAGGACTTGAGATGCTGACAGATAGTGGTTTGAGGATGGTGGCTTTGTTGAATTTGATTCAAGATGGTGCAGGTGTAAATAAGTATGAAGAAAGAACTTTCCTGGGTTGGAAGTCGCAGTTCCACGAGACCTGCCAAAACCACCTGCCTACGCGAATGCGAATGGCGAAACAACTTTTTACACACATAGGCAGTACCTCCGTATGCTGGAAAGCTGTATATATGAAAGACTATATATACAGTGTGGGTTTCTACAATTTTGTGTATCTGCTACAAGTCCCAAGGCATGACATTTTCGCGTAGACAGGACTCCGTTAATGCCCATTCATGGATGAAGTTGGCACAATAACCCTGAAGCAAGGCACGGTGCCTTATACTTTGGCACTTGATGTCGTCAGATTCCTGCTCAATCTCTCTTCTTCGACCTGGATGTCTTGGACCCAAACAACCCCAATAGATAGGCAACACGGTTCACAAATAGAAAAGCCGTGAAACCGATGTTTCCCCAGCTAACGGGAGACCATGATGCCACATCAAAAAAGAGATCTGGGCCCATAGCAACGTAAGTCGCATACAGATGGCCGACGTCTGCGATCGCCAGAGCCACGACGGCATTGTGCAGCACGTGAAGCTCGGAGGTGCCGTAGATGATTCCCAGGCCGAGCATGCCTACAAGACCATATATGTTTGCTAGTTGGTAGTTCAAGGCGAGAACGCTGGGATGGTGTGGCAGCGTAGGAGGGTGTGCAAGAGAGGTTTGACCGGCGATGAAGTTATCCGTGTCGATGATCGGGGCGAGAGTACCACCGACCCTAGTAGAAAGTAAGCATTCGTAAAGACGACTCTAGATACTGATGTCGCACTTCAAGCGTCCAGTAGGAAAGACATCGTTGGGTACTCACATGGAGAGTGGCTCCAAAATCCCAAAGAGGATGAAGGGCCATGTTGGAAATAGAGTTGGCATCTTCAGCGATGATATGTACAATGGCTATTCCACTTTGCAGGGACGCTGGAATACTGAGTATAGCAATTGTGCATACTCTGAATTCGTCTGCATCAAGACATGATTAATATTGTCGTCGTGTCATCTTTGAGCTTTCACCCTATTCCATATCAGACAAAGTGCCGGAATAACCATGTTCCCGTTTTAGAGGGTTAGGGTTTCAACAATTCTTATCTTCGTCGCTTCAAGGATATAGGGTTAGGGCTAGACTCGGGTTTAAATATGGTATCTCCGGAATCTATACTGCAAGGGCTGTGCCCTGATTCTCCATTTGATTTGCGGACGAGCATTAGAGAGCAACATAGCAATTCATCTTGTTTCTATGAGGCCTGTATATGGAGTTTATTCGTAGCAGATGGTGGGCATAAACAACAAAGTATGGGAATACTTGATTGAAGTTGAGGTCCTTAAGTGAGGCTCTTTTGGGCGGCCCGTTCGCCCAATAGAATTGTCCCTTTGCGCCTCAGGCAACCATCTTTTTGCTGACCAACGAGCCAAAGTCAACGTCCTTTCATCTCCTTCTCCAACAGACTCAACCAAACACCCCCGCGTGATTCTTCTATTAAACATTCAGATGGAAGGCAACTGTCATTGCTGCTTCCATCACATTACTCGTGACGCAATTTCAGCTCTCAGAGGCCTGCACATTTGTCTCTCCTCTTCGTCAACGCCAATCCCAATGTCCAGCCTGTCACTCAGCAAAACCGATTCCCGCGGTCTAGAATCCTAACCCCCACCCCCAGAGATGCGGAGAACCGGGGATAATCTCTCCTCGTCCCCTTCCGATGAAACGTCTTTACCTCAAATCCGCGATGTCCATTCTCAACTACCGGGACTGCGTATTGCGCCCTTGCGCCAGCCCGTGTCTCGCCGACTGTGGGATACCCCTTTCCCTCTTAAACCCGAAATAGCAGCTCATTCGGGAGGAACGGTAATCACAAATGGGGGCTCTGCAACTCCAAATGTTGCACCTAGCCTTCCTGAAAGGCTTCCCACTTTGGAAGAATTTGTCAACGCTGCCCGTACGTCGGATGCCAATCTGGACGACAACTACCTCAACCCGAACAACCCGCCGCCTCCGAAGACAATTCTGCCAGACTTCATCAACCTTCAGACCGTTGAAAAGTTGCCAAACTTGTTTGAGGAGACCAATGCATCAAAACGTCGCCGTATAGATGTACTTGGCGACCACTTTTCTAGCGAGCATCTTCAACTTCCTGTTCCGCAGGCACAAAACGAAAAGAAGCCACCACCCTTCGGGCCTTTCGCTATCTTGAACGGATTGAATGAGCCGCCTCCGAATGCAGCATTGTTCCCTCGGATTGAAACGGGGTCGCTACCATCGATCTTGACAAGACCTACGATTGAATCGGAGTCGATCTTATCCGAGAAGCATGCAGAGAAACAAGCGGATAAACGAGAGCTACGACTGGAGGAGATTCTTGACCCGAACAGCTTAGACAGATCTAATGTTGATCAAGCCGAGCTAAAGCCCGACCAGCCACCAACAAGTGATTTGGATCAAAATATTAGTCAACATCCGGTCGACAGTAATATGAATCCGTCGAAAAAACCGATCGATGCAAATGAGCCCTTGTCACCCAAAACTCGTGGCCGCTCACGCAGGAATCTTCGGCGATGGACTGAACAGGAGACCACCGACCTGCTCAAAGGCGTGGTCAAATGCGGTATCGGAAATTGGACGGCTATTTTACAACAACCGGAATTGAAATTCAACAAACGTAGTGCTGCTAACCTAAAAGACCGTTTTCGGGTTTGTTGCCCATGGGCATATGGAGCGGCCGATCCGAACGAAGCGACAAAGCAAATACAAGACACTCTCGCGAATGCACTGATGAATGCGGAATCCTTGACTTCTGGGGCTGGCGGCAAAATTCTGTTGCCTGATCCTAGACCAAAGGACAGCAGTACGGCAACTTCTACGGATTTAGGTGAACCTTCTACAGCCAAGTTGAGTGAGCAGCTGTCGACGTTGTCAGCCTCTAGGTCGAACCAGTTGTCTCCTACAACCGCAAGCACATCCGGACCCGGATCTCCAGAGTCTTCATTGACGGCAAAATCTACCCCTACGCAATCTACAAAGTCCAAGTCAACTCTCTCATCATTAGGCATAGCAGAACCGTATTTTACAATCAAGTCGAAGCGCCGATCGCGCCGGCCGTTTACGCCCGCTGAAGATGAGGCTCTCCTCAAAGGCTACGCAGTCCACGGCTTTCAATGGACACTGATACAGCAAGATAAACATCTCAATCTGTCACATCGGCGTGCAACAGATTTAAGAGACAGGTTCAGAACTAAATTTCCCAATGCCTACCGTGAGGGCGGAAGTGTCAGTGGTGGAAGCATTGGATCGTTACAGCGCGAAAGCAGTAATGAGACCGCACAGACTCTTAGTAACAACAGAAAGGCAAAGGATGCCACGCCATCATCCAAGAAATCGAAAGAAACTCCGCAGTCAATATCACTACCGCCGCCATTAATGTCGCCGCCAGTGGCTAGCAGTGCTAATTCACCGGACAAGAAACGCAACCCCCATTTACCCGATTCGTCCAGTCTCACGTCTATAAGCTCACTCTTACCGCCGCTACCTCCATTGACTCAGTCAAGTATGATGCTCGACTCATCGAGTGGCTCTGTAGGCGGAGGCGGGCAAGGCATGATATCGTCTTTGTCCTTTTCTTCGAGCTCGGGTATGGGCAACCACAGTACGAGTTTCACGTCTGTGTCATCGACGAGCAATACGGCTACAAGTTCGTGGGAAGATAATACTCTTCCACCTTTCAATTGGAATGATGATATCAGTTAAACTAGTTACTCCTGGTCTTGCTAGTTCCTTTTTTGTTAATATTTGACGGAGGCTTGTTCAGGAATCTCGTTTCCAGGAGTTTTGACTGTTTTCCCGGGAAATATTAGCCAGATTTTGAATGAAGAAATATGAACGAGATATTGACATTTCTGTTGTGTCCAATCTCGACGACAATCAATTTTTAGATTGAAGACATTCGCTAGTCAGAACAAACCGAGTACGAAAAGAAACCAGATCGAGAATTGCATTGAAGGCATAATAACAAACAGGTATTTGACGAGACAAAAAGAAAAAAAAAGGCACCACCAACTATGGAAGGAAGAAAGAAAAAGGCTAGAAACATCAGTGCACATAATTACATCTCAAGTGCTTGCTAGAAATGGTTGACATGTGTAGACATCGCAGAGTAGTCATCGTTTCAGACATGAGTGACTCATACATTTACCACGCATTTCGATCCCAGTTCGGATCTACAAACAGTTCATTAGTCCTCGCATGCGGGAAAACAAGGAAAGAACTCACCTTGAATAAAACTAGCCAACACTTTACTCCCCGTCTGCAACAACGGATGCCCAGCCACAATCTGCAAAAACCGCTGTAACCCTTCCCTCCTATGTTCAATGACTTCGTCACTAAACCGATTCGTAAACACTTTTCCCGGCAAAGGTGGGATAGTCACTCGGGAAGATTCGCGCTCTAGAATGTCACGGAAATATTCAAAGTCCGAGTATCGACGACGTACGACGGATTGTTTGAGTTTGAAGGCGGGGATGTTGGTTCGGCAGACGATTTCGTAGGATGTGTACATTGAGCGGGATGTGCCATGGGTTTGGGGGTTGCGGACCTGTTGTTTTTTTTTGTTCTGCATTTAGCTTTCCTTGCTTTTATCTCAAAGATTTTGTAAATGAGTATATATACCTCAATCTCGAGGAAATTCTCTGGTGGACCGTAGATTTCCTCAAAGGTCTGATGGCGCGCGTCTGGGATGGACTGCATTCTGACTATCGAGTATTATTTCCGTGGATGAAATAATAAGATTTCGGCGCTAATTTCCAACTGCTGATGTCCAAAAGAGCTTGAAATTGAGAGTTTCTTGAGTGATCGCGTGCCGATACTGCGCTTATGTTTCGATGGCGCAGTTTGATGACGAAGCTGGTTGACTGCCTCACCCAATCCTTGTCCTAACGAGAGTCGTCTGTCTGATCGATTATTTCACTGCGCAATTGCTCTGACGACTGAAGACTTAGAGTCTGGCTGGAAGTAATGAAGCAAAAGAGTAGGCTGGGATATACTGCGATGGAAGCTGCGAGAGTTGTCCCTGCCATTATCCCATATCGCAACATGGCGGGGCAGCGTCCAATCATAGCGCACGCCTGCCTCGCACGGACCATGCTTCAATATCTTAGTCACTTCCTCCTCCATCACCACTGCTATCAAAGATACTCTCAAAGCAGTGTCTGTATGTACGACAATTCTACACGGCCTCTATCGAATGGTCAGAGAATATTCATAGCTTGACGGTATCGGTCAAGTACACCACTTCAACCGAAATCAGAGAACATACCAGTCCGGAACATGATAAGTCGCCTATCTGATACTTCACTATCCTCGCGCAGATAAAATCTCCATAACCTCGTCGTCTGGTGTGCGATTCTTTTCTTTTCTTTCCTATCTGATGTCGCAACCAGAATCCCCGGGATTTTCCTGATTGTCTTTTTTGTCCAGGGGAGTTTCCAACAGAGGATTTCGACATGTTGCCGATGCACGAGCATGCCACTGAATAGGACCTGCACGCAACTATTCCGCTGATTGATGGCTTGCACTGTTGACTGATTAGAGCAGGAAATCGAACTTGGTACATCGCAAGTCGATTGAGTTTGGGAGATCGACCTCCGCTGAACGGGGTTCGCTCGCATGGCGTAACGATATGGTCCAGAACATGCGAAGATCGACGGTCCAAGAATTACTCAACTTTTTTCTTCCAGTAAGCTGTTGCCAACCCCATTTCTAATAATTTATGGAAGTAAACAGGTATAATCTGGTGCCAAGGCAAGCAGCTGCCTGCGATGCCTAGAATAGGTGCCTAGTAGGCAACCAGACAATGATCATGAAAGACAGAAGGCCCCCGAAGAAGACAACTCTGGAAGAACAAAAATGTCAAGATTTATTTCAATTGAAGATGGCCAGCTTAAACGACGGCGATTTCTACTGGAAGAGTTGCATATGCCTCGCAGCATTGTTCTGGATCGCGTGGAACGTCGCCTGTTTCAAGGCCTCTTCAAAGAGGGCAAAATTAAAAGATCAGAGATGGATACAGAAGTGGGAAAAACAGCGTCACGAGCGCAATCGGCTTGTCCAACGCGAGATCTATTTTCGAGAAGAGTTACGCAAACTTGAGAAACAAGATGACGAGAAGAGCTGCTCCGATAGACGGGATACCTTGCAACAATCTCTAGAGCACACCATCCAAGAGCTTTGGCTGTGCAAACGAGCGATGTGTGCACTTTTATTTGAGAAAGCTGATACCGGTCCATTAGTACATAAATATTGGGCAGAACAGCGCAAACCACAGGGAAAGGTTGAACAAGACAGGCTACTGGAGAGTTGTATTGCGGCAGGTGGATGTTGCGAACGAAAATGCAATTGCTGCTTCAGACCTCGCCGAACAGATGATGGGAAATCAAGCATATGTTTTAATATTTTCACAATGTCTCGTGATATTTATGGTCATTGCACGGAAGAGTGTGGGTGTTGTCGGCGCTATTGGGGATTCGCGTCAGTTGTGCGAAATGAAGCTGATGGGTCTTTAACTTGCTATAGATGAATGGATTTGATTTGGTTGAAGAGGGTATTTAGCTAATTACAAGTTGATATCAATGCAATCTCAACTATGTTAGAATCTAGCGAGACCAATTTTGAAAGTTATTTGTATAGGAACTATTGTGGGGCAAAGATCTTGAAATTCACTGCCTTAATCTACCTAAGAGGCTTGCTTCGCTTCGCTGTACTTGTACAAGGGCACAGCTACTGGTCCTGGACACCACGTAGAGGTGCAAGCCTTTGTCCAGGTGTCGTACACAGGGCCCGTACGACTGGGCATGTCTGATCTGTTTAACACTATCAGTAGTGACGGTCGTAGAGGCAGACGACCGCTTGCGAAGCGAAGAACACTGGCAGTTGTACACCACAGGTGGTTGGCTGGGTGCTGGAAACAATGACCGAGCGCTGGGAACATGCTACAGTCAGTGACTCAGTCATCTCAACTACAAGTTCCAAACATTCACTCACCAATTCTGTGCCCAAATGATCGCTACAGGAGAATAGCCTGTCCAGATCCAGAGCATCACAAACATAAACGTCCATGGATACTCAACGGCTACCTCAAAACAAAAAAGGCAGCCCACCCAACCATGGCTGCCGTAGCAGCCGTGGCGCTTGCATTGGCGATGGGGGTGATTGTGTGGTTCCTTTGATATCAAGTGCAGTTAGCTAACACTATTACATGGATGGTGACATGAATGTACATGCAAAGAGAACTTACATCGTCGTCGATACTTCTGTGATATTCGTATTCTTTGGGCGACGGTCGTTCTCAAGGGCGTCGTCGTCGTCTTCTTCTTCGTCTTTTTCTTCTTCTTCTTGATATCCAGTGCAGTTAACCAACACTGTTATAGTAATGAAGACATGAATGCACATGCAGAGAGAACTCACGTTGTTGTTGTGTTGTCGTCATCGTGGAAGGCAAGGGAGAAGAGGAAGAGAAAGAGGAGGGGGAGAGGAAGGTGCGAGGTGGCTGGCAAACGAGATGTTCCCAAGATGGAAGGTACCTGCCTGCCTCGCACCTTCCTCGGTTACTTGATCAAACAAGGACTTTCAAATCACATGATTGCACTCTTCTGGTGGACCCGATATAAAGCCGATCGGGGTTGAGCGCAGTCTTTTAAGATCGTCGTCATAAAAGCGACTGATCTCAGGTGGTTCCCCAGTATTGAAGGGGAGACCAGGAATGATGAAGAACAAGCTTACGAGATTGACTTGCCTGAGAATTTCCAAGGACAGTCGAGTGCTGTCAATCGCCCATCTCGAGCCATGCCCGTTCCTTTGTCAAGAATGGCATAGTGAACGTAGGAGTCGTGGACTTTCGGGGTGACGAAGTTGTTTGCAGAAACTTGAAAATTTGACGCAAGGGCACCACAAGACGATACAAGCTTGATATATACCTAGTCTGGTACTTTCAAATTGGATGTTGTAGCCAGTCAATCTATTCAGATTATCTGCTATCTTCACGATATAATGACCATCTGTATGGAATGTCTGAAAAGCAAGAATTTGTGGGAGATAATGGAGTGAGAATCGGGCGTGAGAAATGAAGTCATGAGGCTCAAGCACTAGTACTACAGCTTAGGGCAGAGTCGGATCGGGGAAATATTGTTCCCCGGTCGATCCATCGATGTACGTTGCAAAGTAGACTAGCCTAGTGAGGATTAGTCTGGACTGGCTTGCTCTAGCGTCGGGTGCACCCCGACAGCGATCAAAGTTGAGTAATCTTGCTAACTTCTTATATGAGTTAAAACAGTGAAAAACTTCAGATTCTTGCTTATCCGAGACTCAAAACATTCGGACGAAAAAGCCTGCGGACGAAAATGGACGGACTTAAGATGCTAACACCGTCCAAGGTGTCAGATCAAAATTTTAAAAGATACCTCTAATTGGAAGGTATCAGGCTATCTTCGTATTTATTCTCTAAAAGTTCTGCGGCGACAACAATGATTAACGCCGCCCAATGTCCGGAAATGGATTGTGTACCTAAGTGGCTTGCAACGATGGCATCATAGACCTCTAAGCCCCTGACGAAATACTTATCTTTGGAAGGAATTGTACATGATGAGAAATATAAATACCTGAGACTGCAGCCTCGAGCTCAACTCTCATGCCTAGGTACATTGTAAACAACATTGCGAAACATAGTTACTATTATCAACCTTGGAAACAATCATCATCATGTCTACCACAGACGTACCTCTTCGCAAACTCGGCAAGAATGGACCCCTAGTTCCAGCCCTGGGTCTTGGTCTCATGGGAATGTCCATACTCTACGGAGTACCGCCAAGTGACGAAGAACGCTTTAAAGTACTCGATCGCGCAGTGGAAATAGGAGCTACCAGCTGGGACACATCTGAGTGAGTATTGCTCCCTCAACGCAACAATCAAGCTAATATAAGCTGAATCTCAGTTTATACGGCGACTGTGAAGAGCTACTGGGCAAGTGGTTCAAGAAAACTGGGAAAAGGGACAAGATCTTTTTGGCTACGAAGTTCGGTCTCGTGAAAGGATCGCCTACTTTTGAAAAAGATACCTCTGCGGAGTATTGCAAGAAGGCTTGTGCTGAAAGTCTGAGAGTGTTAAACACGGATTATATCGACATTTATTACATGCATCGCGCCAATCCAAATACACCTATTGAGGAGACGGTTCGAGCCATGGCTGAGCTTAAAGCGTATGAAATGCTCCTTCCCCCCCCCCAGCATTGATTTATCAGGGTTAAAAATTTGCTAACATTGTTTATCTTACAGTGAGGGCAAAATAAAATACTTGGGTCTCTCGGAAGTGAGTTCCGCAACACTGCGTCGCGCCTGTAAAGTGGCCCATATAGACGCCGTACAAGTCGAGTACTCGGCTTTCGTGACGCAAATAGAGGAATCAGCAGGCACCAACCTGCTTGATACAGCCCGTGAACTAGGCGTCGCCGTTGTCGCTTATTCACCGTTAGGCCGTGGAATCCTTAGCGGGGCCTATACCAAGAAAGACACGCTCTCAGCGGAAGGCGATAAACGTGCTGAATGGTACCCGATGTATTCGGAAAAGAATTTCGACGCCAATGTCAGACTTATTGAGAAATTGAGAAATATCGCCGACAAAAAGAATTGCACGCTAGCCCAATTGGCTATTGCTTGGCTGTTGAAACAGGGTGACGATATCATCCCGATTCCTGGAACGAAGAAGATCCACTACCTTGAAGAGAACTGGGGTTCTCTTCGTGTGGAATTGACAGATGAGGAAGAGGCAGAAATCAGAAAGTTGATAAAGGATACAGGAGTTTCCGGTGGAAGGTATGTGGAGTGGGCTGGTGATGGAACACTTGCTGACACTCGGGAGGAATAATTGTATGATATTGAGTTGATATTTGCTGGTTATTCTAGCTAGAATGACTACTATCGTTGCTTGTTTTGTATGTTGATTTTATTGATACCTAGCTTGGTTGACATGGGCAGTATATGGACATCTTGACTGCATGAGATTGATTCGTCTCATACTTCAAAGGTGGAAAAGAAGTATATAGAATTTAGGTAATTTCGCAACGTTGATATCCATCATATTACTGTTTAATGTGTATTGAGATAGATTATAAATCTGAAGGTAGCTCAGGCCTAATCTCATAAGGGTAGCTGCATCGACGTGAATAATCAGCACGAGGAAAAGAATCAACTAGCTAGGGGGGTAAGGCCGTATTTTATACCCATCTGGCCATCCTCGTTCATGACGTATACCCAAATCTTCATACAAAATCATATGACAGAGTCGGTATCCCAATAGGGCTCCGATGTGTGGCAATAGACGCCCAGTTGATATCCTCCGACACGTATTAAGAAATATCCCCATGGCCGTTCCGGTAGATTCTCATATCTTGATATAGGGTTTCGGCAAGAAAGCCCTAATAACTGGCGGCCGAAGCCGTCACAATGAAAAAGAAAAAGAATAAGAAAACGAAGACTTATATTATGCTTATTAATTCTTCTAGAATAGAGCATACTTCATACAATTTGGAATCTAATCAACTAATCTCTGGCAGCTTCTCTATTGCCCTTTAACTTCCCCAGATGTCTGACTCATCTTTTCCTGGAACAGAACGTAAAAGGATGTAGGACCATATCAACTTTGTCTCCAGATAATGATAGGAGACTTGAATGCGAGTTTCACTTTGGCCTAATTTATGGCGTGAGGCATGGGTTGTTGTTGATTTTAATACAATATATTTTAATAATGGCCTCTGGACTTGGCATTGAGCTGCTATGCTTGCAGGACCTAGCCAACTACATGCTCTATTTCACGAGGGTTGGCAGCACTAACATTTACCATGCAAGGACTCCATTAATTCTCTTATGATACTCCGCGAATGATGCCAACCCTGAAGGAATCAATTGATACTTGTTGTACCAACCATAGAAATTTCCTTGGATGTCACGTTTACCTTCTCTAGATTTATTACATGCCATATTCACATAGCTTCAGTGGTTATAATATGGGTGTAATTCTCATTAGTTTTTGGCTTCTTGACTTGACATTATATCGACGACGAGGTTGTTGAGTGATGCTTGATAGATAATGGGGCATGAAAATGAGGGGAGGGAAGGACAACGCCCGGGCATTGCCGCGCTTGATAAGAGCACTGGCTGGCATTTGTATTTGCTAATGTACCTGATTTGTTGATTGCCCAGAGACAGCCTTGCCAACCACAGGGCAGACAAAACAGCAACTCGCCGTGCCGCACGCACGCTTGTTATGCTGCAGTCTCCTCATCCTCTTATTTCCCTCCTTTTCCCCTCCTTTCCCCCTCTTCTCTTCTCTATCTTCTCTTCTCTATCTTCTCTTCTCATCTCCTTCTTGCTCTATCTCTACCCATTTTTCCTCCTAGCCTCGACGTTTCCTGTTGTTTTACTCTATTTCAGCTTTGGTACCCTTCTCGGTCCCACTTTACTTTTTTAAACCAAAATTTCCTCTCCAGGATGATGCGAGACACTGAGGAACTTCTGAAATGGTAAGCTATCCGAATGAACCTCAGCCTCGCCCGTCTCAGGCTAACACTGTCCTATAGGTTTGAAGGCCTCGCCTCTCGTACCTTAGACCTGGTTGGAGATTACGCAGGAGACGAACTTTTTCTAATTGAAGGAGACTCGCTACTTCTACAGTGTTTCTCTGACAAGATCCTGGACTTCTCTCACGGCCTTCAGCTACTACACGTTACATACCTAGTTGAAAAGCTCCTTAGCCAGCTTAAGCAACGCAAATGCGTGTTCCACGTCGTCTTCTTTTCCAACCATGCGCAGATATGCATCCCTCCGAACGTCGACGAAAGGTGGTGGCCCAAGTATCGCCTTGCCCGGGAAGCAATTCTACAACATCTAATGCAGAATCTCCCGGCTGCGGTCCCTTCGATCCAGATACGGCTCTTTGACGATTATCGATGCAGTGGCTTTGAAAAATACCTTAATGCCGTTGGCGCATATTTCTTGATGTGCCATGATGGTACTAATCCTGTTCTAGGAAAGGTTCAGGGTTTTGCAGAATTGTCAGAGGGTTCTGACACGGCACAGTCAGATGACGATTATTTAGACCTATCGGACCAGGAGGAGTGCTCGAATAGCGCGTCTTCAGGTAACTGGCCAGCAAAGATAATACTACGGTCCATGATGTACTGGTTTATCGCTCATGGGTTTAATATCTCAATTCTCAATAGCTTAGAGTTCCGGGATTCAAAGGTGCGTTCTCTCGCCATAGCATAACAAGAACCCTGCAGGAACGCTTACATCTACAGGTCATGTCGATGATACTTGAGGGCTCTGTCTCACGCGGCCGAGAGCTTTGTGAGTCTGGTACCTCACTGTTGGCGTCTTCTAACGAATCTTCTTTATCTTCGACCAATGTCGACGGTCATGTTCCTGATAATATTTCGGCAATGGCCAAACAGCAAGAAGGGGAACTGACTCAACGTGAGTGGGTGACAGTAATTGCCCTTGGAATGATGACATCCGAATTTTCGCCTTCCGACCAGGGTATTTTGGATGCCTGTGCCCTGTTACTGCACACGGCCATATTGAGCGAATGCAGACTTGCAGAAAGGGCCGTGGTCCAAAAGCGGTCTCATGCAGGCGAGGCCTTTCTTGAACGATATGCCAATGCGGCAGTTAATGTTCTTACGTCCAGATCATGGCATGAGTTTATCACAAAGATACCATGCCGATGTGATTTGGGCGACGTCGTTGATGGGAATCTATTCTTGGAGACAATAAGTATTCTGGAGCGAACAAAATGCACCGATTCTTTCGGTTCATCCATTCTGAAGAAGTTTGAACTGCTTAAAACGGTTGTTTCGGACATGTTTGACATCGACATCCTATCAGCTGCAGTTGGATTTGAGGTGTCAGGGGTGTACAGCTGCGATACACCTAGTCCACGATCAGCGGGGGTCATTGGCGCGCTCAGAAAGAAGAATGGCGCAGACGTCCTGCCGTTCAGCAATCCGATTATCGATGCACACTTAATGCCCGTCTCCGTTGTAACAAGAAATGACGCTGATGAGATCATTAGCTCGAGCACGTCACGCATTTTCCAGGAGCTCAGCCATTGGCACAACCACAAGCGCCTACTCAATACACGACTCGACCCCCCGCTCACTACGAGACAGAAGACTCTCATAATCCGCCTCAACCAGTTCTTCATGAACGATGTGAGACGGTACGCTGCAAGTCTCACGAACGCAGTGGGCGGATTACTTGAACCCGAGACAGTATGTGTGAAGCCTCGAGAGGCGAAACTGCCCAATAAAATCAAATCCCCAAAGAGTAAAGAGAAGACGCCAACATCAGAGCTTGAGGGTAATCGTGGTCCATTATCTTCGGCACGCAAAATTGGCGGGAAGCATGTAAAGACATCCATGCGAGACCAGATCGCCGCTCAACAGCAGTTGAAACAGAATGATGTTGTCGAACGACATCTTTCTGCTTGGCAATCCATGATTAAGAACTTCGACAGTGAGCTTGAATACTCCACACGATATCTTCAAGTAAAACAGTACCTCGAAAGGTTACCCTCGGACAAGAGAAGCGCTGTTGAAGTAGAGGTACTGGCGTATATGACAAGCACTTTAGTCCTTATGTGGAAGGAAAAATGCAACGCTCGGTGTCGGGACTCTTCAATGCCCATAGTTGCGTTAGTCTGGCATACAATTCAGCAGATTGCAAAAGCGAAACATGGCGTCACTGATGAAATAGCTCAGTGCATACAAAACACACTGAGGGCACTCGGACTTCCCAATCTTGAACTGCCACGACATGGAAAGCGCAGAATGGCCTTTGATTTTGCTGTCTTTGATATGAACGCTGCTAACATTAGTGTTGGCATATCGCCATCTGACTTCCAACTCATCCACGCCGGCGCATACATGGACCGTAGTATGGGCTCGGCCCCAGATCCCCGCATTCATGACTTTGAGCCGGACCTGTGGCAGCGAGAAGTCCTTGATCAGATTGATGCTCGAGGAAGTTTGTTTGTGGTAGCGCCAACCAGTGCTGGAAAAACATTTATATCGTAAGCTTCACTTGTTGACTACGTGGTAGCCATCACTAATACAAGAGGTGCAGCTTCTACGCCATCAAACAGATCCTAGAAGACGATAATGATGGAATATTGGTTTATGTCGCTCCCACCAAAGCACTTGTTAACCAAATTGCAGCGGAGGTACAGGCGAGGTTCTCCAAGACTTTCAACAATGTGCCGGGAAAGTCGGTTTGGGCAATTCACACACGCGATTACCGCATAAACAACCCAAATGGATGTCAAGTTCTAATCACAGTCCCTCATATCCTGCAGATCATGCTCCTCGCTCCATCGAACGCGGAGTCGTGGTCCCCCCGCATCAAGCGCATTATCTTTGACGAGGTCCATTGCATTGGCCAGGCGGAGGATGGTGTTATCTGGGAGCAATTGCTCCTTCTAGCCCCTTGCCCCATCATTGCACTATCTGCGACAGTTGGTAACCCAGAGGAGTTCAAAGAGTGGCTGGGAATGGCTCAGATGGCAAATGGCTTAGATCTACGAATGATTCAACACAAAACCCGGTACTCTGATTTGAGGAAATTCATCTATAATCCGCCGAACAAGTTTGTGTTCAATGGACTTTCGACGCCACCTAAACTCCCTGCCCTTGGACTTGACGAAAGTCCGAACATGGCTTTCCTACACCCCATTGCCAGCCTTATTGATCGGTCCCGCGGCCTGCCCGACGATTTAAGCTTGGAGCCTCGGGATTGTCTTATGCTATGGAAGGCCATGAAAGAGCATGCCACAGACGCATTCCCTATCGATGATCTCTTGGACCCTGCAATCGCTTTGCCGGGAATTATCAAGAAGGCAGATGTTATTGAATGGGAGACCAAGCTGAAGGCGGTGGTTAGGGATTGGATGAGCCATGACAACTCTCCTTTTGAGGCAGTTGTTCAGGAACTATCGAAGACATTGTCAGCGACTAATCCTGAAGTTCAAGTCTCCGGCGAAGTCCATGAATCTCTTGCCCCGACTGTCATCGAGAAGAATAATATCCTCGATACGACACTGCCATTGATATGTTCACTCAATGACCAAGGTGCCCTCCCAGCATTGTTCTTCAACTACGACCGAGCAAACTGCGAGAGAATTTGTTATAATCTTTTGGATCAACTTGAAGAGTCAGAAAGGCGTTGGAAAGCGACTAGTCCTGCATGGCAGACGAAATTAACTAAGTTTGAGATATGGCAGAAGGCTCGGGAAAAACAAGTGCTCGTGAAGGAGCCCAAAAGCAAAAATAGACGACGAGGTGGCGACGACGCTGAAAGAACATCACAATTAGAGCTTACGAGGGAAATGGCCTCTAAAGACTCAAGCTATTTTGAGTCCTTCAATCCGGAGGACCCCATTCGAGGATTCCATTTTGCGGACGAAATGAAGCTCACATCTTCGGAGTTCGAAAAATATGCTACAGAGCTGAGGAAATGCGAAGTTCCTAAGCGACTAATTAGTGCCCTAGAGCGTGGGATTGGTGTCCACCATGCAGGTCTGAATCGCAGATATCGCCAGGTCTGCGAGATTCTTTTCCGGAAGGGTTATTTGCGTGTCGTTATTGCCACCGGAACGCTAGCACTAGGTATCAATATGCCTTGCAAGACGGTCGTATTTAGCGGGGATTCGGTTTATCTAACGGCTCTCAACTTTCGACAGGCAGCTGGTCGTGCCGGTCGTCGTGGATTTGACTTCCTGGGTAATGTCGTTTTCCAGGGACTTTCTCACCAGAAGGTATGCCGCTTGCTGAGTTCCAGATTGCCCGACCTAAATGGACATTTTCCGATCACTACCAGCCTGGTATTACGTCTCTTTATCCTACTCCACGAGTCGAAACAGGCCCCATACGCTGTCAGGGCAGTCAACTCCATTCTCTCCTGCCCCAGGATATATCTAGGTGGACCAGAGTCGAAGCACACGGTACTCCATCATTTGCGGTTTTCGATTGAATACCTCCGTCGAAACTGGCTTTTGGACAGACAGGGAGCAGCCTTGAATTTTGCTGGAATGGTCGCCCATCTTTACTACACCGAGAACTCCAGTTTCGCGTTTCATGCTCTTCTCAGCGACGGTTATTTCCACCGACTCTGCAAAGATATCAACAAAAGACCTAATGAAACACTTCGCACACTGATGCTGGTGTTGTCACATCTGTTTAAACGCCATTCCCTCCGACCGAGTGTCTTGGAGTCTTGGGAGGCTAGAGGTAAATCCACATCGGTCGTGATCTTGCCACAACTACCTAAGAGTGCAGCGGCGATACTGAATTCTCATAACAAGAAGACGTTGAGTGTATGCTCAGCATACGTGACCACCTTCATCGAGCAGCATATTCATGACAGTGATTCCACACTTCCTCTAACCGGTATTAAATGCGGAGGAGACCAGCCGGCAAAAGATATGGGCACCTCAATGTCGTTTCTCGAGCCAACGCAAGTTACCTCGTCTTTCATCGCGCTATCCGGGCATCGTGACGAATGGAACAGTATTCCCGAACTCTGCAACACGGTCCGAAGCGGAGTATGGCTTGAGCAGTCCGCCATCCCACACGTCCAAGTTACGCCGGAGGATGGCCAAGCACCTCTAAATGCGTATCTGTACGACTTCTTCAAACATGGGAACTTTCATGCTCTGGTGAACGAGAACATGATTCGTCAGGGAGATCTCTGGTTCTTTTTGAATGATTTCTCTCTTGTCCTTGCCACCATCGTAACTACTCTGGAGAACTTCATGAAGCTGTCCCCTAGAACAGATGTGGAGATGTTGGAAACACTGGGTAGCGGCGATCGTTTAGAAGAGGAAGTGGATGAGAAAGCACTGGGAGCCGTTGAGAACCAGCTTACGTCTATGGAACTGCCACCAAGCAAGGGGAGACAGCCCGCCAAACCTGTAGCCATTCGACTAGCTAAGAAGAAGGCAACCGTGTCCGACAATTGGGATGACGATCAGAATGACGATGAAGAAGATTATTGTGTTTCCCAAACTGGAAGCTTTGGGCCTGGACAATGTCAGAGCACGAACGGTAGCGCTGATCCTTCCTTGACCACAGATACAGATGGAGTTCTTGAAGGCCAAGGACTCTTGCAAGTTCTCCAGGCATTCAAGATGCTCCAGGTGGAGTTCAACCAAAAGTTCAAAGCCATGTGGGCGTGATTGGACATGGATCATTGTTGGTTGCTGACCTCCAGGGTTGGTGTATTTGGGTACGGAATCGATTGACGATGCCAACATTGGATATGTCTATTTAGAATTGTTTCTTTTTCCCCTTTCATATTCAAGATTGTGCTCTGATGTGGTAAGTCAGTTGAATACAAATAAAGAACTTGTTATCTTCAATGGGCAATAGGATTTCCTTATTGGCTGCTCTTGGCGCTTGCACTATTACGAGTAGATTATTCGTTTCAAGCTATTGGGAGAATTATTTATGACTTCGGCGTCTATGCAAGACGGAGAATGGATTAATTAGCGATAGCCAATCCTGCACATTGGTGACCCTAATTTTCATACGTTGCATGTAAGCCAAGAAAGGCTCTCTACCACACAGAACAGATAATTTTGCCCAAGAACCAGCTGCATACACTGCGCCACATGGGCTTGCAGCCTAAGTCGCGACAAATTATTTGCAACCTGAAAATTTCCGGTCTCTTGTTCATCTAACATAAATAGTAGTGGTGGTCTATACTTGCAATTGCCCCGATCAACTCATATACACTCTCGAATACTCGCGACTCCATACCTTGAACGTCTATCACAATGGATCTTTCACATTATATGATCCCAAGCTTCGACTTGATGGAGAACTTCCACCAATTTATTGTGAACATCACGGCAAACTTCGCAGATACTTGGTATGAGTTTTTGCAGTGGCTCTCACGGCCGGGTAGGTACCTCACGCTTATTACCAAGTACTATTTACTGGGGATTGACTGAGCAACTCAGATATTCTTGCCATTATTACTGCTTGGTGGATCACCTTTACCATCGTCATGATCCTTCTGATGAGTCTTGGATTTGGACCTCGCGGAATTATTGCTGGTCAGTTCATGTTCATACATAGTCTCCCCCGCCAAATTTGTTTATTCACGCCTAAGCAATCTACAGGTTCAATGGCAGCTGCGTTCCAGTCATTCATGTACGGCGGATTTACGCCGGCTGGTGGAATTTTCGCGACAGTGACAAGTATGGCAATGTTGGGCACGGTCATGCCGCCATTTGTGATACTTGCTTCATTTATCGCCACCGGGGTATCAATGGTCGTATGGAAACTCGGGGTAGGACGATGAGGCTTTTTGAATATTAGGTCAGAGTGTTATGCAAGTTGGTTTCGTAGCACGGTCACAGCTAGGGCACGTCCGGCAAAGCCCTAGTCGCCTGCGACAGATATGCTGGAGGATTACCTTATTTGGACGTTATTGTAGTGAAGAGCCCTTTATAAGCAAGAGAGAGGGTGATAGGGTCCATCGGTGTTTTATAGGTGAAAACTTGGATACAAGCTTGTCAACCCTGTCAACCGACCGCTCAGGCGTCTCCGTGAGATACCTAACATTGTAGCAGACAGTAATTTAAGATTTCATCTGTTCCTGGGAAATGCTAATGCACCGACAGTACGGAATGCGACAGTCGATTGGAACTATAACTTATGCCCTTGCTATTTTGTTGACCCTCTAAGCCAAATCACCACTTTCGATATTTCGATGCATGGACTGGGCAGCAGAGCACGGAGCAAAATTCATCCCCAAACAGGTACAAGCTGATTCATCTCAAACAAAGAGAGAAATGCTACGCGGATAGGGTGCTGCATATTGGAAAACGTGATGAGTGGCTAGAATGTCATAAAGACTTGAATATGACTCGCTAAAGAGAAAAGCCAGTAGAGTGCAAAATCCAATCTCAGCACATCCTAGCTCTAACACAATTGAACCTCACTACTTCACATTCTTTCATACCTGCTCTTCTACATCAACGAGTCTCGATTCAAGGACCTCCGCTGTTGAAGGGAAGGTAGCAAGATATATTCGTGTTGATGTCAATGTTCGCTGTCAGAACCTCCCGGCTCACGGTTGCCAGTGTCTTTGGTGGCTAATTCCACTTCATGGTTGCACCTGCAGTCACACTATTTATTCAACGCCCTAGTCAAATTTGTCGCTAAAGAATGGAATATGCTATTGTCCGATTCTAGTACTCACGGCATCATTATCGTGGCAGCCACAACTGCAGTTATAGCGGCAAGAACAACCACGCATGTCGGTATCTTCACCTTGGCAACCGACACGACGACAACCAGGACACATATACTTCCGATGATCAATGATAGGGAAGTCAACAGTAGAATGAGGATCTCTGTCTGAATTCTCCATCTGTAGTCCCAGGAAGCTGACGCTGTCAATGCGGACAAATATCAGTAGGGGGAACTTTCGACCTAAGCAGGAAGGAGCTGGATCAGAGGAGTGAGGAACGGCACCAAATTGTAAATTGATGCGATGCAGCAAGGCTGATATAAATTTTGAAAGATTGGAAATATAGCAATTTTATAGATATTGTTCCTCTCACATTGGCCGGGAGCCCGATGCTTCTGCACTCAGATCCTCTGAAAATCAACGAGGGTGATGTCCAGTCGTGTGTTTCGCTTCATATTCCGTGGCCTCGACGTTACATCTGCCTAGGTCAAAAGCTTCTAAATCTCAAAAATTCGCCAAAATCGAAAATTTCCTAAAAGGGCAAAAGCAACACATCGTTTTTGCGGAAGGCTAGTCCTGATGTGGAAGGGGCTTTACTCCCTGGATATCAACCAATCAGCATCGCGGATAGATTATGTTGACGGAAATGAGTCAAATGACCGTTTGTTCTATCCAGCGGCAACATACCGTATGTAGTTAGCGTCGTTGGGATATAAGATATCTCTCTCGCCAGAGAGGGCATCTTTCGCACAACACAATCCTTGACAGATGGACATCAATATCAAGATCTTCTTCCCTGTCGATGCTCAAAAGATTATCCTGAAACGATAACGACGCGTCGACGCGGTTTCTTCTTAAAACCCTGAACTTTATCATAGAAGCAATCTTTTCTACACCATCAATTTCAGTGATTGACAAGTTCGAGACATATGATTGTACAGACAAAATGGAATTTCCAGAGCCAGAACTGACATATTCTGAGTATGCTCCATGAGAAACTATTTAAGTATGCAGGTTCTAACACCATGTACAGGTTTCTCAGCTCAGATATCTTAACACTTGCCACAGAGAATTCAGAACGGACCTTCAAAATTCACAAAGCTTTGCTTGAATCGAAGAGTAAAGGGCTTTTTAGCAGGGTAGGAAATTTCAGGGAAGGCTCCGAAAAGATCTACCGATTCCAGGACACTTCCGAAAACACTCTTTTGCGTTTCATTCAATGGGCGTACACAGGCGCCTATCCCGAAAACATCAAAAAATCTGGCCTAACAAGCACCAATGCCACGCAAACATCTATTTTTGATGACGGTACCACAGCTGGCGAGAACCCATTAAACTGCCATATGCAGATGTATATTTTCGCCCATGTGTATCAAATATGGCGGCTCGAATCACAGGCATATGAGCGTATCACAAACCGCCTCAAAACAATCGAAAAACCAAAAGATGCAAAACTTAAACGGGAGGTGATCTCCATGATGAACCTGGGTTTCAAAAAGATTCATCGTAATGATCGACTCTTGAAGTGGCTTGGAAATTATGCATCGTTCTGTCTGGGCGAGCTGAGAGCGGTACCCGAGTTTCAGGAACTGCTAGAAGAAGTACCGTCTTTCAGCCTAGCTATGCTGAAGTATTTGCAACCTGCGTCAACTGCGCCCTGGGACCAAATTTCTACATTCGGTGAGTCTTCAGCGTTGGGCAAGTCTTCAGGATTCGGCGGTTCAGCGTTGGGCGAGTCTTCAGCGTTCAGCAAGTCTTCAGCGTTGGGCAAGTCTTCAGGATTTGGCAAGTTTTCAGGGTTCGGCAGTCCTCCAGTCTCAACTACTCAATCACAACAGCCGTCTGGACTTTTCGGTGCTCGATTATCTCCAGCTCCCTCGGGATCTCTTTTCGTGGATACAACGCCTCCAGCTCCCTTGGGATTTTCTTTCGGTCGTGCACCATCTCCAGCTCCCTCGGGATCTCTTTTTGGGCAGGCAACATCTGCTGGAAGCGATCCTGCTCCTTAGCAGTAAGGGCTTTAAGGGACAGGCGCGCAGTGGACTATGAACTCTTAGCTTCTTGTCGGAATTTTACAATCAGAGCTTGAGGCTACTGCCGATTTTCTGGCTATATACTCCGAAAATCACTTCCGTTTTAGTTTATAGTTTACATGACTGTACTCCATTTTCAAGCAAGCAAATAATCGATAGCCCTACTTCCGATTCTCTAAATTAACGTAACCCTAGAACGTTGCTTGGCGTGTCCATAACCGCTTAACCCCGTCTTATCTCCGCTTTACCCAGACTTCAGACATCGAAGTTCTGTAGAGCACATTATCAGTGTCACACGCATTGCTGCCATGGAACAGAAATTTATCTTTGTGGACGGTTTTCAAACTGGTAAGACTGCAAGACAACAAATACGAAGCCATGTGATGAACGGCAAGAATGCTGGCAAGAAAGTCCATCGACGTTCACGACTAGACTTGATACGCCCAACTCCCTACTATCAGAAGCACAGGAAATCTCAACAACGCGATTCGAGCAATGTAGACAATGGCTCTATTAAAATGGGTCAGAACCTTTCATATCCCATTGTGAATCATCGAAGTCTCGGAAACCCATTTCGCACTTTATCATTTCCTGTGGAACCTACTTCTTCCACATTGGAGATTTTCAATCAATGTAGGTGATTATGCCAGGATCCAATCCTACCTGAGAACATACATCTAATTCGAGACTTTCAGTTTTCTCTCATGTGATAAACAGATTCTACCCGTGTCACCTTGGAATCTCACCCGACGATGCCAAGTACTGGTGGCTCCAGTTTTCGCTGACAGACGAGGCTGGTTGGTCTTCCCCATTGATTCAATTGGCAAAAATACTAACGTAGTATAGCATATCATGGTATTATTCTTGTCGCGGAAGCGTGCAATCACTTCTTCCGTGGCGGGGGTGCCAGCTCGCGAGAAGCCCTCTATCATCGGTCTCGGACATTAACATTAGTCACCGAGAGGTTAGCTGGAGATGATGCTCTATCCGATTCTACGATGGGTATTGTGGTTATGATGATAATACACGAGCAAATGAGAAAGGGCGTGCCGGAAGCCCACATTCATTATGAAGGACTGCGGAAAATGATCGAGGCACGAGGCGGACTCAGCCAATTAGAGAAAAGTCCCACGTTGCTGTTGAAGATCTGCAAGTAAGTATCTCTACTGAATCCCCTGATATGACTGATACTTACCCCTATTGTAAGGATGGACAATATATACGCCTGGCAGTACGGACGGCCGATATCATTCTTTCGAGATTGCATGCCTGAAGCTAGGGCAAGGTTAGAATCTGAAGGACTTCCCTTCGATCGATCTTTGGCCGAATCAGCGATCCCCACCCATCAATTGCATCCTTATCTTCGGGAAATACTGCTGGACGTGATAAATGTCTCCATACTTTTCAATCATATCCCGCCGAAGACACGGCTGAACTACATTACTTTTGCAGAACTCGTGCATTCTATCTGCTACCGCTTAATTAGATTCCAGCCGCTGCACGAACCTTCACTACTTTCTGATCTAGAGGACGTGTATCATATGGGATTAACAGTGTTTATGATGACGTTATTCATGCAATTTGACGATCAGAGACTCCTCCGATGTGATGCAGTTTTTACGCGGCTGCGGATTATTCTACGTCGCGATCTTGGTGGGCTTGACAGTGATCTCGTACTTTGGATGCTATTCATCGGCGGTATCTGGATCAATAAGGGTCCTGATGACTCCTGGCTTTATTGGAAGATATGGAAATTGACTCGGTCAATGGGCCTTTCCAGCTGGACGGAGATTTATTCTGTGATTAGTGCCTTCCCATGGATCAAAACTTTGCATAATAGGCCGGGTATCGCGCTCTGGGACTCAGTCTGTGAAAGTTGTCTAGTTTAACGAACTGTAAACGTCAAGAATCATAAAAGCTCGTCCTGTAAGGCTGTACGTTCGCTGTAGAGTCTTTTACGGTCTATTGCTTTGGGGAAAAAAAAATATTATATTAATTTATGGACACAATTCCTAGGTAATAACGCATCCAAGCTCTCAATGGTCGAAAGTGATCTTATGTATACCTATGTACCGGATTGTATAGTCTTGGATTTACACTGTCACAGGTACTGACCATTCATGGAAACGTTGTAATTCTTGCTAATGCAATGACAGCTGGTCTATCCATTGTATAAGAACCACATTTACGGCGCTAAAAGATAAAGGAAAGAAGCAGTCATCAACACTTAATAATGGGTTTACCGCATGACAGACCCATAAGCATCTTTGATTGGCACCTTGAGTGTACGTGTCGGCGACTCGGCGGTTTAGACGTACTCGCAATATAGCTTAATCAAGTTAATCAAACTAGTTGCCCCAAGTTTACTCGGTGAACTTTGAAGGCTCCCTAGTGTCGCTAAGCATTGCCGCAAGATGAGGATGCATATATAAACACATGAAAACGAGCAACAGTCTAAGGGCCATATTAGAGCAGTGGCTGGCTAGAATCTTCACGGGACACATAACTAGGTGACCCGAGGTTTTCGACATTGTTACCAGCCGTTTATGGGGTATAAATAGATAGAGGTCTGTCCCATTATGTGCAATTCAATTTTTCCAACTCATGCCACTCCTTCTCCATTGTCTCCATCCCAACTTTATCAAAAAGAATAGTTGACTCGGATAAAGCAAGAGCCATGACGGAAGTGACCGTGATTCAGAGTGGTTGCTGGATCCTCTTTTCCCCGAAAGTGAAAGAAAAACGAACCATCAGATTCAGTGAGAGCGGATCTGCAGAGGCAGTATACTATGTCCAACGCGCCCGATGGGGCCCTACGTTGGGCGAGTTGAAAAATCGAGATCTGGGTTAGAAATTTTTGCTTCCTTCAATATATTTTTCGTCTTTGAACTGACATTCATTCCTCATCAGAATGTGTGCTCTTCATTGCCGCCGAATTCTACGAGGAGCAATATCAGGATGTTTGGTATGACCGCAACGTGTGCAAGCTCAAGGACTCGAAAGACGTGTGCATCATGCGACTAGATCAGCGATTCCACTACGGTCAGGGAATCACTCACAAACACCGGTTTTTGGTGTATCATCCCGCTAGCCGACAAGAGATGAAGCAAGTAAGCCACTAGCTCCTCTGACGAAACTTCAATAGACTAAAATATACTAAAGCCATTTGACTAGGGCCGCTTCCGCGGAAACAATTTGGCTGTTCTCATGGAAGAGGCAGGCAATGTTTTACCCGAGGTGTCATTTCATGATGTGAGCGTCAAGCTCAGCGAAAAGACATTCAAATCTATCCGCCAAGGGGTAGACAAAGTGTTAGGTGACAAACTACACGCATTTCCATCTCCCCGGGAACTCGTAGCAGGAACTTACATCCAGGCTTTGGGCAAGGTTCGTATTCGTTTTATCCCTAGAGACTTGAAAGTATGAGTTAATCCAACTAATTGGCTAGTCAAAACCAATTATGTATACCACGAACAAGTTGTTCCATGAGTTGCAAGGGGATTCGACTCTGGCCCAGACGAGCACCGTCCCAGAGAAGAAATACGAGGAAGCAGAGAAAGAATCCGAGAAGATGTTGGATGAGAGTGCTGAAGAAATTCTGAAGCTTATCAATACTACTCTGGCGAAATAGGAATCACGGTAATCTTGGTCAAGGGAGATCCTATTCCCGTTCTGCATTTCCGTAGCATTGGTGAAAAAGATATGTCCAATTTCGTGAAAATGTCCAAGTAAAAGACTACCGATCTAGCCACGTTAAACTAGTATTCCGCATGAGATACGTGCCATCGGCGTGCTTTAGTTGTCTCCGGCAACTTCGTATGTAGTAACTGCAGAATATCGTTTCAGACAAAGGTAATTTTAGCCGGGTAGAAGAAACTGTGTCTGATATACTGGATATATTTGACTTGATTCCATCGGAACTTGTCTATAGAGTACCTAGATAGTAAGTAGTAGGGCATGACTTTCCCGTTAATGCAAGCTAGTCAGGGGTTCGTCGGTTATTATTGTAGCTTGGGAATGGCTGAAGAATTGTCATTGTCGCTACACAAGTATTTCAACATATTATAGGATTCTGCTAGAGCCTAGCCTGGAGTATTTAGCTCATTCTCCCGCATAAATAAGAATGCCCAGACAACGCTCTCCCGTGCGAGGAACACCTGTTCGGCAATTTTTCGCGACAGCCACCCGAAGCTATGGGGTAGCTCAGCTTGGCCGCTGGTGTACTACTTCCTTCTCTCGCCAGTGGCGACAACCCTCATGCCATTCATCGAGCACAGTCCATGGGGAGAGGAGAATCTCCAGAACAGGATCCTGATGTGACTCCGCAAGCTGAGGCGCACCGGAGGCACCGTGCGTTGATATGTCAAGCTCCACTTGGGCCTTCGCTGCCGCGACTCGATTCTCGACTTGTTGCAGCAAGTCTCGTATTGTCATCGCTGTGCTGATAAAATTCGCCCCTGTCATTTCGTTTGCCTCGAGCTGATCAATGCGTCTGCTCAACGTGTCATATGAGGTAAGTATTAGCTTTTGTTGGAAGGTCGACTCGAAATTTTCGGTGACCGTCATCTCAGCGCTGGCTTCCCAGAACAAGACGTGAACTTCGACTATTAGAGACAGCGCGTTCCTCTCATCTTTCTGACTCGTCTCCATTGACAGTAAGTATCCAGACTCACAGCCAAGTAGGTAGCCAGAAATAAAGTGCGTGCCAAATACCACCTGAAAGGCTTCGGGACCTGCCTCTTCAAGGAGATGCATTGCCTCTGAAGACAATGAACGCTGATTATTTGGGTCCACTTTCATCAAGGAGTCCACGTAGTGGATTGACAGCGAATCTTTGCTGGTCTAGATTAAACAAATTTAGCGCCAGTCCAGCCTCAACTGATGAAATATGGAATACGAGCTTGTCGGCTTTTCTTGCCTTTCATTCTCACACTGTCATGAGAAGAATTGAGGGATTATCACCGAAGAAAGAGGGGATTGAAGGAACAACTGACATTTCGAAGGCTTGTCACCGTTTTATCGTATTTACCCGTAACAGAGGCGCCCAAAAACGAAGCACCAACGCCGACACCTAGAGCCGCAGAAAGGTGTGACTTATCAGTCCCATGCTCAGCGGAAACAGACTGCCGCCAGCTTCCTTGATTGATCGGTATAAAGACCACCTGATCAGGTTTGCTCAATTGTTCGAAGGCACTCGGTCCCCAAAACGGGCAATCACCGGCTGAAACTGCAGCTTGCCTCGCTGCCAGCCATCGGTCGTATATTTCAGTGCCAGTGATTTTCCGAAGTTGATCCATCTCAGCAGGACTTGCTTCGCTGCCAATGTAGTCCCCGTGGAATGGCATGTAAAGCGCCACTTCTGGCCGATTAGATGCAAAACCGGGACTTGGACTTCCATGCTCTGCTGGTGAGAACCAGGGTACTTGAAGAAACTGTCTTCGGCTGAAGCCTGTTAACGGAAGACGTAAAGACATCCTCAAACAAGGAACACAGCTTGTACAGCAAGCAATGGGTTAGATGTATGGAGACTTTCACGAAAGTTATCTACAAGTATGGCAATTACGACTATTTGAAAGGCGTGGCTCAGCCTGCAGTAGGCTCGAAAAAAGGTAACTTCTTAGATAGGAAACCCTAGGCGAGCCGATCCTTATTTCTGATTTAAAAGGCTCTTGACAACCTTCTGAAGAATCTAATGCTTCTCCTCATTCATCACTCTTTGATCCATTTTTGTATCACAATGTCTGATGAAGTGATTCCCTTTCGCCCGGGCCTCGAGCTGGGCATGGGAGTAAGGTCCTTTAGCCAAGATATCGCGGCCAATAAACCTGTGAAAATAACCCCAATTGGTCAACCTATTTATTCGCAAACAGTGGAATATAGCCATGAACAGATCTCGAGTATGAGCGATCTAGCCAAAAAACTTGGCATTTCCGCCGCCCTCGCAATTGACGCTGGAGGTGTAGCCGCCAGTGGACAGGGAAGCTTCCTGAATGAGGACAAGGTAAGACTTGAGAGATTGAGAAACTGCTTTGCGATTTTAAATATTAGGAGTGGTTTCCTCTGACTGAGCAGTAGGCCAAAGATGCCGACTGCAATTTTCTTCTTAGATGTGTTGTGCGCAACATCAAAACTGTCGAAACTCAGCATACATTTACAGATATAACAAAAGCGCCAGCAGAAAAAGAGCAATTTTTGCAAGAATACGGAGACGCTTACATCGCTGACTTCGTGGAAGGCGGCGAATTCATTGCAGTTATGAGCTTCAAAAGTAGTAGCTCGTCGTCCGTCACCGATATCGTCGCGGAGCTCGAGCTACAATTGAGCAAGGTGAGTGGCAAGGGCAGTGGCCAATATCAGACGTCGACCATAAAGGCTCTGTCTACCAGCAGCGTGTCGGTTAAGTGGTCTGGGACGAATAAAGTTAATCCCAGTGAGTAGTCAGAAACTCCGTGCTGAGAGTTGAGTGGCTAACGCCTCATTTCTTCAGAAAAGTTACCTTGGACCATTGATTTGGCATTAGAGGAAGCCGTGGCCTTCCCTGCCAATGTCGGTCAGTCCAAAAATTACATAGGAGCTATCCTGCGAAACTTCGATGCACTGCAAGAAGTGAAGTCTCTGCTCCATGGACTTCCAGATTGTAGTGATGCGAAGCAAGACCTCTACAAGCTACTTTATGAGCAAGGTAGGCTCCAGGACCTAAGAGCCCAAGTTGAATCAATGATAAAACAAGAGACGGAAAAGAAAGGAGAATTGATTGCATCGACTGCACCGGAAGCATACGAGGCAACAAGAGATGGTCTTGAACAAGCGCAAATAGATATTGAAGCATCGCTCGATATTATCAAGTCAAATAACGAAGTACTGAGGAAGAACCCAAACCCCCCGCAAAAGCCCAATGGAGAGCATGAGACAGGGGCTGGTAATGGCGCCTTGGAAAAGAAAGAATATCTCACAGATTATGCAAAAGCCTTTGAGATCAAGAGAAAATTGCCAGTTTGGCGAGCAGTTGTACCGTCTTCTCGGCTCACCCCTATCAATGGAACATCCCTTGCGGCTGCTGCCCTCACTCAAGACGGCGTTCACGGCATGGGTCTCTTTTGGCAACATCAGGACACTAGCATCGTGCGGGTATCATATAAGGAGGCAAAAGGTTGGTCAACCGAGCTGGAAACGGTCGTCTCGGAAGCAGCTCCGAATACACCCATGGCTGTCTGTGTATCAAAAGACGGCAATGAAGTTAGTACCCTTTGATTAATGATATGCACCCCCACCTGCAGACTTTTCTGATGAATACAAGAAATATATCTAACATCTAACTTCTCATTCTAGCAAAGAATCTTTTACTTCGACAGTTCTTGGCGTCTTGTTGACGCAGTGAAGCGGATCGGTGACAAGAAGTTCGGGGAGGGAGACCTCAGCAGTACTCAGTTATCCCAAGACGTGTCTCCCTGGTCCAAGCTGGCGGTCGTTCAACGCTCTAATGGCGATATACAATTGTTTTTCCAACTACGCAACGACACACTGAGCTTTATCAAATATGATGCTACCAAAAAAGAGTGGAAGGGACCCGAAGATAAAGCTGCGCCTGAAATAGCAATGCCAACAGGCGGCTCACTAGCGGCTTGCGTTGTTGGCGCAAAAGACGATCCAGCAAAGGACAAGCTCTCTGTTTTCTTCCAGAGGACGGGAGCGAACGAGAAAGGAATTTTACAAGAGCTTCGTTTCAATCCGGATGGAGCTGATAGGAAATGGGATGAGAGTACGCTAAACCATCCTCAAATTTGTTACTTAGTACTGCTGGGCTAACAGTCTTGATTGATTTCTAGAGCTCAACGTATTCTCAAAACCTCTTCCCATCGGCACAGGTGCCTGTGCCTTTGCCGAAGGCAACAAAATATGCATCATGGCACTCTCGCGTTCCAACAGCGCGATTATCAGCACCTACGATGCCGAGAAGGATAATTGGTCTGAGCCACAGAGTATTGGTGATGGTGTCCGATCGCCAGGGCTAGCAGCGCAGCCATGTGCAGCAGCCGGCGATGTTTCTAGGAAGCTATATCTCCAAATCCCACAGGCTCAGGAAGTGCAGGAGATGCGATGGAAGGGTAATGCGTGGGTGCTTTCTGATGTGCCTGGTAACAAGCCTAAGACAGAGCCAGTCAAGTAAGATGGCTGCTCAGTACATCACTGGCCTTAGAAGTCTTGCTTCTCTATTGATTATTCTTTTGACTTTACTAGTAACATTGAGTCAAGTCGAATTATTGTTTAGAGCGTTGCATATTTACTTTGACAGATCTTTCGCGGAGGTGTATCAACTTGAAGGGTAGTGTCGTTCACCATTGACTACCAAATTCCTCGTATTGTAATTGAAGCTCAGCACAGATGGAGGTCAATATTGATGTCTACTTTGGTCGGTCTGGCCTGTGAAATGCATAGCAGGGACTGAGCGCACCTCTCCCCTCGCTTGTAACCTTAGCTGGACTCTGGCTCGGTACTGTCGTATATCAGGCTGCAATTTCATCACTTCGATAAAATGTGAGCATCACGATAGAAGATGACAACAGTCGCCGGCGCACAACCCAGACTTTTGTCTGCGCGTATTCCAGTGACTCTCGAATGCTTGCCCATCGAATGACTGTATAGAAGTAGACTAAGATGTTATAATTAATTTATACACCAGAAAGTAAGCTTACTACTAGGTAGTAAGGCTCATTTCACTATTATCATTAATCGTTTGATGTTTATGAATAAAGACGTCGAAGAGTAATGTCAATCTAGACTTGAAAAAGGTTGGAAATAACAATATTTTCTGTCGAGGCATGCCAATCGTCTTGAAGTCAGCGATACCTCGGTATACAGATTAATCATTACCTCTCACCTTAGTATTTAAAGATAATTTCACATCTACGGACACGAAAGTCAGTTTTTCGACAATACAGAGCATCTAGGTGAATGGGCAAACGAATATGAGCTAGATTTACCCGAAGTCCCTATGACGACACGGCTTAGTTGTCGTCTATGGCCCCATGGAGACAGTATCGCAGAGGAAGCATCCCCGGAATCCCTTCCTCACCAGCTTTAATATCAGGAAGAATCTGCCCTTTTCACATCGCAACCTCCACATCTTTTGCTGATCACGCGGATCGGAAACTATTTCTCTCATCCTGAAGCAAAAGCCACCGTGAATAGGCCCACCTTTCGAAGCCAACATGATTGTTCCCGATGGGTTTGCATCGCCAGACAGCTTCCCTCCAGTGACTGTTTCATATACACCGCCACCAGACGAGCCAGTCTGGTCCCGGAGCGAGGTGGCCGCCCAGGAAGTCGAATTCATGGAGGTCTGGAGGCAATCTTTATGGCCGCCCACGATGATGCCAGATTGCGAGTGGGAAAGTGGCTTCGCGGAGCTGGCGTCCTTTCCGGACCCGCCGTCGCAGACAGGAACTTTGCATCAGATGACGGAGGCTACCGACACCGTATACCTAGGTACTCGACTCGTACTTGTTCAGTTGAAATGGTGGTTATGTACGAACTTCGGATATCCGTTGGGTTTCCTAGTATCTAGGTACTTCCGCGACTAATATGCACAATACTGACTTGAATGTGACAGGAGAGAGATCAAAAAGCCCAACTTGCATTATCAACTACTATACTAAATTTCATCATATAGCATATAGGGAGTCACCTTGGCAGTTCCTAAGGTCGATATCCTACCATTTGAATTTCTGATTGATCATCTTCTCAGATAACTTCCACAACTTCTCAGCCTCACTACTCGAAACCGCCAAGGGCTGAGCGTCGTTGCATATTTGACAGTCAGACAAGAACGAGCCATAATTTTCTTTGCCATTCTTGGTCTCCCCAGGCCCCAATTTTGGGTCCAAGGCTGCAACCATACTCGTTGATGCTCCTGCACCCAAAGTCCTGTAAGAATAGATTCCCTTTTTGAACAGAGTGTCAACAGCATCCAGAATCTTAGGCTGAGCACTTCTGCCCAGTTCCGTTTGGATTATTCCTGGATGTAGTGCCAAACTCAGGATTCCGTACTTTTCGTACAGTCTCTTGGTAGCTCCAATCCCGAATAGAACGTTTGCCACTTTGCTCACGTTGTAAGCTTCCAGGGGTGTATATGACATGTTCTCCGGGTCATCAATCCCCCATGCCTTTTGCGGGCCGTAGAATGGCTGCTCTTGCTCCGGTAGGTCTTTGTTCAGCTTCTCATAGCTCATATCACTCCAACGCATACGTGCAATAGTCGGCGAGCCGGAACTGACGTTGACAATCCTGGTGCTTCCTTTTGGAGACTTTTCGGCTGCTTTGATGAGTTTCGGCATGAGTAGGCAGGTGAATAAGAAGTGCCCGATATGGTTTGTTGCAAACACCATCTCGATCCCGTCAACGCTAAGTGTGCGCTCTGGCAGCAAGGCAATTCCCGCACTGTTGATGAGGAAGTCGATGGTGGGCACGTCGGTCCACGCCAGAAGCTTAGCAGCGGCAGAGCGGACAGATTGCTGACTAGAAAGGTCGATATGAAGTGGACGATAGTCGACATCCGGATACTTGGCTTTCATAGCGTCGATACTCTCCTGAAGTTTGGACACTGTCCGGCCTGTGACAATGAGATGGGCGGGAGCTTGGGACGCCTGTTTACCGGTAGGTATTGACGTTAGATAGGTAGAAGAAGGGTTCGAAAGAAAGCACTTACAAAGGCTTCGGCAGTCGCATATCCAATTCCGCCACGATTCACACCTGTTATTACCACTGTTTTACCGCGGATGTCACTGGCAAAGGCCCGAGCAACCTCCACGGCTTCAGTAGACTCATTGTATTCGGGATGAGTTGTAGCAGGCATTTTGTTTTCAAAAAGAAGTGTTTCTTCCCAGTATAATCGAGGGAGAGAATGAACGATTCAAAGTTACTTTAGAAGTCAACAGTTGAGTTTATTTGATCATCAAGAAATAACTTGTAGTTGGTGGTGGTAAGTCGGGCTATTTATACCTTTCTCTCAACATTGAGAGCGACGCCTAGGGAATGAAACTCCCCGGTTTCTGTGTGTAGGCTGCATCCTGGAAATAGCGGACATAATCCTGTAAAACCGAAGATCTTGAGATATTTTCGTACAGCTTGACACTGGTGTACCTCTACGAACAATGGGTTTCACTCATATACTTCCCAGGCAGCCAATGAGAGATTGAGTTCCTGTCTAGGTAAAGCGCGTTTGGTGAGGCTAGCCCTAATAGGCTAATTCCGGAGGAAAGTGGACTACTTTAACCAATGAGAGATTCATTTCCTTTTCGGGTAAAATGCTTGTTGGATAGCCCTAACCCCAAATCATAGCTAGGTGGTGATTATGGCTGCAAATTTTGCGAAGTCCTATGGTTTGACAGTCCATTGCCAACGGATTTCTTCTTCATATCTTCCGTGCTATCTCAATCTGCTCAAATCAGCTATGTGTCATGCCTCCTCTAATCTCTGCAAGTATCCTAGAACCCTCCTGACCAAATCTTTCCGTGGCTCCGCCTGATCATCATTGCTCAGTGCATGAGAAGCCCCCGGTATGATCCCACTATGTTCCTGATCCCAAACTTCAAACTTGCCATTATGATCCGTAGCGTTCCTCCATTTTGACAACAATTTTTCCTTATCGACCCAATCCGGAACCGATTGGTCTGCTCCTGAATATAAGACCAAGAGCTTATTCTTGAGTAGGCCCTGATGTGCAATCATTCCAAATGTCTTTGCCAGGTGCTCCTCGCCAATATCTGAGCTAAATAAATCATCTTCTCGTGGTGATTGAGGACTCTCTGGGCTCACGAGACTCAGAAACCTTCGCGCGCTAAGTGGAGTGTTGGCTGGGTAGCCAGTCTGAGATGTCAATGATATCGGTAACATGGTGTCAAACGGGGAATTTGTTTTTTTGTTTTGTCGATCCGCCTCCTTTGCAATAGTCTCTACTTTTTCGTAGATTTGCCGCACTTCACTGGGCGTTTTACCTCCAATCCCCTCCGTCAAGACCCACAGAATTGCCTCACGATCAGACACTGGTGCTTGCATGATGGCGCCGTCGAGTGCCCGACGTTTCACATGCTGAAGCTCAGGATCAAAAACAGGTGCTGTTGAGTGTGGATTCGGTCTATATAAATAATGTAACACACATTGACTTCCTGTGGAGTGTCCCATGAGAACAATTTTGCCGTTATCATGGCCGAATTTGCTAGTTTTGTATTCGCTTATATACTGCAGACATTGAGCGATCTCGTCGGTGTCTCTATCCAGGTGGCCAAGACCCCATGACTGGTAGGATGATGTGAGGTTGAGAGTAAATAGAGACCATTTGGTTGACTGTAACGCGCGAACGAGGTCGGAGGTGTACGATGTTGTCGCAAGACCGTCTCCCAGACCTCCAACGAAGAGAATGCTATGAGGTTGTTGAACGGCACTGGATGTATACTCAAATGTGACGAGAGTTTCTGTCTATAAGTTCATGGGTGTACGTCAGCTAATTGCTCAAGATAATTCAGGTATAATCAGAGAAAGGGGCCATACATAATGATGGAGGATCCCTGGTAGTCCGCCCTTCGGCCAGAATTTGGAATACATGTTGACGTTGAAAAGAAGAAAAAAATGAGGAAATCAAGAGCAAGTGTAATAACAGTAGAATGCAATTTTTCAGGTTGTGAGCCTACTATCCCACTTCAATTATTTTTCATTTACACCGGGGTATTCTGTGACCTCCACGACTGCCTATGGACTCTAACCTTTGAGCTAATTTCCGAGGTCGGCTGTAATATGCGAAGTCTGAAGCAGAATACCCCTCCATTTCTTTCTCTACACTACGTAATTTTTAATCAGTTCCGTAGGCTGACCAAACTAAGCAAGCACTGACCCTGATGGATCTACATTAGCTTTTGAAATTACGTTGACTAGTACTTGGGAGATGCTACGGGGTGATACGGATACGCATACCGTACAATACTGTACTGTATTATTATCTGTCTTGAAATACATCGTATGCCCCACAGTTGCAAGAAAACGCGTAACCGTACCCGTTCCTAGTTGTGGAATCATCATATCCGTCGTCAACATAAAAAACCAATGAAAATTTGTGCCAAGAAATCTCTCACAATCGGTACGTACGTACTAACTTATGATCAACCGTGGAACTGACCTATAATGCCGGGTCCGACGTCTTTGGGATGTAAAGAGAGCGAGCGTATTACGAGAAATCAGGCCCTGATACATACGTACGAATACGGCCCCACTGTACTAAATCACGGATCAGATAAAAATTTCTTTCGGATCAGATAACTTTACCGTACTTTAGGATCAACCGTCAAAGCAAACATGATGTAACATCGCGTTCCTTGTTCGCATCCACTGCATGGGCCTCGTGTGTTGTCCACCCGACTGACGTTGCAAGACTTTGCAATGCGTGTGGATATTGCCGGAACTTTCTCTCAAAATGATGGGATCCGGGCCAAATCCACAGTGCATGACATACCACTCCTGCCCGTAAATGGCCGATGTCGGTAAAGATGTGTGTGTGATGAATTACTGTTATCTAAAATCCTGGTTACTTTACGTCTGAATGGTAGCTGTGAGATGGTTGGCGTTTTGTTGTATGTACCTAGCTGACTGAACATGGGCATGATTTGATATCCCTACTCCAGGACACTGTGGATTCCATCGCTGATTTCCAGGAAGAGCGCTTTCACTGCCACGAAGACATAATCAAACCGCCGCCAGAATGGGTTCCGTACAGGATATCAATGACACGACATTGCCGGATGGGCAGCACCTGAAGCAAGCCAAGGAAACGCTTCTAGAACTGGCGACCGAAACTGATGAAGAGACATTCAGGTCCTTCAAGCTAGATGATCTTGCGGCAAAGGATTCATCTTCAACGGGCATGAGAGATGAGCTTGTCCTATTATCCTGGTGCATGGTACTTCTTCGAACCTGCGAAGACGGCCAGGTCTCGTTTGAATGGGCGCATATGCGACAATCAGATAATCTCAATGCGCGTTCCTTAAGGAGTACGGAAGTTATTTCAAGCCTACAGAGTAGTATTGAGCAAGCTAAATTGGAGATACTACAACATATCGGCACCCACTCTTCAGATCAGAACGCTCTCATTTTTAGTCCCGCATCTCTCGTGTTAAGCACCAGCCTTCTGACTCAAACGACCAATGAGGTTGGCGAGAAAGTGAGTTAATGGCTCTAAGTCTGATCTCACTACAGTATCAACTGACAGGTGTGATTGCAAGGATACACTACATCTCGAAATACGCTTCAATAACGGCTCTCTTGAAATCAGTCCAATATGGCATACGGCAGATATGCTGCCGTTTACCGTCACGCGATATATAAACACATTGGTCGATACAATTAAAATATGCATTTCAGAACCGGACAGACAAGTTGAAGATTGTGTTGGGCCGACTGCGCACGATCTAAACGAGATATGGCGGTGGAACCATCAGTTGCCAGCATCATACCAATTTTGCATGCAAGAATTGATTTCCGAACGCGCTCGAACGGCTCCGGACAAAATAGCAATTGATTCTTGGGACGGCAGCCTAACATACGATCAAGTTGACCGATATTCAAAATTTCTCGCAAGAACCCTCAAAGACATGGGCGTCGAACTGCATGACTTTCTGCCTCTATGTTTTGAAAAGTCAAGGTGGACGATCGTCGCTGTCCTTGCAGTAATGAAAGTTGGAGCAACGTTTGTACTTATGGACCCGACAATTCCACTTGCTCGTCTTCAGAATATGAGGGAACAAGTCGGTGCGAAGACAATGCTTTCATCTCGGAAGCAGCACGGCCTATCGACGTCTATCATGTCGGACGGAAAACTGCTTGTTGTGGAAGAAGATGCATTCACTCAAGTTCCAAGTCAGGAGCTAATTCCAGAATTGCCAGCTGTACCTTCCAACACCTTGATGTATATCATTTTCACATCCGGCAGCACAGGAAATCCCAAAGGAGTCAAGATATCCCACGAAACCTACACGAGTAGTGCCATTCCTCGGGCCAAAGCAGTTGGCTACACGGAAGACTCTAGGGTCCTTGACTTTGCATCCTACGCATTTGATGTCAGTATTGACAGTATGCTGTTAACGTTGGCAAATGGAGGCTGTCTTTGCATTCCATCCGATGAGGACAGAATGAACGATATCAACGGAGTAATACGAAAAATGCGCGTTAACTACGCAGGAATAACTCCATCTGTCGCCCGAATCCTAGAGCCAGATGTTATAGCATCACTCAGTGGCTTGGGGCTCGGAGGTGAGGCAGCTTCAGCCAGAGATGTCACGATTTGGGGACAAGAAACCAGAATCATCATAGGTTATGGTCCCTGCGAGTGTACAATAGGATGCACGGTGAATAGTAGTGCAGCCACTGGAAGAGATTACATCTCTATTGGGACAGGCAATGGAGCTGCCATTTGGATTGTCGATCCAAACAATCATGAGAAACTCATGCCAGTAGGCGCCGTGGGCGAGTTACTGGTGGAGGGGCCAATCGTAGGTCAAGGCTACTTGAACGACCCGGAGAAGACAGCAGCTGCTTTTATTGAAGATCCCAAGTGGCTGCTAGCAGGGTACAGGGATTATACAGGTCGTCAAGGCCGCTTATATAAGACTGGAGATCTTGGAAAGTACGATCCTGATGGTTCCGGTGGTATTGTCTTTGCTGGAAGAAAGGATACACAAGTCAAACTCCGTGGCCAACGTGTCGAGCTTGGTGAGATCGAAAGTCAGCTAAAAACTAGGCTACCACCAAACACAAATGTAATCGCCGAAGTAATCGTGCCACAGGGCTCTGGTAGCCAAGCTACACTGGTTGCATTCATCTCTTCTCAATCGACAAAGAGCTCGGGAAATACCACCGATATCAGCTCCGTGTCACTTTCTAACGAATTGCAGACTGCACTTTCGCAAGCCAACACAGAGCTGACTAAAGTTCTACCACGATACATGGTGCCAACTGCATACATACCAGTCAGCCATATCCCAGTGCTGATATCTGGTAAGACAGATCGAAGACGACTTCGGCAATTTGGCGCCACTATAGATTTGCGACAACTAGATCAAGACAAGAAAGATATGGCTGAGCGCGAGTTCAATGAGTTTGAGCAACGCTTACGACGAGCTTGGGGTCAGACATTGAAATTGGATGCTGAATCAATAAGACTTGAAGACAACTTCTTCGTATTAGGTGGTGACTCTTTGGCGGCAATGAGATTGGTGTCAGCATGTCGAGAGCAGAGCCTTGACCTTACAGTCGCCAACACTTTCGATCATCCAACGCTCAGGACAATGGCCAGTGTTATTCGCATTCATGAGTCACAAACTCATGCGGAAACTCCGGCCTTCTCCATGTTACATCATGCCGCTGAGAGTCTTTGCCTCGAGGCAACTGAGCTCTACGGATTTGACAGACCAGCTATTGAGGATATCTACCCATGCACACCTACCCAAGAATCTCTATTTACATTCTCTCTGAAATCAGTAAAGCCATACATTGCTCAAAGAGTGGCGTGCATCCCGCCTTCGATTAACCTAGAGTCCTGGAAGAGAGCGTGGGAAGTTGTTGTCGCTGCAAGCCCTATCTTACGCACGCGCTTAGCCCAGCTCCATGAACGCGGCCTTCAGCAGGTTGTGTTGAAAGAAGGAATTCGTTGGAGCCATTCGACTGACCTGGCAGAGTACCTCGATAATGATAAACAAGAGAGAATGGACCTTGGCCAAGGTCTGGCCCGGTACGCAATCATTGACGATTCCAATGATGGAAAGAGATACATGGTCTGGACAGTTCATCACGTCCTCTATGATGGCTGGTCAGAGCCAATTATACTCAAAAAAGTGAGCGATGCCTTAATAGACCAAGGCGTTGAATTCCAGACGCAAATGAGAGAATTCGTTAATTATGTCCGCGATACCAATGAAGCTGAGATGCAAGAATATTGGCGAAGGGAATTGAAAGACGCAGTTGGGCCTCAATTTCCACGACTACCTTCAAGAGACTACGTGCCGACTCCGGATGCTATGGTTGACCATCATATATCCATTAATATAAGAAACAAGGGTTCGCAGTTTACTATGGCCACTTTGATTCGTGGTGCGTGGGCGCTTGTGGCATCACAATACACGAGAAGTGATGATGTCGTGTTTGGTGAGACACTCACAGGTCGGGATATTGCACTGGCTGGCGTGGAGGATATTGTAGGACCGCTGATTGCCACTGTACCGGTCCGAGTATACGTCCATCGAGCGAGCTCTATTGAAGAATACCTACAAAGTATACAACAAAGCATGAGGGGCCGTGCACGCTATCAGCACATGGGAATGCAGAACATCCGAAAGGTCAGTCGTGACGCTCAACATGCATGTGAGGCGAGTACAGGCTTGGTAATTCAACCAGAGCCCGAGTATACCGGCGATGAGCTTGGATTTGCTCGGGGGGATGTCGTACATGAGGCTCTCCATTTCAACCCCTACCCTCTCATGATTGCCTGTGGGATAAAAAAGGACGGGTTCCGAGTGTGCGCAAATTTTGATAGCAGTCTTATCGACGTCAACCAAATGAAACGCATGCTTCAACAGTTTGAAGTTGCTTGTATTCAATTGACCATGGACACATCCCGAAACCTGGGAGCCATATCTTGTCTTCCTGAGGCTGAGTTAGATCAGATTTGGCACTGGAATGAAGTTCCTCCATGTTCCGTTGACATCTCGTCGGGACAATTGCGAGCAGGTGCAGGCGTAAAGCAAGGCTCTGTTTATCCGCGGGCTGTGGTGACTTGGGTATGTGATCCACGTAACTCATCTCTTCTGTCACCCATAGGTTGCATGGGAGAGCTGTGGTTGGAAGGCGATGTTCTTTCTGAGAACGTTGTTGAATCTCCAAGTTGGCTCGCTGCTGGAAGTTCCAAAGTCATTGGTCGCACCGGAAGAGTCCATGCAACAGGAGATATTGTCCAATTACAAGAAGACGGAAGTTTGACATACGTTGGCCGAAAAGAGAATGTCGTGCCAGTTCAAGGACATGCCGTGAATATCAGTGATCTCGAAACTCATCTTGCAAGATATCTTCCGTACGGAATTCGAGCAGCTGCTGTGACATTTAATCCGTCAACAGAATTTACTTCTCAACCTGTAAAGCAAGAGCTAGTTGTTCTCATAGAGCAACAAAGTGCCAGGGGGGATAGAGAGGATGGTGTCGAGCTCATGTGGATGCAACATCGAGTCAATTGTCAAGCCTCAGGCGACACATTTGAGATGACGATCTGTAACATGATCTCCAAGAGCCTAGCTGCAACTTTGCAAAAGTTCAATAAGTTCGCTCGGGACTCTCTTCCATCATACATGGTACCAACTGCGTACGTGGTTGTTGACCAACTGCCGACTACAATGGACCAGATCAATCGCGACTTGCTCGGCAAGCTAGGATCCAGAATACCGGACCACGTACTTTCCCAGGTTCGAGAAGGTTTCAAGAACGTGTGGGCGAAAAGTCTGTCGCAGGCGCCACTCACTGCTTCAGAGAAAATTCTGCGATCATCTTGGGCAAACATTCTAGGTATTAACCCCGAGAAGATTGACGTTGATGACAATTTCTTCCGCCTTGGTGGTGATTCTGTTCTAGCAATGAAACTCGTCTCAAACATTCGAACGCAGGGTCACAGCTTGACTGTGGCTGATATTTTCCAACACATGCGGCTGGGTGATGCAGCCAAGGTGTTGAAGATCAATCAAGAACCGAAGAGGAAGGAGACACCATCTTACAAGCCATTCTCGACCTTAGTCAATATGGACACAGAGAAATTCTTGTCAGACGTCATTCGACCGAAGCTTGAAAATTCGCAGTGGTCGATACAAGACGTTGCTCCTGTCACAGATTCCCAAGCACTCGACATCAGAGGAACCATCCAAACGCCCCGAACATCTATTCAATACACCATGTTGTACTTCGGGAAAGACATAGATCGGGGGAGATTGTTCAATGCTTGCGACAGTCTGGTTGAAACTTACGCTATCCTCCGCACTGCATTCGTTGAACACGACTCGAGCTATTTTCAAGTCGTGTTAGACAATCTTACTATCACTATAGAGACACACGAAACCGACCAAGAGCTTGAAAAATATGTTACAGCTTTATGTACAGAGGATATTGAGTCGCAGTTTGAACTTGGGTGCTCTTTCTTGAAGATGCTGCAGGTTGAAGGTGCTGGTGGCCAACACTGTCTCGTTATCCGTCTATCCCATGCACAATACGATGGGATATCCCTGCCTAGAATGCTCCGTGATCTTGAGACACTCTACAATGGAGACAAGATTACCGATTTCTGTCCATTCTCTGCTTACGTGGCACATGCACTTGATGAGAATGTCCAAGCGAAAGCCATCAACTACTGGAAACATCTCTTGAATGGCTCATCATTATCCGTACTTGTAGGAAAGTCGCAGCCGGTTATGACAAAGTCAATTTTCCACACTAGAGTTGTCGAAACCGTATCTCTACCAGTGGAAGATATTACCACAGCAAGTTTGCTCTCCGCTGCATGGGCTCTAGTGTTAGCTCGCCGTCTCAAAACGACCGACATTACATTCGGTAGCGTCACTTCAGGACGGGTTATTGACCTAGAAAACGTGGAGAATGTCGTTGGTCCATGTTACCAATTCACTCCGATTCGTATCCAATTCGAGCGCCAGTGGACAGGAATGGATCTTCTGAAATTCGTTCAGAAGCAGAACGCAGAGTCGGCTGCGTACGACTTCCTCGGATTTGAGAAAATATCTAAGATCTGCACGCAGTGGGCATTCAAATCGCCAGAAAGCAAAATATTTTTTGACTCTGTTGTTCATCATCAAGATTTTGAAGACTTTGACACCATGCCATTTGCCGGCGGAAATTGCAGGGTCGAGATATTGAACCCCCATGGAGATTCTGCTGATCCTTTGAAAGTTGTATCGTATGTCCGAGAAGGTAAATTGCATGTTGGGATAGTCGGCAGTGAGCAGGATGTTGAGTTTGTGGACACGCTTCTCAGGGAATTGGCAGAGGCTGCTCAAGAACTTGTGGTTCGTCGGTCAGAGCACATATTAATTGCGTCTTGACGTATAGTGATCGGTCCAGAGCCGGAATGCGTTCAGATGGTCAACTGGTGTTCTAGTGGTATTGCCTTTTCCACATTTTAGTCATTTAAGCACTTTTCTAGTATACCAATATAAATGATATATGCGACAGTACAACGTCAAGCTGCGGTACGCACAACCCGGCTCACTAAGCAACCCTAGACGCTGACATGATATCATGCCGACCTCAGCATGTTCTTGGTGAGGAACATGAGGCAGTCATCTTCCATTTGAAAACTCAGATAACTAAACCATTACCCTCCTATTCTTTTTATACTTCTTGCTAATGATTTTGTTTGGTAAATCATTGCATCAACCGCCGGGTGTTTCACGCCGAATGACATTTGACATGTGTGCTGGGACCCCTTGCGCCACCTAGGCACTTCGGGATTTGACTAGAGTTCCTGATCCTCAAAATGCGCCCTTAACAAGTTCTTGGTCCAAAAAACTATCAACGTTGAGGTGCATTTGTCAAAGACACTTCTATATATATATAGTATATATATATATATAGAAAGAAGTACGGATGTCTTTGTTGAATCATCTGAAATCAGCAGCACGAATTCCGGAGAAGATCGCCGGAAATGGCAGAAACAGAGAATGACAAGAAAACCGTCGCTGTCGTTGGATCCGGAATGGCAGGTTTGGTAGCTGCTTATCTGATCCAGCAGGACACGAATTCACGGTATGAAGTACAGATATTTGAGACGGTGAATACTTTTTTTTAATATCCCATTGACTGTTTTCCCCTGGACTAATGGATTCATCATCTCTTAGCAAGATCGGTTGTCGTTGGACTCTGCCTCGTACACCATTCCCTCGGTCGACGGAGAGAACTCGTTACCCTACCGGATCGATATACCGATGCGTGTGCTCGATAACGGATTCCATGTACAGCTAAAGCGAATGTATGATTTCCTCGGTCTTGGATACACCAGACAGAAATTCATCTACTTGCTGTCCAATTCTTCGACCGATAATGGGGAGAGATATCCTTACTTCTTGCACTCGTCCAGCAACCATCAGATACCACCTCTCCGACTGCAAGGCCAAAGCTATATGCAATGGATCATTCAGATAATATACCTGGCAACATGCTATTTTTGGTTCACTTTGTGTTGCCATTATGTCAAACCGAGAGTGGCGCCTATATCCAAAGAGGACGAAACATTACGAACGTATCTCAGAAGGATTCGACTACCACAGCGCTTCATCAAGGATTACTTCTTGCCTCTGATGTCAAGTGTAACAACTTGTTCGCATGATGCACTGCTTGAATTTCCGGCAATTGATATTGCAGAATATGCAAAGCGGACTTATCGTCAACCACATTACATAGTCATTGGTGGTGTTCAAACCGTCGAGAAGAAACTGGCCAAAGACCTGACTGTCAATCTTAGCGCAACTGTAGTCGCGGTGAAGAAAGTCGGCTCAAAGTCTCGGATTACCTGGGTTGACTGTGAGAAAACGACCCGATCGTCCGATTTTGACCATGTCATCATGGCTGTCACACCGAATGTGGTCGGTTCAATATACGAGCCTCTGCGTGAATCGATGGAGGCGATACCGGTTGCTTCCGGACAGTCAGTGGTGCATCGTGACAAGTCACTCTTTGCTGACTGCTCCGAGTCGCTGAAACGGTTTTCCGCCAAAGATCAGAACGACGTGCAGATAGTGGATATCTACTCTGAGCTACAGTCAACAGAATCAACATATGGCAAATCATCTGTTTTCGTGACGAATTGGCCCATCTCTCCCATCAAGCCAGACAAGATAATCCACCGTGCCCAACTCAACCGGGTGTTGCGAACTCCTCAAAGTAGGAAAATTATAAACAGTATATTTGCCACAGACAAGAGTGACTCGACGCTCGCAGTCTCAGAAAAGGAGCAAGTTTGGCGGAACGGAACTGATAATGTGTGGCTCGTTGGTTCTTGGTGTTGGGATGGGATGGTTCTCCTTGAAGGCTGCGTTGTGTCAGCTATGAGAGTGGCAACCGGCCTGGGAGTCGAGATACCATGGATGGCGGAACAATGATTTTCTTTCGTCTTCTAGACCATCTTGGAACTACCACTATGACCTCGAGGCAATGTACATAGAGACCATAGCGTAAATATACATTATATATGAGCTACCACCACATAGCCTTTAATCACGCCAGTTTTAGCCCACCAGTTAAAGATCTTTCCTGGGGTTTTCAGTCTGCCCATTGTCATACCGTACTTGTTCAATTCGGCCTCTTTCGCTCGTAAAAATTCCGCAACACCTGCGAATGTATGCTCGGAAATATCCTCAAAGTAGATGTTTTCTTGCAAATAACCGACATTTACTAGCATGCGTTCGTACTCCTCTTTTGTCATTAGATTCGCATAAGGCATCCCTGCAGCAAGACATATCAAACGCAGGCGAAGCTTTTCCCAGAATGAGAGAGAATCTCCCAACAGTAGATCAAATCCCATGATGGAGGCATGCATATCTCTGTATGCACACTCAAACAGTGGTATACGAGATGGTCTGAAGTGATAAAGCGTATCCAGGCCCAGCAGCCATGTATGTTCCTTTGCATTCAGTGGAGCACTGGAGGATGAATTCGGCACCGGCTTCTGCGACTCTGTACCAAAGATGGCTTCCTTGAGTGTGTGATCCCAGGAAGCGGGCCGAGCGGCATCCGCTGCAAAGATCTGTACACTTGGCGTCCATCCTGTAGGAGGCGTAGGCTTGCTATCTGACGTTACCTCGAGACGAGATCGGGCAATATTCACTTGAGCTGGTGTGATGTTGATCCCCACGTATGAGTCAAAGAGGGGAATTGGTGCCTGATTTTGTTTCGTCGCCGGGTCTTTTGAATTGGTATTTATCGACCGGTGAAGCTTCCTCGTCAAGTACAGTGATTGATCGCCGCATCCGAGTCCAACATCAACTAGCCTGAAAATCGCATGCTGCACTCCTCCTCCTTGCTCCGGTTGAACAACCCACGGACTCTTGTCCTCATTGAGCAGCCCGGCTGTAATCAGAACTTTTTCGAGCAGAGCCTGACATGCATCGGGGAATGACCTTGCATCCTGAAAACGACATTAGCACTGTTCACAAAAGGACGACTTATTATACATACCTTCCAGTAACCCATATTCATCCACATGTGTTCCGGAGGCAGGGTCACATTGAGAATAGCATGGTCCAAGCCATATATGTCCTCATGACCTCCAACTATCGACTTGAACGCACGCCTGATGGAATCAAGCATGATGAATCCTGTAGATCCAGATGTAAAATATCTAGATATCGTACAATCATATATCTTGGTTTAAGAAAGAAAGGGAGAAAGTACAAAGAAATAGAGAAACAATATAGAATAACTAGGCAAAGAAGCACCGAGGTAGCTACAGGAAAACCTGTTTATAACGAAATGGAGATAAGCCAAGAGTCCCACGTATTCGTTATATAGTAAGGTTATGTGTGGGGTTTTTATTATTCCGGTCTTGCTTACTATGCAACTTTGATTTCCACGTTCGTTATATAGCGAACTTTGATGAGGCCTTTGTTACAACCGGGTTCGTTATAACAGGTTTTGGAGAGCCGAGCTCCAAAACTGTCGAAGACAAGCAAACAAAGAAGCAAATTCCTATCGTAAATCCTAACCCTTGATCGAAGTAGCTTTATATCGCTAATGTCCTTTCTTCCAAAATAGTCTTTAGCACATATATATGGTCGTGCCGGGCTTCCTGAAAAATGCTTTACTGACATACAAGTAAAACCGGTTTATAACGAAATTGTATTTAACAAATGAGTAGCCCTGCAATTGGGCTATATCCGCCGCCCAAGCCTTTTGCTATCGTCAGGATATCGGGGACGACGCCTTCTTGCTCGAAGGCGAAATACGTGCCATCGCACATGACTTCGTCAAGTATCAGAAGGATGCCATATTTGTCGCATATTTCTCGGACGCCCTTGAAATACCCTGGTAGCCCCGACCACAGTTTCTGCCAACATTGCCAGGACCAAGGTCTTCAAGCTCGGTCAGCAGTCGCTTCGTAAAGTCTTCTTCACTCTCATCTGGCTCGGCGTACCGATAGGCATATGCTAAGATATTATCGAGCTGGAAGCACTCAAACGGTACTTTTCGAGGAACATTGCTACTGATAGCCATTGCGCCAATGAGCCTTGCTTTCGGGCCACAAACTGGGTTCAGGAATATTATCATGTACAACTGAATCATATCGATTACTTATCACGGTTTACAACTTGACATTCGAACAGTCACTCCGTTCATTCCGCGGTGGCACGTTGTCACTAAGGCACTACGTTGATAACTGCCTAGAGAAAAGGAGATCATAAAGTGAAATACATTGTGAGATACCTCAATGTTGCAGGTTGAACAAGCTGACGTATTGACTCTACAAATCAATTATACTTATCGAAATGCTAATCTGCTACGCCGCTCAAAGAGTCCTTCCTCCAGCCAGTCCATCTCAACGCACTAATGTAAAATTGTACAAGAGCTCGACTTAGCTTCGCCATAATGGCTACTAGACTCCAGCACCACGGTGAGGTGCGAGCTCATTGCTGGAGACCTGATGGGCACAGGTACCGTATATTTCAGCGGGTTTCGACTTTCTGACTACGTCAGATCCCATCTACTGCCTTATTTCAGCAGCCTGTTCTTCTATACTCAAAGCATAGATGGTGGCCCTATAGACCTCAACTGCGCCTCTTTCAGCGCAGGAAGGGATGAGGAGGAAAAGGAGGGAGGCGGGAAGAAGAGGGGGGAATATGTTTAGTCGTGAATTTTAGATTTCTCATCCTCATCCATTCGATCTGCTCAGGACTCCTTGGTACGGTCTGGCAAAGCACACTCGTTCTGCTGCTGGTCCTGCTGCTGATGGCCTTGCTGCTGCTGCTGCTGCTGCTGCTGCTGCTGCCCGTTATCTGGGACACGAGAGGTGGTACGACGACGACTCGGTCCGGGGCCGGCGCGGAGGGGCTGACCAGCCGAAGCTGGTTGCGCAAGATCCTGCACCGAGCATGTCAGTACGACAACGATTATTTGGACTGAGCGAACGTTGTGGAAATCATACCTGCATCAACGTGTTGACCATCTCGCGGAAAGCTTTTTGGTAAGGACAGTCTTTCTGCAAATGCCCCGTCTTTCTACAGATGTAGCAACGTTTCTGGGCCTGAACTCGTCAGTACTATAGTGTGTATGAATTACTAGGAAAGGGTCATGAAGCATACTTTCTTGACCCCCGAAGGGCCCTTTCGAGGGGGCTTGCGGCCGTCCCTCTTGTCGTCCTTACGGCCACCACCAGCGCCAGAAGCAACTGAGGCCTGACGACCACTCTCAACACCTGCACTCACGTTAGAAACCTTGTCAGACATGGTTGAAACGTTGGAAACTGGGATATTCTCTGGCAGTGGATAGTATTGTAAGACCGATGTCGAAGCAGATCACGATGTTGATGAGGAAGAGAAGAGAGAAAGAAGAGAACAGAAAAGAAGAAGAAGAAGAAGAAGAGGGGGAGGGGGGACAGGTTGGGAAGGCGCCCCCTTGCCCGTTTGTTTGTGTTCCCAATTAGGAAAGAGTAGGTTCAGCCTTTGACAGGTATACATGAATTCAACTTTGATAGGACAATCATCACTGTATCTAAATGCTATACGAACTTTGGAAACAAAACGTCTAATGGCGTTGTACTCTATAGCGACATCACTCTCCCACCGTTTGATGCATAACATTTAACCTATAACTCTCCGACCGTTGCACCAATTCATCATGCGACCCATGATCAACACATTTCCCCGCCTCGATCAAGAAGATGATATCGGCCTTCCTTATGGTATGTAACCGATGTGCAATCGCAATGACAGTAATTCCTCGTGCGGCCTTTTCCAGTCCGTCTTGAAGCAGCTTCTCCGATTCTGCATCCAAAGCACTCGTCGACTCATCCAAAATCAATACTCTGGGTTTTCGAACCAGTGCTCGCGCAATGGATAATCGTTGCTTTTGGCCTCCGGAGAATTGACTTCCATTCGGCCCACAGAGAGTCTGATAGCCGTTTGGCAATGCTTCAATGGTATCGTGAATATTAGCAAGTTTACAGGCTTCGATAATCTCATCCAGGCTCGCTTGCTGTCCTGGTTTGGCGCCCAGACCGACATTGAACTCGATACTGCCTTCAAATAGCACACTCTCCTGAGGTACCAGGGCAATCGTGTCTCGGAAAGTAACATCTCGGGTTTTTGATACGTCAGCACCGTCGATGAGGATCGAGCCGGATTGAGGAGCATATAATCGTTCGACTAGGGAGATGATAGTTGATTTTCCGGCACCGCTTGGACCAACAAGTGCACAGAATTTTCCAGGTTGTATATCAATGCTCAAACCGTTCAAAACTTTGATATCTGGCCTTGCTGGATATGAAAAGTGAACGTTACGAAGCTGTACACTTGCCGCCTGGCGTCCTGATGGAGAGGGTGATCTTGATGCCACAATTGCTTCAATGTCTTTTTCTTTGGGATCCTCTGAAGAAGGAAAGGCAACCGAATAATCAGGTACATGTCCCTGCATTTTGTCAGACCCTAGCTCGATGAGGCCCAAGATTCTAGCCATTGCCGCTCTGGCATTAGACAGCTCTGGTGCGAGAGCAAACATTTGACTCCAAAGAAGAGCGCTGACAAGAAGGGAGAATACTACAATCAGGAACTGCGTCTGAGTATAGTTCCCTGCTATAATCTGTTTTGCACCCCACCAATACGCAAGCGCATTCACACAATTACCGAGGAAATATGTCGTTGCTTGCCAGAGACTTGCTTGCAAGGTCACCGCGAGTGTCTCCATGCGAGGACCTTTCAGAGACTTTCGGTAGGTTCTTAACGTCTCCTCCTCCAGAGAAATAGAAGCAATGGTTTTGATAGACGTGATAGCCTCGACGCCTATATCGACCGAAGTCGTATAGGCATTTTCGTGTCGTTCCTCGAATTTACCGAGAACGCGAAGTTCCATAAGCCCGGCCCCAAGCAGGAGCGGTACCAAAGACAGACAGACAAGTGCTATCCTCCAAGCGATAATATGGGTCAAAATAATTGCGGCGACGAGGTTGATTGTGATTGATAGCATTGATCCAATGACAGAGCCACTCAAGCCAGCTAGTGCATTCCCATCACTAGTAATATAAGACAGAAGTAGTGCAGGCGTTCGACCCTTTGACTGATGCCATTCAAGGTCTTGCTCGAAAAGTGATCGGAATGATAGCACCCTTACAGTGTACACCATCTTTTCCGACACCCAGCCGAACCCTGACCAACTAACCAGGTTTGCGAAGAACTCGATGATTGCAAGAATGAAGAACATGAGGCCGAAGAAGCTACCACGAGAGTCTATGCTACTGGGGCTCTTGCAGGGATTCAAACTTCCCACGGTGTTTCCGAAGATTACAGCCTCGCCAGAGAAGGCTCCACCCACAATGCTGGAGCCAACAAGCGAGAAGAGCACAATAAGTAGATGCGGTCTAACAGCTGGTGCGTATCCTCGCACAAGCGCCCACAAAGACTTGGATGGGGTCTCTAGTTTTTCCTGTTCGTCCGTTGATGAGCTGTCGGTAACTGGATCCTCGGCCGTGGAGATGATATTCGCTTGGGCCTTCTCGATCTCCTTGGTTGATATACTATCCCTTTCACTTTTGGCATATGTCAAAGAATCGTGTTCAGATACTTCGTCAATCTCACTCTTGACAGTGTTCTCATCCTGGTTTTGAGAAGATGATCCAAGAGTTTGCAAGTTGACAAGGTCCGCATATGCTCCGTTTTTGGCCATCAATTCAGAATGGGTTCCCTCCTCCAATATAAGCCCCTTCTGCATGACAACAATATTATCGGCAGCGGTAATAGTTGATAGCCGATGTGCAATTGTTATCATTGTCCTACCGCTGGAAATGTTTTTGATTGCCCGTTGGATACGCTGCTCGCTTTGAGAATCCAAGGACGCTGTAGCTTCATCTAGAATCAAGACTGCAGGGTCTTTCACTAGAGCTCTAGCAAGTGCAACTCGTTGTTTCTGGCCACCGCTGATGAGACGGCCACTGGAGCCTACATTTGTGCCATATCCATGCTGTAATGCAGTGATGAAAGAGTCTGCATCAGCAAGGACCGCAGCATGCTGCACTAAGCGAACAATTTCTGCAATTTCTGCTCCTCGTTGCTCTGCTGCAATTTGCAGATCTTTCCCAGCTCTGAGCTCCTCTGCCAGTTCTGCAAGTTCGGAGCTGAGTAGTTTCTGTTTCAAGTGTGTGTACCTGGAGTCGCTGGAATTTATCAAGCCATGTGCGATATTCTCAAGAAGAGAGCGATTGAGGAGAGAAGGCTCTTGTTGCACGAGACTTAGATAACCTCGAAGATCTCGAACATTTACATCGCGTAAGTCTTTTCCATCAAAGAGTATTTGGCCCTCCGTTGGATCATAGAGTCTTGTAACCAGGCCCGCAATGGTTGACTTGCCACTACCAGAGAGACCAACGATAGCAGTATGTTTATTGGGGGGGATGGTCAAATTGATTCCTTTTAGAACCGTAACCTCTGGTCTGGCGGGGTATGTAAATGAGACATTTTTAAACTCGAAGCCCCCTTGTGCTTGCGACAGGCGGATGCCAGAAGTGCTGGTGCCATTGATCAAAGATTGACGAACCATATCCTCACGCAACTTCTCAAACGAAGCAACAGCTGCCACGAACAAGTGCAGAAACGGGGCAACTTGGCTTAAGAGCAAGGTAGCTGTCCCGTAAGTCAGCATTATTTTATTTACTTCTTATTTTTGGAGAATTTTCGCTAACCTTCGATGAGAATGAAAATCACCGTGAAGACAGAACCCACAGTGGCCCCATTCGAGCCATCACGCACAGCGTCGGCAATTCGTTTACTTCCCTGCCAGAAGGCCAGACCATTCGCCGAATAAGCAATAAAATACAGCACTCCGGATTGTATACCAACTGCTGTAGCTTTCTTCAACCCTTCACGTTCCGATGATTTGAGAGCATTGGCGAATTTGCTCTCCAGCCGCCGATTTGCACCAAACGCCTGTACGACGAGAATATTAGAAAGCGCCTCCGAGGCAATAGATGCTGCGGTAGCGGCGTAATCCGACATTAGCCCGGAATACTTCTCGATGTAATGACTACCAACGAACGACATCAAGAAATATGCCGGGATCAAAGAGATCAATTCCGCTGCGAGTATATAATCTTTGATGAAGGCCACGATATAAGCCGTAACGAAGAACGATACACTCGCGAGACATATCCCCACTTTTTCTGATGTCCCTGAACGGATGGTCTGAATGTCACCGCTCAGTCGAGAAGCAACCTCTCCCGGAGGCAGATTGTCGAAGTAGGATGGTTCTTGTCTGAGCAAGTTTTGCAGATACTTTTCCCGTAGTCGCTGCGCCAATCGAGCACCGTAGAGACTCCAACACGAGAGATGAGCGTATATCAACACAAATTGCGCAATGGCAAGATACACGATCAGCAATATCCTGTCGTTGATGTCGTGTTGACTTTGAGAATCGGAAGCTGAGGAGGTATCGGACGATTCATCGCAAGTCACTGCGTTGAAATCATTGAGGAGCTGACCGAAGATAATTCCAATCAATGGGAAGGGTACGCCGGATGCTATTGCAGATACTGTGGCCAACAGAAGTGTGGCCAAGTCTGCCCTTGAGGGGTTACCTGCCAGAAGCAGGCGAGGATAACCCGCAAGTTTGTGGACAAACTTCATGACCGCAAGCAAGGTATCACGACGGTTTGCATAGCAGCAATGATGTTTTTCAGTGCTATTGATTTTGTCGATATACAAGTTAGAGACACCAGTTCGCCAGTGTACCGAACAAGTTAGGTGACCATTCCGTTAGCTACATACACACAATGAGAGCGAAAAGGAACTGAGCTTTGCCGACATCGGTTCCGATCTCCAGCTTTAAGTTCTAAATAGAGGCTGAGAGTCTACGTACCATTCTTCAAGAAAATGCCTCTGGCTTGTTGCTATCCACGTCTCTTACAGGATATTGCTGTCAAACTTCCCAAGTGAAGACCGGTATTTAAAACCGTACGGTGCGGGTCGGGAAATTACCACTATACTAGCTGTATCGTAATATTACTAGTAATCTTTCATGATGTATTACAATGGAACAATACCGGATTCTCTCTCCACCTCGCTACTCGAGTCTAATTTTGAGAACCCGGAACATGCCACCATGTTGGGGAAAGAAAACACAATTAAATCGCTCACGTTAACCTCTCGCTCTATAACTGCATTCGGTATTGGGCCGAATGGGTATCGAAAGCAACCACGAAGGAAATCCTGACGGTCGATGCCCAGGTGGTTACCTAGGTACAGTCGGCTATCTAATAATATTCTTTCCAGCCGAGGCGTTCAACATGACTGAAGAATATAAAATCAATTGCTATCTAGGTATTCCAGAGTTACAAACACATATATGCTAAGTTATAGCTTCGCATTCCACGCTGCCCGATCCGCCGATTCCAAGGGTTTTTCCCGTCCATCCCAGAATAAGGGACATAACTGAAACCACTTCTCTCTACTAGCGATTGAGTGTACCGACCTTTTATGACCGAGGTCGACGTACTTGTCAATGACGAGGCCTTGAGAGTTCTCATATGAAAGAATGGTACCACCCGTAGCTTTCGGCTCGCCCACTACATTGGCAGTGCGCGGATCGTCCAAGAAGCAATAATGTATGCAGCTAGAATACCATACATTTACACGTTGTGAGCCCCGAAATGAGGCGTCACCGACGAGGGAATGGCGTCCTCGATCGTAGTCGCCGGCTGCGTAATGAGCTCCGTAGTGATCCTCCTTTTGTAAGGCAATCGGAATTAGCATATCTGACAATAACAGCAAGAAAACCAGTGGTCTTAAAAACTTACCTTTGCCCAGTAAAGCTCAAAGTAAGCAAATCGAGTATCATCGAACCGTCCAAATAAGCACAGAACATGAGGATCAAAATGCAGTTTCCGCAGATATTCGCGATGCTGCTCCAGTGTTCCGGTTTCGTTCCAACCCTTGGCAACACGTGGATCGTTTTGCCATGTATTGAATAGTTTCAAGTGCTCATCATCCTCCCAGTTAACGACTTCGAGCGAAAAGTATTCATCGAGATCTGGAATGTAGCGACTGTAGGCGATTGATCCGGGATACGGCTTGGGACGACGTATTGGGTGACGAGTGTATATAGGTTCTTCCGGGAATTTCATCGTGAAATGATGGGTTTCAGGCATGATCGGGTATTGAGCTAATGGTTCACGCATAATACCGTCGGTGCCGTCTCCAACTACCCATATCGGACGAGGACCCGTTGGTGAAGCTGCGCCTTGCCAAAACGCACTTCTGAGAATCAGGATCTCCTCCGTTGTGAAAGTTAGGTCGTCTTTGGGTCGCCATGGTTTGGGGTGCTCAATTCCTAGACCTGTAGAAAGTAGTCCCTGGCGGATTATCTCCTTTTCGGCACCGACTAAGACAAGTCTGAAATATTCGTACGTCGGATGAGCAAGGTAAATTGCATGAATCACATTCCAGATTTGGCCCAACGAAGGCGCTCTATTTCCTGTCCATTCAAAGGTGGTCTGAGGGCTTCGTCGTGCTCTCGCCCAAGAGCTGTTATTCGAAACAGGCGGTCGCTCGTTGTTGGGTAGGAAGGTCAAATCCAGCCATGACAGAGAATCATGATGTAGTGGCTGTGACAAAGGTTTTCCAGCCCATGTCTGCTCTTCAAGAGCCAACTTGAATCTGGCGGGCAACGTTTCGTGAACAGCTTCCACTCTATACGCGGTGAGAAACGGATGTGGAAGCTTCACCAGAGGATATTGATTGAAAACTGAGGGAGATGCCATCGGTTTGGGATCGGTGTCTTCCGATATACTTAGAGGCTGAGTTTGTAAAGGTACGAACTCCATCGTCTGCTAATGTGTATGAGAGTAGAGGATATTGAAGTGACAAGTACGAATTGAGGTTGACTTTACAATAACTTCAACAATGAAGATAGTAAAAGCCGTGCCTTGCTAACATAGAACTAAATCCGAAATTTAATCAAAGCATAGCTTTATCTCTAGTCTGTTACAGTTAAGACTGAAGATTGAAAGTTTGGTCACAATTGGTATTTCTGGCCCCCGATATTGCGTCCGTTCCAAGGTTGCTTTCGTGGGCATTGCCCCGTAGAAATGACGCAAAACCGCTTTGTGCCGAGGATGTAACATTGGAGACTTTAATACGAGCAAATATGGGTAGATTATAAGACCCAGATGAAATATCTCTAGCAGAATCACCTCTATGTACGGAATGAGTGAGCGGATAGCCACTCAAAATGGCTCTTCAATTTGGCGAGAGGTCCAAATCTCTAACATACAACAACTTCCTCGTCTCATTCCCACACGAAAAAGTTATACAGATTACCTTGAATCGACCAGAAAAGCTGAATTGTATAAATAAAGCTACGAGCAAAGAGATTCAAGAGATATGGGAGCACTTCGATCGCGATGAGAATTTATGGGTTGGCATTATTACCGGCTCTGGGAGAGCCTTCTGTACAGGAGCAGACTTACAAGGTAAGATATCCAGAACCTTTTGCTTCGGAATCATGAAAGTTAATCAGCCATCCATATGAGCAGAGTGGAATGAGATGAACAAAGCCGGTGGGGTGAATAGCATGGACGCCCCAGGCTTAGCGGGCCTTCCACGCCGATCTGGCAAAAAGCCGATTATCGCAGCTGTAAACGGCATTTGCATGGGAGGTGGATTCGAGATGATAGCCAACTGCGACATGGTACTAGCCTCCGCTTCGGCCGTCTTTTCTCTACCAGAAGTGAAACGCGGAATAGTCCCTGTGGCCGGATGTCTACCACGACTGACTCGTACCCTCGGCCTACAGCGAACCACGGACCTTGTCCTCACCGGCAGAAAGGTGACGGCTCAAACGCTCTATGAGTGGGGTCTTGTGTCCCGAATCATCGATCCAGATGAGGACGTGGTGCACGCTGCGGTCCAAGTGGCTCGAGAAATGTGCACGAACAGTCCAGATGCACTGATTGTCGGTCGTCAGGCGATTCGAATGAGCTGGGAAAGTGGTAGCGTTGAGGAAGCTGTGTCGGCCGTAGCCGCTGAGTGGTATCCTAGATTGATCGCGGGACCCAACTTTGCCGAGGGCATCCAGGCCTTTGTGGACAAAAGACCGCCTGTTTGGATAAACTCAAAGCTCTGAACGGTTCTGCTTTTCGATCGGAAAATGTCGTTTTCGGGAGTTTAGAGCTAATGGTATCCTTTTCTGCCATGGAAATATGTAAAATTATGTAGACGAAGAGAGAAGGGTCAACCGAGGCCCCACAATACCGTGATGGTCTAGGAGTAGCTAGAAAGGGTCTATTCTAGTGAAAAATAGGGACAGTGGGCTTAAGCCCCGCGGCTGGGAAAACGGCACTGCCAAGGAGGAGGGTATTGAGGAAAAATCTATTTCAAATACAACTTTGTGGGCTTTGGCGGTTTTCTTCCAAGTGTATTTTCTTGTCAAATAAAACGAGGGCGTTCAGATGCCAATAAGATTTCATAAATCTTAGTGAAGAATAGTGGACACTGGAAAGGAGGATTTAGGGTTGATGACAAAGTCCCCACTCAATTTAATGGAGTAAACGAGAAAAAGAGGGACCGGTGACAGTATATAATGACAAAGTTTTGTATATTGCTTATTCATGTTGTTTAAATTCCGGCTTCTAGATTATTATACAAGGCTCCCCTTTCCCCGTCCAAGGACTATTATGTGGATACGGCTTACAAAGGCCTCAGTTGATGTCCGTCATAGCCTATAGCGCTGGGCATGGTTACAACGACAACAACAATACCCCGAGGGTGGGGCGGGTAGATCATCTAAGATTATCAGATAAGATTGATAAAAACCTCGTTTGCTTTCGTATATTACATCTAGCCGTATTATCCGTATTCTAAGTTTACCGTAACTTACCACTTATTATATTACGTGCCAGGAATTGGAAAGGCATTTTCATGTGGTCTTCGATTCTTAGAAGTCAAAATTTACACGATTAGCGGCATTTACTAGAGTATATGTCCTATCATAGTTATGTTCTTTTTTGAACGCTGTGTCATTATGGTCCACCAGACTCAATTTCATGTACTATATCACTCCGTGTGTGCATGGATCGACCTGTCAGTCATTCCTAGCGGTAAGATTAGTTACAGTAACTGTAATGTTCCGAACATGCATGACAGAGAGCTCGGATGTAAGCAAAACTCAAAACAATCTGATAAAATCTAGGTCTCCATTAGTTCTTGGACGAAAATTTTTCATTGGCTATAACCTTGTTTAGCATTCTCGTGTCAAGGAGTTAGGTAACAATTCACTCACTGATTGGAACCCTGTTGGGGCTATTGATTGATTAGATTATCTGATTGGGTTATCTGATTAGATTTTCCTCCCTGGTTTACCCGGATCATGCTTCGTAGTTCGTACTCCCCTGGCGGGGGTTTCTTGGCTACTCTGCAGAATCATGAAGACATCTTGCCAGGCCAGCCGATTTCGGGGCGTATTCGTCAATTGCTCGATCTACACGAAGCTAGCCAGAAACAAATCAATTAGTTTTAAAAAACAATCTCGCACATTATTCCGTAAGCTAATATTTTTTTTTCTGTCTATCTTATTGGCACCTCGATCTTCGCGCTCGCCATCATCTCTTTCGCTTCCCTTTGGAGGACATTTGCAAAAATGGGAAAACTTCCCAACCTCCGGAGCACGTTTCGTCGCACAACGACTGACGATACGGTCAATCAGGTTGCATTCACTACGGCAGAACACAGCAAGACTGATCCTGTTAATGTAGAAGATGGTCCTGCGAGCAAGGATGCCGCAGAACTTCAATCGGAAGTCCCGGGTGAAGATCTTCAACACGGTGTCCAAGATGTCGAAGCCATCACATTGTCCTGGTCAAAGGCTTCGCTCATTGCCATTTTTCTCAAGTATGCTTTTGTTTATACTCTAATTGTTCCTCTATTATCATTGCCATGCTGATGCTCATGTTCCCACAGTATTTGGTTACTGTACTTTGTCAATGCATTCCAATCATCTATTACGTATAGTCTGATCCCTTTCGTCACGAGTTCATTCGATTCTCACTCGCTCTTGAACGTTATCTACATCGTCGGCGATGCCATGTCAGCCGCAGTCTTTATTCCGTTGGCAAAGATCTTGGACGTCTGGGGTCGAGCCGAAGGCTTTCTGATCATGATGGTCTGCTGTACTCTGGGTCTGATACTTATGGCCGCATGCAAAGACTTGTCTACTTTCTGCGCTGCACATGTAAGTTTTTAGCAGCTACTCCGACTTAACGTCTCTTTGCTTACCTTGGATGACTGCTAGGTCTTTTATACAATCGGCTTCTCGGGCATCACGTACTGCGTTGACGTGATAACAGCCGATGCATCCAAACTGAAAAATCGTGGTTTGGCCTACGCTTTCACATCTTCTCCTTACATTATCACGGCTTTTGCTGGTCCCAAAGCATCCAACGATTTCTACTACAAGATTAGCTGGCGATGGGCCTTTGGTTGCTTTGCAATCATCTTCCCTGTTGTGGCTTCACCTATCTATTTTGTCTTGAAAAGTGCTCTTCGCAATGCTCAAAGACAGGGCCTCTTGGTGAGAGAGAAGAGTGGCCGTACGTTGGGGCAGAGCATTTGGTATTATATTATAGAGTTCGATGGTGAGTCTCTCTTTTATCAATTGTAGACAACCTACAAAGCTAAAGAAATCTCTTTAAAAGCACTTGGAGTTATCCTTTTCTCTGCTGGTCTCACAACTTTCTTCCTTCCATTCGACCTCGCTAGTTATGCTCCCGAAGGCTGGTCGTCTGGATACATCATTGCCATGATCGTTGTCGGATTTGTTTTGCTCCTCATTTTCTCGCTTTACGAGTGGTTGCTAGCTCCCAAACCGTTGTTCAATTTCTCCTTCCTCTCCGATCGCACTGTTATCGCTGCATGTCTCTTGGATGCCACTTACCAGATCTCCTACTACTGCTGGAACAACTACTTCACGTCCTTCTTGCAAGTTGTCAATGATTTATCCATTGACACTGCCGGATACGTCAACAACACCTTCAACGTTGTGTCCGGACTCCTCTTGCTGCTTGTTGGTTACTTGATTAGACGAACCGGCCGCTTCAAGTGGCTTTTGTACATTGCCGTGCCTCTCTACGTCTTTGCTCAGGGTTTGATGATCTATTTCCGCCGCGCTAACCAGTCTATCGGGTATCTCGTTATGTGTCAAATCTTCATCTCGATCGGCGGCAGTATCTTCATCATCATCCAGCAACTCGCCATCGAGGCTGCTGTTGACCATCAACATGTCGCCGCTGTTCTTGCGCTATTGAATTCAGTCGGTACCGTTGGCGGCGCTATAGGTGCCACCATCTCCGGCGCAATATGGTCAAATACGTTCCCACAGGCTCTTGAGCGATATCTTCCGGAGTCAGCCATGGCGGATTTTGACGCTATCTACGAGGATTTGGATACGCAGCTCAGTTACCCTGTTGGAGATGAGACCAGATTCGCAATTCAAGAGGCTTATGGTTATGCGCAGACTAGGATGCTTGCTGCTGGGACTGGTATCATGGCGCTGGCTTTCATTTGGATTTTCTTGTTCAAGAACATCGATCTTAAGAAGAAAGCTCAGGTTAAGGGTATGGTCTTCTAAGGAACCTATAACTTATCCTGGAAGGGACATACCTTCCTTATACATGTATATTCAGTATTGGCTGCTTCGAACTTATCGTGGCTACATATGTAGGCAGCACGCCAAGACACCATTGGCACCGAAACAGCACAGCTCTTCCTTTAATATATACATAACCTGGCTCAGCTCCTTGCTCCTAGTTCTTATACAATGATTCATATTAAATTTTGTATAGACGCTCTTTCTTAAAATGCAGTCTATAAGCCGTGCAATAAAGCGCGCATCGTTCTTTCGTGCCAAACCTGTCCAAGTATCGTCATCAATCTCCGCAACATCCATTCCTCAACGCGAACTTGTTGATGAAGAGCTCGGTCCTGGATACAATCCCAAACACTATTATCCAGCGAGACCCGGGGAAATTCTTGCCAATAATTACCAACTGTTGGTTAAGATCGGATGGGGAGCAGGTTCAACTGTATGGCTCGCACGAGATGTAACAAGGCATGCACCATTGTTTTTCAATCACAGTCTCAATTCGTATCACTAACTTTAAGACCAATCTTCCATAGGTATCGATGGCAGACTGAGCGCTTAGTGGCTTTAAAAATCATCAATAATGATAATCCAGAAGGCGCCTACCGTGAGCGTGACCTTGAAGAACATATTAGACAGCAAACCACCTCACACCGTGGTCGTCCCGTCATCCGCAATTTTCTTGACAGCTTTGAGGTGACAGGTCCTGTAGGAAACCATCTATGCCTAGCCTACAACCCCGCGCGAGAACCCCTCTGGATTTTTCAGAGAAGGTTCGAGGGCGAGAGGTTTCCTCTATCAATGGCTAAAGGTTATATTCTTATCCTTTTAGCTGGCCTTGATTACCTCCACTCCCAATGCAGGGTTGTACACACTGGCGAGTAACAGAACCCGACACACCTCCATGTATTTATGAATATCGAGCTGATACAATGTATTTCCAGATCTGAAGCTCGACAACATACTCATAACGTTCGAAAATGAAAACATTCTTCCCAAATTTGTCAGAGAACAAGCGGCTCAGTCTATGCAATGCAAAACCAATCCAGAAACTGGCCGAGTTGTCTATCGCTGTCACAATGACTTCGGACCCCTCGATCCGAGCAAACTAGGCAACATATATCCGCAAATAACCGATTTTGGCGCGGCGACTTTACTTGGTAACGACGGGCACGATGGCACCGTTCAACTTGGTATCCGTCCCATACAGCCTGACTATTATCGTGCACCAGAAGTTGTTCTTGGTTGCGGTTGGAGCTTTAGCGCGGATATATGGAATTTAGGAGTTATGGTAAGAGTCATAAATGAAACATACTGATGATCGCATATATTAACTCATATCCCTCAACAGGCGTGGAATATAATCGAAGGTACAGAGTTATTCACTCTAGTTCAAGATGCAGAAGGAAACTATGATTCAAAAGCCCATCTCGCGGAGATGATAGCACTGCTTGGCCCACCGCCCAAGAAGTTACTGGTAATGTCAGATTCAATGGCGCAGGTTGAGTGGTCTCCAGCCATCACAGATGAGAGGGGCAAGACGTATAAAAGTAATAGGGAATATTTTGGTGGACCATTCTTTGACAGAGAAGGCAAATTCCTCTACAACGATCTCATACCGACACGAAAACTCGAAGACACAGTCCCATCTTTGGAAACGGGGGAAAGGGAAGCTTTTCTGTCTTTTATTAAACAAATGCTTGTATGGCTGCCCGAAGAGCGAAAGACGGCACGGGAATTGATGGATCATCCGTTCCTCAACGATTGATTTTCTAGAATCTAGAAAATAAAACATGTAGAAAGGCTACCGACCAATGCAAAAACAATTTCCGACTGTTGTCCTGACAGGGATGATATGCTAATCAATCATCGATTTGCAAGCGACTCTAGGCAGGAAGTTCATCATTGAGGGTGTTATGGTGTGTATACTGGGAATTCACTTAGTCTGAAAGCAACTGTAGCAGTCCTCCGATGCTCATTGACGAGATTCAAAAGGGGCGCATTAGAGCCATTATATGAGAAAGCTAGTCAAATATTTGGCTAGTTTCCAGAAATCTCAGCATGAGAAGGATCACAGCTCAGACGGGCTTATCTCCAGACACTTCTCTTCATTCAAGATGAACGCTGGTTAAGAGATGAAGGGCCAATTCATTGTTCAGTGCTCCGGATATCGCAAACCTCTGATGCTTTCTTGGCCGGCAGTATTCCCTTTGTAGTCTGCGAAGTGATTGCAGTGAATATGGAGATATATCCTGAACAATCTTTCAAGGTTCAAAATAGCGCTCGATGCTTGATGATGAATCTATCCCTGTGTAAAATTCTAAAGACCTATTGGTTCACACTGTCTTGGATATCTACCTACTTCTTGTGGTGCGGACGAGGTATGGCAGGAGAATAGTATTGATAGTTGTTCGTATGCTATGCTGTAGGGCTATTGTGAAGTCTTGATATTGCGCCAGCCAGTTGAATGGAAGAAACTGTGATGTATATATATATATATATATATATATATTAAGCATTCATACACAAGTAAGGTGAGCTATGGATAGAAAAGGTCTTTAATAAGTGCTGCTCCAGAGAGATAGGAGAAATTTTCCCGTGGCTTATCTCGTTTGTTGGTTTAGATTCTGCCGTTACATCGTTTAACCAGCAGGATTAGATACACTGGGCAGATGTTACCACGTAATATTAAACCAACACAATTGTGACTTTCCCTTACTAGTTTGAGGATGGCGCTGTTGTTATCGTTGCTGCCTGAAGTGGGTGTCGTGCGTGTGCATCGTATAAAGGTAAGGCCTGTGACATGAAGCTGGTGATGTATCGTGGTAGTAGTTCGCGAATCCTAAAAAATGCTGAATATCTCTCTTGCCCCGTTCTGTTAGTCTCGCTCCGGCAAACTGTACTGTCTGTATTTGATGACCGCAGTACCCTATTTCCGTTTTGTTCGTCAGCCTTTCTTCATCTCGCATAATGCCTTCAGAGAGCTACCAGCCCGTTCTGCAAAAGCCCGAGGAGGAGGAGGAATGCGAGTCTAGAGATACTTCTTTAGCAGCAATTTCAGCCTTAAGATCAAGCCGTCAAAGACAGCAGCAACTAATTATCGCGCAAGGGATTCTATTAGGTGTACTGCTGGTGGTAATTGCAGGAATATTGTGGAATGGCCAAGCAGTGGAACCTTGCTGTCCATATAAGAGTACAGATGGGCAACTCCCAGATCATGTTTACTGTAGGTCTTCATTCCCATTAATTAATATTACTAGTTTCTTACCTGTCTTTAAGCACCCGCCGAAACGGCCATTCGATATAAGAATCTCGCCTTCGCCCCTAGCCTCGGCCATGATTTGACTAAATACCAGGGACCTCCAACACCAGAGAACGCAAAAGCCTGGGAGGACCTGTACCTCTGTACGTTTCTCTTGCGGCTTGACCCAACAACATTGAAGTATTCATATTGACCAAAACAGTCGGCACCAGTAGAATCCCCATGAGCGAGGCGGCCAAGCTAATAAATAAAACTGAGCCTATCCCTAACTATCCAGGGGAATACGTGATACAACTCGATGTATTCCACCAGCTTCACTGTTTGGTCAGTATTTTTTTTCTATCAGCCCATAAAGATACAGCCCCAGCCATAAAGATAATTCCGCTAATAATAAACCAATTTAGAACATGGTCCGACTCAAGCTTTGGGGATCAGAAGAGTACCTCAAGCAACACAATATAGACATGGGCCATCTTGACCACTGTATTGATTCTATGCGCCAAAGCTTTATGTGTTCGGCGGATATTTCAGCAATTAATTATCAGTGGGACGAGGCTGAGCACTATTCTAAAGGCCAGTTGACCACACTACATACCTGTCGCGACTTTGATGCTATCAAGGAATGGGCGCTAGAACATCAGCTGGGAACTTGGGACTCACATACCCATGTCCCTGACCCATTGAAGGGCGGTATATAATAATTTTGTTGATAGACGATGGTATCTATATGTATATTTATGGCTCTCTTTTTTCTCAGTTGTTTCGTGTTACGGGCTAGTCCCGCCTAATGCTCGCTATATGGGCGTGTTTGAATAGAAAACGTAACATGGGGAATCCGGGGTAGTAGATAGTTCACCGTGGGGATTTCTAAGTAAAGAATCAGGTGTGCCCCGTCTGTCTCGTACATAAATAGAAAGTACGTATAGCAAAAAGCCCTAAAGGTAAGCTCCACCAGTGGAAATCATTTCCTTGCAATAGTTGGCCCTTGGCTGGGCTATTGCTTGCTGCTATAATGCCCAGGTGAGGTCTGAAAAGACGTTGATAGCCTCATTGCCTTGTCTGATGAGCGATTCTGTAGGCATGCCCATCACATTCTACCTACATACCTAGGGTATACCGAAGCACTCAGTAATAGTAGGCTAGTAGTAGACTTACAAGCCCTAGGGTGCTGTAGAGCAGACGCGAGGTTTTTACTCAAGTTTGCCAATGACATCAAAGATACTGGATTTGTCCCAGAAGTTGGACTTAACGTTGAAGTCGAGCAACAAGCTTGCAACTGTCCCATTATGCCAAACTGGGAGCAGTTTCAAGCGATGCAGCCTCTAGCTTGCCCTAGACACATACAAACTAGTCTCGCATCCCGACTGGCCAAGGCTTGTTCCTTCTCCGAGTAAGATCAAATATATGATGTTTTTATTAGGTCCTGATTGGGATATATGGTGGAACGAACCTACAGACGAATTTGCTGGGGACTTCTGGGCACTGGTTGAAGGCCCAGCTATCCACGTTCCAGGGGAATGGACTGATTCAATTGTCAAACATGGCTACGGAAAACTAGATCACGAAGAGATTGAAAATGGCGAAAGCAGCCCGCTGATATCTCCCTAATTTTGCGCCTCTTATCGTATCACAAATCAGCGGACCGGGCAGGCCATCTGATAATGTGCAATTCAACTGAAGACTGAGTTTTGTTCTTTACCATCCGTTCCTCAACGATTAAGCCCAGGTATGGAAGCTCTAATCTTCTTCCTCCTTCGCAGGAACGCAATAAGGATTCATGCGACAACACAATTCCTGGGACTTGACTTTTCATGCTTAAAAATATCTTGTCATTTTCATAAGAATATCAGGAATACTTTGGAAAATCGAGCGAGGTATGGCAGGAGTATAGTATCAACACAGTCGTTCGCATTGCTATGGCGTAGGGCTATCGTGAAGTCTTGATATGTGGTTTTTGTTGCTGAGCAGCTCATTGCACCAGCCAGTTAAATGGAAGAAACTGTAATGTATATATATGTATATATATCAACCATTCACGCACAAGGCGAGCTGTGGACAGGAAAAGTCTCCCGATGAGCGCTGCCTCCTTGCTGCCGCACCGGAAGGCACAATCGATCGCGCCGGCCAAATTCCTCGCTGCATCATCGTAAACACAAAGAAATCGCGAATATTATTCCTTTCTTCTCTTCAATACCGTTCGATATAGTTGAGATGCCTCCCAATAAACCGCATGTCATAGTGCTATTCTGGCACCGTACAGATCTTCGACTACACGATTCCCCCGCATTACAGGCTGCACTGGATCTGAAGCCCTCAGTCTTCATTCCGGTATGGACGTGGGACCCTCACTACGTCTACCATGCTCGAGTTGGCCCCAACCGCTGGAAATTCTTGATTGAATGTCAACAGGATCTATCCAAGGCATATACCTCTATCAACGCAAAGCAGAAACTCTGGGTTGTGCGCGAAGGACCGCAATCGATTTTGCCAAAGCTATGGAAAACATGGGAAATCACGCATTTGGTATTTGAGAAAGACACGGATGCGTATGCACGCCAACGCGACGAGCAAGTCATCAAACTTGCAGAAGAAGCCGGGATTGAGGTAGTAGTTCGAAATGGGAGGACTCTCTTTGATCCCGATGACATAGTCCGGAAAAACAACGGGGAGCCGACACTGAGCATGAACCAGGTACTCAAAGCATCAGAGAAGATAAACGGTGGTGTCCCAGACAGGCCCACTGGTACGCCAGAAACAGTGCCTGACCCTTGGGACGCTAAGAAGATGAATCTGGACAGCTTGGAACACGACGTGCCCAAGTCAGTACCAGATCTCAATGCGGTTTATCGGAGCCTTGATGACGGGAACAATCAATATAAGCAGATAATGGGCCCCAAGAAGGATTTCGCTGTTCCAACCCTGGAGGAGTTGGGTATAGACGCTGCTCAAGCATTGACACCTCACCGCGGCGGAGAGTCAGTTGCTTTGAAAATGCTTGCAGAATACATCAAAGACGAAGAGTATATTGGCACATTTGAGAAACCAAAGACGTCTCCGGCAGCTTTCGAACCACAAGCCACAACTTTGCTATCTCCGCATCTCCATTTTGGCTCTCTGTCTGTTCGCAAGTTCTGGTGGGATGTAAAATCTGTCATGGATAGGCGTCATGAGAAGAAGCAGCCAACTGCAGAAGCGCCTACAAATCTTCTAGGTCAGCTTTTGTTCCGAGAAATGTTTTTCAGTGCTCAAGCGGCTCTGGGCCATACGTTTTCACAAACTTTTGGAAACAAAATTGCTCATTTCATTCCATGGCGACTGCAATCCACCTATTCAAAGTCATCAGATGGGGAGCTCATTCGTGACAGCACTTATACAGTTGAATCAGAAGAGGCCGAAAACTGGTTCCGTCGGTGGAGAGATGGAAGAACCGGTTTCCCTTGGATTGATGCCCTAATGCGACAGCTGAGACTGGAGGGCTGGATCCATCACTTGGGTCGCCACAGTGTGGCATGTTTTTTGACTCGTGGAGGATGTTACGTCAGTTGGGAGCGAGGCGTTGATGTGTTTCAGGAATGGCTAATTGATCGTATGTGCCGAGAGCGAGCGTTTCTTTTGAGGTCATATCTAACGTATCATCCAGACGAAGAGGCATCCAATGTTGGCAATTGGATGTGGCTGTCATGTACGGCCTTCTTTAGCCAGTATTACCGATGCTATTCGCCGATAGCCTTTGGTAAAAAGTGGGATCCGAATGGTGATTTCGTTCGTCGATATTGTCCAGAACTGAAGAACTACGACAAGAAATATATATACGAACCATGGCGCGCCCCAATACTGGATCAGAAGAAATGGGGATGTCGTATCACGGGTGACGGAACATCCGACACAGAGAATGGCTTGAAGACGTATCCAAAACCGATCTTTGATTTTGACAAGCAGCGGCAGGTCTGCATAGAGTCTATGAAACAGGCTTATAACAGCGGTCTACACGGCAACGATCCGGAGGTACTGGATGGAAGCTGGAAGGAGCTTTTCAAAGTTCAAGACCGGAGTGCCTCGCTGATGGATACAACAAATGGGCCAGTGGATGATAGCGTTATAGACGAATCTCCTAATAAGCGACGAAAGTTGCAGGAGCATGAAGAGGAAAATGAGCGACATATGGGCAGCTAGATATGTTTACCTGGCGGGGTTGGGAGGGTTCTGCATCGTTCATCTTCGGAGATGGTTCAGGAAGTACATATAGTCGTAACTGATCTCTTATGTGTCAAAATTCAGAACAATGTCTCGAAGAATCATAAATCTGCACGTAGGTCTTGCCCATAATGCGAAGGATCAAAATGTAGCAAAATGAGGGACGGCCGGAGATAACGGAACCCCGAGGATTATCGATAAGCAGCTCACCGTCAACTCCGCTTTCCCTCCCAGCTGACGTCGAACACTCTTTATTCTGTCACGACTGCAATTGTTGAGTAATCAACAGCTACTTCCGTTAGTTGCTCCTTCTACATCCTCCATCAAGATCCTGCCCACCTCTAAGATTACTCCAAGTCCGAAATCATCACCGGATGGCCGACCAAAGCTCCCCGCCCGGCCATCGTTCCGGCTCCGATGACTTATCAGATCAGTTCCATCCAGCCTTCGAGTTTCTCAACGACGCTGATGAAGATGACGACGACGATATGGACTTCGACCCAGAAACCGGTTTATCGCATCCAATGCTATATTTCGACGTCGGCGAAGCGGACGACGACGACGACGATTATGAGGAAGAACAGGCACACGACAACGATGACGATGACGATGAGGAAGAAGAGGAGGAAGAAGAGCATGGTCAAAGCAGAATTTACCGTGAGTAACAGGCCTGGGTCGATGTATGAGATGAACTGAAGATGTTGACGTGGGTTTGGATGCAGGCGATGCACAAGGAAACATACAAATCGAGTTGAGCATGGGCCCCATGAGTGATGAACAGACGGGAGAAGAGGAGGGCCCTACTCGTCCTACAAGAGGTATTTCCGCCATGCAGTATCATGTCTAAAGCGATTACTGATTCTTGATCTGGTAATAGCAACTGCGGCCCAAATGTTACGACTTCTCAGCGGCGGAGGCCTTCGACATCTCCTTCAATCACACGGTGTCTTCGGCGCGGATGCTTTTGTCGTCGATGGAGAGAATGATGACGATGATGACAATGGTTTAGGTGGTTACTCATCTCTTCAATTCCGTCGGCGAAGACGAAACCGTGTGGCGCCTCACGCTTATCCAAAGGTTCCCAGCGACAATGGAAGAGCATTGATGAATTCTGGATTCTATGGCAATAGCTCCAACTATGTGGATGAAGCAAAGAGACGCAAGAGGAAATTGGCGACCAGGATAATGTGGCGTGAACTCGGTATTGGAGCACCTGGAGAAAGAAGACGGGATGCACGCTTAGTATTTCAGGTATGATTCATGGCTTAGCATCGCCGACTTCAAGGTCCATTGACTGATTCATTGATTTGTGCAGGACTTGATACCATCAACCAAGGCAGAAAAGATCATCTACTATGATGCACGATGTTACTCCGGCCAATTCTCAGACGACGGGAATTTCTTCTTTAATTGCGGACAGGACTTCAGAGTACGCATGTACGATACGTCTAATCCTCATGATTGGAAATATTACAAGACTGTCCGATTTATCGGGGGTCAATGGACAATCACAGACGCAACTCTCAGCCCCGATAACAGATATCTAGCGGCGAGCTCGATCCAGAGACAAGTTACGCTTGCACCGACGGATCCTAATGACAAGTCCGAACCTATGTTACTCGACTTTTCCGCACATCAAAGAGGGTATTGGGGTGAATTCGGGGTATATCTTCCTCAAAGATCTTTCTAGTTTCTGCTAATGTGTCTTGGTAGATATGGTCTCTTCGCTTTTCTGGTGACGGGAGGGAGATTGTTGCTGGCACATCTGATAGATCCGTAATTGTATATGATATCGAAACGCAGAGGGGAATACTTCGATTGCAGAAACATGACGACGACGTGAACGCAGTCTGTTACGGCGACCCTTCATCACCACATATTCTCTATTCCGGGTCGGACGACACCACAATCCGTGTATGGGATCGACGTTCTATGAACGACAGTCGCGAAGCCGGGGCATTCGTAGGTCACACTGAAGGTGTAACCTACGTGGACAGCAAGGGAGACGGTCGTTATGTTCTATCAAACGGTAAAGACCAGATGATGAAATTATGGGACTTGCGAAAGATGGTAACAACCGAGCAATTCGATAAAATCAACATCAGCCATTACACCACTGGATTCGACTACCGATACATGCCCTACCCTGAGGAAGACTATACGCCACACCCGGATGACTGCTCCGTTGTGACTTATCGAGGCCATCGAGTCTTGCAGACGCTGATTAGATGCCACTTTTCTCCACCGTCCAGCACGAACTCCCGATATGTCTATACCGGTAGCGCAGATGGCAAAGTGTATATATACAATATCGACGCAACGCTAGCGGGAGTCATTGATGTCGGTGCTATGACATCGGCACGTCGAGAGCCGCGTGAGTTAGAGGATCTTGCGCATTGGGGTTGGGGAATGGCCGACAATACTTGGAGGAACGTTGTGCGTGATGCAAGCTGGCATCCATCAGCACCTGTATTAGCCGGTATGTGTTTCCCTTCGTATCTATCCAAGCTTTTATTGAAACTAAACTTGTATACAGCAACATCCTGGAACGGCTATGGAGCGTCCTCGGGAACATGCACCGTTCATTCATGGAACGATTCAGCCACCGAAGACGAGGGATATCCGCCTATGGGCTTGAGTTATGATGAAAAGCTCAATCGATCCTATAGATCAAACAGGCGATCTGGGAATCTGATGTCCGAAGACGACTCTGATTGATTTTCACCTTCTGGGAATATCCACGAAAACGAGCTACTTACGGGAAACGGTTTCTAGAGATATTTGCTGGATGATAAAGAATTTTCCTGATTTGATGCATGATGCACTTGTTTATGACACATCACTTACATTTTCCTGAGCGCTAAATAACGGACGAACGTGTTCATACCCATACTTTTGTTCCTGTATAGATGTTCGAGTTTGCCTAGAGAATGCTCTTTGAAATGTTTTTAAAATGTTTCGATTATTATACGTACATACATACACTCTTCATGCATGAATTAAATGGTACAGGGGGGTAATCGACGATGTTGTTTCCTTCCAACCAAGAATATTCGCACTATAAAAATTCAACTGTGTTTAGGTATATGATAGGCAATTGCCATTTCCCGCCACTCCATTAAAATGAAAACTCCCGAGTTGTTTGAACGTATGTGTCGAAGTGTGTAGTGTGAGGTAGGTAGTGTGCGTGTTGTGCGCGTATTTTGTGTGGTGCGTGGCGCGTGCGTCGAAATCATGTCGAGTGAACCGAGCCCGCATGGTGAATCCATCATTCCATTCTGCCCCTCCATTGATTCCTCCTTCTAGATATCCAACGTCGTCTTATAGTGCGTCTATCCGACCAAGACATTGTTGACGGGGATGTGGACTACGTGGCAGAAATGATCAGTTGGGCGCAACAACAGACAATCCAAGAAGATAAAGGGCACTAACTCAATTTAACAAAGTATCCAATAGCACCCTGAGTGAGGTGTTGTTAGTATATGCTCAAGCATCATCATCAAAGGGTTTCGCGGCAATTGCGTTGTTCTGAGACGTACCATGATAACGAAGCCGACGCCTGTTGGTGTTAGCGATCAAAAACCCAGGACAGACAAAATAGAATGGATTGAAGGTCCGAAGTACGTACCGACTGCCTGAGAAATCTTCAAGAATTCCCTCTTGTCTGCTGCGGAGGTTGTTAGAACATAGAACTCATGAACCAGACTCAGATGTCCAGGGGCAACGCGGCAGATAGATGCGTGGGCAGGGGGGACTGACGCTTGGTGCAGCGGTTAACGAATTGCATGCCATCGCGGATAAAGTCCTATGGAAAGGAGAGCGTTAGTGAGAGTCCAGATAATGAATCGCGACTGACTCGGGAATATTTAATGGTAGCATAGCATGCGAGTGATATGACAGACATACCTTGGGGATATCGGCGAGTTCTTGGAACGTGTCAGACATTGTGATTGTTTGGTTGATTGACCGGGAGAGGATGGCAATTCAAAGGAGTGAAGCGAATGAAAGAAGTGAGTAAGTAAGAGAATTGAAGGAATGTTGAGATTAATTATTGAACTGATAATGGATGATCCTCCACGATGAATCAATCCAGCTGGCCTCATGGCAAGATGCGCACTAGCCCCAAACAGGCTTAGACAGCGGAGAAACATTCTGCAGCTCCGAGCCAATCAGCAGCTTGACGGGTCGACCTTCCGTCCTTCATCTCAGCTCTCCTCGCGACTCGTCTCTTGCTCCCCCTTCATCTCAATCAACTTGCCTGTTCGACCTCGTTTTGATCTGTGAGACATTTGAATCAAGTATCGACCATCGTGTCCGAGATCCCACGTCTTCCTGAATCAGAGCGCTGGCTGCTGCAGTTACACCGGCGATTAGCCTCGTACCTGCATCGTCCTGTACACCTTCTCCTCTCATACGTCAATCATCCAATTCCCGACGAGTCTTTCACATCTATCTCTGCTCGCTATCGTTTCTTGGCTTTTTGAACTGGACCTAGGCGTGGTCAACAACCGTGTTCTTACTACTAACTTCTTTACTCTTGATATCCTGCTGGTCTGTGGCAGTTCGCTACATCTTTGTGGATAGGCTCATTCGTCTTGGTCACAGACAATACAACTCCTGTCAAAAAGCAGCCCGCACTTGTCATCAAGGACAGTCGGGTCAGAGAGAAATATTAGTTCAGAGCTTACTCTGTTACTCTGGTGGTGCCCTGTTTGTTTCCAAAGAATACTAGCGCTCAGCTTGTACGTACCTTTTCTTTCTCATGTTTCTCTCCGTTACTTGTCTGCGTTTTCTCGATGGAGCTACTATTCCTCGAGTCGACTACTCCTCCTGCTTACCACTGTCAGCTCATGTCCTTCCCCATTTCTATACTAATGTGTTGCCATGGTGAACAGACATGTATTCATTTTGATTTCGTCGGAAGAAAGTCATCATCATACACAGAAGGAACTGCTACCCCAGACTTGTGCATAACCAGAAACAAGAAAAAAGAAAAATCAAGATTCAGAGTTTGTTCACACTTGTCGATCGATCTTCCGCTTCCCACAAAACAAATCACATAATCCGTCGCGATGGCTGAGGAGGATAACTTTGATCTGGATATTTACGGAGATGGTGGTTACAACGGCCAGGAAGGACCCGAGCTGATTCTGGATGCGCCCGAGACAAACGGTCATGAAGGCGGGGAGGGTCAGTATAATGCACAGACGACCAACGGTCAAGACGCATCACATCAAATTCAAAGCACAAGTCAACTACAACAGCAGCCGCCCGTGCAGCAAGGCCAGAAGCGCAAGGAAATGACTTCCTCATCTGAAGATCGACCCACTGACCCAGATGCGACCACCGCGCTTTTCATTTCGGAACTATTCTGGTGGACCACTGACGACGATATCCGCGGCTGGGTCAACGAGGCCAACGCCGAGAATGAGCTAAAGGATGTCACTTTCAGCGAACACAAAGTAAATGGAAAGAGCAAGAGGTTTGTAATGTTCGCATTTCCTATCCCGGGACTTGAACTAACGCCGGATTCAGTCAAGCATACGTCGAATTCAGCACCTTACAGGCTGCGACTGCAGTCAAACGCTTAATCGAGCATTACGCCAATACAGGTCAACCCGGTCGTAAACACAATGCCAACTATACCAACCCACACCAGAACCCATTCCGTACCCTTCCCAAGGACGCACCCGCTCGCAAAGATGACCGCAGTAACAGACCATTCAACCAACCCGGGAACCAGAACATGGGCTACGGCATGAACAATATGGCTGGCGGTGGTGCTGTGGGCGGCTTCCGCGGCGGACGTGGAGGGTTCAACCGTGGGGGTATGGGCTACAATAATCGGAATTTCTCTGGAGGTATGAACACCGGTTTCCAAGGTGGCAGCGGCCCCATGGGCGGTGGAGGCTTCAATAACCCAATGGGAGGCGGCATGGGTAATTACGGAGGTGGCTTCAACAACCGCGGCGGAAACATGATGGGCCGCGGTGGTCCTAATATGCGTGGCCGTGGTGGTGGACCCAACATGGGCGGTGCCCCCAATATGATGGGTATGGGCATGAACCCGATGGGCGGAATGGGTATGAATCCTGCCATGGCCGGCGGTATGAATCCTATGATGGGCAACATGGGCATGGGTCAGTAGTCCTCTCTTCATTTATTGTGTGTCTCTTACCTAACACTATTCATGATCAATCAGGCTTCCAAGCTGGAAATTTCAACCCCAACTTCGGCGGCGGCTTCCAGGGTAACCCTCAAATGGGCAATGATCAAGGATCGTGGAACCCACATGGCGCAAAGAGGACCAGACAGGAGTAACTCTTGAAAAAAAATCCTCAGATCACTACATCCGAATCATCATAAACATGAACTCCAATCAACCTTCTTCTTCAACATCGCAACCCCTCAATCCTCTTTTTCTTGCTATTCCTTTCGCGTTTACCAAGGGAGACCGGCGAAATCTTTCTTTTCTTTGTTCAGGTGTCATCAGAACCATAACTTATTTGGCGTTTTTCTCTTTCTTCATCTTATTCTGAATTTCCTCAACAGTGGTTTTAGAAGAAAGCCTTTTTCAACTCTGATTATTGCTACTGTATTTTGTTTTCCTATCTCTACTTCTACTTCCTTGCGCATGTATGTATGTATGTATGTATATGTGTATGTGTGTAGTGAAGAAATTGGAATTGGTATGGATGGTCATAGAACTTCGAAAACAGGAAAAAAAGGGAATCTTTTTTCTCCCTATTTCAATATGTACAAGCAGACACCTGACCTTCGGCGCGCTCGACTCTAGAAAATTTCAAACACGGGTTGATAACTATCCTGATTCTATAACCGATGAATGAAGATACCAAATCAAGACAAAAAAGAAGAAAGAACGAAAAGGGAGAAAAAACAAGAGCCCAAGTTCGTATCTGGGTATTGCCCGCTGTCCAATGTACCTTGTAACCCCTTTTCCAAACCATGCATTCCCAAACAAGCTGCCCAGTTCCTCTAAGTAAGAAATCCGTGTATAGCCCATGCCCTGTTCCTTACACTCCAAGATGCCACCCATATAGATAGTATTCGTGAACGAGACATTTGCTTTCATAAAGTCATAAAGATGAATCGAAATGTACAATCGGCCTCGGCGTGAATTTGAGGTAAATCGCGCGATATAATATAAACAAACGTGTATATAAAAGAAGATCTGACGAGGATGAAGCAGAATGAAAAGAAAAAAGAAAGAGCCTATCTCATCAACGATTCAGCGATAATCGCTGCGTTGTGGATAAAAGTTGTTGCTTGTGTTGCTTGTTTGTGTTTTGTAAGTCATCGAGTACCTATGGCTTTTTCGATTTAAAAGAAAATGCTGGAAGTGGCTGGGTCACTGAACTGTCGTCTATTCTGTTCCTCGCATTCATGATTCGGCCACAATCAAAAAGATGTCGTGGATAAATTCGTCATCGAGCGATGTAATAAACCATACAAATCAGTCGTATCATATGACTCTATAACGGATGGTTTAGGGTTGGATATGACAGCTGTAAGACCTTGTAGAAAACCGAATACGCCCAGAGAACTGTCGACGTTCGGTGACCTTGAGTAGGACTTCAGGGAGTTGGTCTTGTCATCGTCAAAAATTCCGCCGCCCGAGTCGAGGGGAAGGTGTTTTTGCGCCAACTTATATAGATATTTTAGTGCCTCCGAATTAAAAGGCGACATGGTGGCTTTTGAAAGGCCAGCCTTGTTTGAAATGAGTTTGTCTTTCGCGTTGCGGGGATGTGGCGAATATCCCTCATCTATCGCTACCTCCTTCTGAAGCGAAAGAACAAAACTGACTGCCCTCAACCGGGCCCAAAGCGAAGAGAGCCTCTTACGCCGATGGCATTGCTCTTTGGATTTTGTAGCGGGAGAAGGGATAGTCGAAACCGATGATAGCTCCCGTTGGATTGCATTCAACGAAGTACTGCAGCGGCTCAAGTGACGTGATAAAGCTCGATGGAAGACAGGGTGATCACTATGAATGCGATACAGAGTCTTCTCACCAAAGATCAGAGGATCAAAGGAGATCTTGGTAGAATCCTCGAACTTTATGACTTGCAGCTTTTCAGTCAACACAAGAGATATCTTGTTGATTGAGAAGACAAGCGTTGCTATGTCAAGTTGTTGGATAAGATCTGATATCGAAAGTATCTTGCTTGAATTCCGATCTGCAGCTACATCAGAAGACGACGAAGCCCTGGGTTTTGACGGCCGGTCATATAAGGACAAAGCAGACATATTCTCAGAGATATCCGTCAATTTCAGGCATTCTCCGTCAGAAAAGTGCCTTATAACATGTTGTTTGCGATCCTTATTCTTGTTGTCCCCCAGCCCATGAGTTGGGGGGCCATTGAACGTCCATCCCGAAAATGTCGAATCCGGTGCCAGATTCGAACCTTGAGAAAAAGATGTACTTCCGGCACTCGACCCACGAGTGAATGACAGTGTAGGAAACAGAAAACCGCCAGCTCCGCGTGTTCCGTCCTCCTGATCTGGAGGAGTATCTGTCTCTCTTTTCATTTCATTCTCGGGATTCTCATCAACCCTGCAATGAGCCTCGACTCCTACGAACCATGCATCCCATGATAGAAACGGGGGTGAATGATTCATCAACCTATCAGTCTCGCATAAAACGCAATGGCTAGGTTCAGGCATAACCAATTCCCTCTCAGTGAGATCTTGCCCAGAATCATTGGGATGTCTGATCCTTAGATGATCTCGGAGCTTATCCTTGCGAGTGCTTGACCACTCACAGCGCATACATAGAAATAAAGACTTTGCCTGATGCCTCTCGTTGACATGCCGTCTGAAAGCGCCTTTTGTAGTTATGCGTATAGGCGTTGGGCATAGTTTACACAGGTATCGTTGTTGTGTGGAGTTACTAGCTCGACGGCCGACAATAGATGGTGTCGAAGACACCTGCGGTGTTCTCGGGAGTTGCACTCTTGGTGTAATGAGTCTCCGGATTGCATTGGTCCCTAGATGTGTCTGAGCCAAACTTAACGCATACGTTGTCTGGTTGGGATGTGTGGCATATTCCTGCCGCAGCCTGTCAATGACAAGCTCGAACAATGCATTAGGGTCGTTGATGCTAGCCTCAATGTTGCTTAGCGGGTCGTTGATGCCGGGCGTTGGCTGAGGCAAAGGAGTCTCTGGAGGTAGCAGGCGATGATCGGTAGCATTGAAAGTACTTTGATCTCCCACCTCGATCTGAGGCCTGCTCCAGTGGAATGTTTCAGCCTCCCCTTGTATATACTGAGGAATAAGAGGAGGAAAGGCCACGATTGAGTCACCGATGTTTGAGTGTATGTCGCTGGCTGTTCGTGATGAGTCAGTCACATGCGATGACTGAGAAAGTTCCCGTCGCATGTTATTACTCATACTATCGGTGAATGACACGGAAGACCTAGAAACACTAGCTCGGCGACTCTGGTGATGGCTTCCTGGAGTCAGGTATGAGTTGTTGTGAAACCCAAGGTCCATCTTTGCTTTCGATGAGTGTAAATGTCCTGGCACCTGCGTGGGCTTGGTTGCTCACACAGCGACGGACGGACGGGTATATAACTCAAGTGGCGTGTGGACTCTCAAGTCTCGAGAGTGTCTCAGAGGCCGCATATATATAATGTAACGACAGCTGATACCAGGCACGACGAAGGAAAGACAGCATTCGGGAGGAAAGTGGATTCCAAGCAAAGAAATAAGGATTTCGATATATGCTTATATATACATATTACAGAAATATGATGCGAGCTAAGATGCAGGACATCCTGCTTGAGGAGCAAAGAAGCAGAACTAAAAAAGTGAGAGAGTAAAGGGGGAGGAAAGAAAGATTATATATAGTAGCTAGAGCGGCGGTGCAGGCGGAGGCTCTTTTAGGAAAGAGTCGGTCTACCGGTAGTGGGGAAGGAGCGAGTCACGTCCGACAACCACATCACCCGGGCAAACATGCAGGCTGGCCGGGGAAAAAAAAGAACGAAAAGACAGCAGATCCCCAGTGACCTAGGAAGATACCTAGTGGTTGCTGATGAGATTCTCTTGATGATGAGGGCTCCCTACGGGCAATGTGGGTCTTGGATCGCTGTTGTAGCCCTAACCCTAGTTCTTGGACAGCCAAAACGTTGACGTAGTTGGTTCACCCGAATGCAAGTGTGATATTATTTACCAGGGTTATGGCTGTCGGGTCAATGGATAGTCACTACTGGCATGCACTTGAAATCTTGAATCCGACAGTCACCGCTAGTTTGACTCGTTATCGAATTATCCATGGATACCTAGGTATTATTTTCCAGAGATTCACATAACTATATGGCCCTGAAAGTAGACCGGTTTGACGTTATCTTAGTGTTTAAACATTTATAATGTGGGTTCGCTAAATTCCCCACCATGAAATTGTGATCAATACATAGCGACAATTGCAGGAGTCAATGAATGGAGAGATTGGTAATGCGTCACGTCCTCATACTCGTCACCGGTGTCATTTGCGCAAACTGAGGCAGTGCAAAAGGTGGGTCATACCACGAACATTTAACACCAAGATTAACGTTTACTACCAGATAAACACCAGTCGCGATCAAAAAGGTTTAACCTGGGGTTTCCCAACCATCAGACTGAGAGACGCTAAGGGTGACAATACCTGACTCTGCCTGTTCCGGCCAAAGTCCCACAAGCAGTAACAACCAAAACCGGTCCTGATCGTGATTGGGCCGAGAAGGTGAGGCGAGTGGTAACTCAAGGAGGCATTGGGCAATTGAATAGCTGATGAGAACGGAAAACTACCGGGTTACATCCCCCTACAGTTTTTCGTAGTTAGTCATTAGTAATAGAACATCACAAACTCAAAAGCACTGCTGCTTGGGTTCCATACTCGACAGTTAGACTGAAGTCATCTACTACGTACCACCAATTCATAACCTTAACCCCAAGATGCCTTGAATTGTGGGACCGATCAATAGATAAACTCCGAGTCTAACGGCCCGTCATCCGTCCCCGTAGCGGGTCTGACCATGGTCCACTGTCCACGATCTGTATCTGTACCACACTTATGGCTCCTACTCATATCTATTTATTGGCAGCTAGATTATCCACATATTAATTATCAATCTGTCCAGGAAGGGAATCAGTGGCAACCATACGTTGAGTCACGATCACTGAGCCGGACTATCCAACACAACCCAAGGGAAGCACGAATATTCTGTCAACCATAGAAATACCTTGGTGCGTCAAGATTTTAAACATGGTTTCTTACCGCCATGTCGCTAAGGAGGCACTCGAAGGAGCCAGAGTATGCTTTTCGCTATTCTTTCCTTCCCTTTCCTTTCTTCTTCTTCTTCTTCTTCCTTTTATTTTATCTATTTTTATTTTTATTTTTCTTGACATGACCTTCACTAACCGTTCTCCAGAAAGCCGCCGAGCAAGCTCATCACAACCCAGCTCTGGCGATATGCGCTGTAGCTGCGGTCGGTGGAGCTTCCCTAGTTGCTGCTCCAGGAATTTTTTCGACCGCCATCATTAATACCGTAGGCTTTACAGCTGCTGGAGTGAAGAGTGGTGCGTTTCCTAGATATATCGACTAGAAAGAAGCATGAGTTCTTGAACTAACCTCGTCTGCCGAAATACAGGCTCTCTCGCCGCGGGCATACACTCGGCTATTGGAAATGCTGCTGCCGGTAGCACATTTGCAGCTCTTCAAAGTGCCGGCGTAGGAGGTGCTGCTCTAGGAGGAATCAACGTGGTTGTTCAGGGAACTGGTGCTGCAGTGTTTGGCTCGGCCGCTTATTTGATTTCGAAGTTGTCCAATCATACTACGAAGCATCAGTGAAGAGACAAGTTTACTCTCTTTAGAATTCCTGGGCTTAGGATCGTCGACTGTGTCACTCGAACAACGGTTATAGTATGTCTTAGGTATCTCTCTGCATCGACTTCTTCCCTAAATCAGTCTCTTCGTGTCAAAGGAAGATTTCGTATACATTAGCTTTCTAGCAATGTTAATTTTACTGGCGTGTGGAAACAGAAGCATAGATTATTAAACCAATGGTAGTATTCAACTCTCACACCCTTTCACTTCGTACGCCAGGAAATGGCCTGGCCCCATGGTGAATTCAGCATATTCTGACTATATGATTCCTCCTAAAACAACTGAGTGCATCATCTAAAGCACTCTAGGCGGAGAACCTCAACATCTCGTCCCCTAGTGCTGCGTATGACCTTTTGGGACCTTACGTCGAATCATAGTCGTGCCAGGTACTTTGGGGAAATGTTTCACTTGAGGAGCCGGTTTGATCCACTTTGGATGACAAAATTCGTTGCAAACATGCCGGCTGAAGAACGTGATGATACCATCGGGCCCAAGGTCGGTAATACCATGCTCGCCGTTCCGAGACATGATGACAGGGTCAGAGAGGATAACTTCATGTCGATAAACGCCTCCTTGGAGATCACATAGGAGATAAAACCCACCGGAGATGTGATAGCTGAAATGACTAAGAGCCTGCATCACTCGTCCCCACGAAGTAGAATTGTCGTTCCATCCACTATTGCTGTTGAACTTCCGATAGTTCTCGATAAAAGGTTCGCACAAAAAGAGCTGGCCAGCCCAGTCGCCCTCGCACCTCCTACTAAAGCGCCACACTTCAGGTATGTTCATTTTGATAACTTGTTTGATGAACTTTGACCGGTTGAATTGATCAATTATCTCCAAGGCCTTGTCAACTGCCTTGATTTCGAGAGTGAAATAATCATCGGAAAAGACACCGCCAGTCTTGAACCATTTGAGAACGCATGGTTGGCCCTTGCGACGACCTGAAGTGTAATTCCCCATGGCGACCCATCGGAAAGTACCCTGGGCAAAAGGATTGCTTAGCGAGGCGTTTGGTGCTATCGCATAATTAGATTCGTTGTATCTACCGCTGTTGGATTTCGTCAAGGACAGGTTGCGAGAATGATGACCGCGATCACAAGTCACACATCGCGAGATGCCACGACCCTTCGAGTATTCATACGCCGTGTACGATGACCGAGGGAGATCGCGTTCACAACGGGCACAAAACCGACCCATTATGTGAATTGATTGTTGAGATGCAGGGAGCACTGAGTATCGAGAGGATCGGTATGACAATATCCCAAGCTTTCATGAGCTATGGTCCTAGCTAATACTCAGAACTGCCCAGATGGCTATCGGTGGCGTGTCGAAGAGACTACACATACATGGAAAGCAAACATTGATCTGAAGAGGCATAAATAGAGACTCATACATAATCCCAATGAAAAATTTCAGTCGAAATACTCATACAGTAATCATCTAAGGACAAAGGCACTTCATCTTCAGTGCCGGTATCCCAACTCGGTTCTCCATTTCAGTATCAAGCGTTCCGTACAAAGTTACTTGACAAAGCCCTATGCGGCACCACCATTGGGAGACTGGCCGTCCAAAAGTCATTTCTTTGATACTTACTTCAAAACCTGTCGTTGTTTAACTTCGAAAATTGACAGAAAATCTAACTATGAATATCCATCATAGCTATTGAACGGTCATTTTTAGCTTTTGTGTATGTATAAATAACCCTAATAGGAAAAGCTGAGATAGGGCTTTGCGCAGATGCCCGGAATGATGCATGTTGAAGATGACCCAACATCCAAACTTGGAATGATCAGATGGGATAGAACTACCTCCTTGTGGTTAATTAGTTTGTAATACTGTAGATACGATTCTGCAAGATACGACTGAGAACCGAGAGCGTGTTCACCCTGCTTTATGACGGAGACACCAACACACTGAACTGGCCAGCAAAAGCAGTTCAAGAAGTGGAACTGTAAAATCGACAAGGCAACGATTGGAAGACTAACTATAGATTACAAGATTGAGAAGAAAACGAGATACTTACCTAGGCACGTCTACTTGATGGCACAGTGGATATGTCACACATAAATCGTCATGAATACATTAAAGAGGTTTATTATTGCCGCAGTCTGATGAGTTCCGGACATACTGTACGATACTGTAGGAGATCGTAGCCTTATTGCCCACTCGACTTTACTGCTGTATCTTTTCCCAAAAGGTCTCTAGTGGACCGACGATTCTCTTCAACCGATAACGACACAGCCGTATGCACTGCAATACCATGCAACTCAATCGACGAATCCTCGTCCAGGTCGTCACTATTATGACCTCTCCCAGCTAACGGATCCTGCCTGGCTCTACTACTAGTAGTAACTGTAGAATGTTGGGGAGTTTTCGAATCAGCGCCGCCAAGTCTTTCGAACCTAGCCCAGTTTTGGGGTGCATTCGATCCGGAGCGCGCATATAATCTGGATGCGGAATGAGAATTGGAGTTCACGTTTGAGCGAGATTTGGATGTCGAAGTGCGAACACGGTCAATACATCCCCGGAACAAAGGGGTGAGTAAGGGCAGGCAGCCGCAGATTACGGCCATGTCCATTTCGAGAACTGTCCAAATAGATTCGAGGGCGCTCGACGCTGGAAGGCAATGATCATATTAGTGTTTCATTCTTTTCCTGGGGGATGCAAGGGAGAAGGAGGGGGTCTGAGATGGCATACAGGCTAAATTGGTCGTTAGAAAGTATCGAAATTGCACGAGTCGAAGAAGACTGAAAATGCAAACGCTGATACAAGTCAGCCAGCGAACTATAGAGAAGGAAGAGAAATAAGAAGTCAACTTGACTTACAGCACTCCCACTGAAAAAACACAAATAACTGCAATTTTCTTTCTCAGACCAACATGCAATCGCAAGACCCATGGGATTGGGAGGACCAGGATAGACACATCCATAATTAGCGATAACGAGCCCATCGTCTCAAAGAACGCGGTCTGGTTGCTCATACAGTGTCCATCTCCGTAAGGCTTATAGTAATACGTAACCGGCCAGCATTGGAAAATATTTCCCAGCAGAGCAGTTACGGCCCATGCGACGATGAAAACGATGAGCGCCGTGGAAATGGTGCGAAAGATGCGGATGGGTCCCAAGATGCGCCGAAGGAACACAATGATAGATATTTTAATGAAAGCCATGCTCGGAGCCCAGAATTTTTGAATCATCCAGGAGCCCTGTTAATCGGAATTGGCCCGTTTGTTAGTAAATCGCGGAGACATAGGAGATATTGTATGTAGTAGTCTTGTGCTTACGAATCGAAGGTTTTCTTCCTTCCATTGAGGAAGGCTTTTGCTGGACTGCCCGACTCCGTTGAAAGCAGCTAAGAAAGATCAGATATTGCCAATTCAATCATACATCTCAAAGGAAGAAACCCACTGTACACGACAAATATTGTAGCTCCATAGGAAAGCACAAGCCCGATACCCATTAAGAGATCTTCGATCGCAAAACCGACCCCGCCAAGGTGACGACTATACAGGCGAAGAAGATAAACCAGGCTTGCAAATGCAGCGGCCACGATAGGAACAATCGTGAGCACATCGGCCCATTTCCCGCGATCGGCTGAAGACGACGACATGGTGGTTTGACCTGCAGTCTGTCATGGGATGATGGATCACCGCAAAGCACGCGCTCAGGTGCCACTTTGATCTGCGGCTCCTTTGGATATTGGACGGATCAGAGAGTTTAATATATCGGCAGGACAGAAAGATAAAAATCAACAGAAGTCTGATTCTAGAATGAAACAGACCAACGAAAGGGGTCGACCACGCGGAAAAATCTGTAGCGGCGTATTCCACCAGAGAATATTCGCTTTGCTAATAGTATTCAGATGTTACATAATTCGCGTAAACCAGTCGTTCATCATATCATCAGGTCGATTTTCGCTTCGAAGAGTCGCGCGACTCATGGTTTAGAACCTGGGAAGTCGTGGAACCAGCCCCTATCTCTCATTTTACTCTCTTGGTACAGAGAGTCTGGTACTGCATTATGTAAAGACTTCTTTCTTTTACCCTTTTCATAACAGCTGCGACGACCAAGAAACTTTCCATGGTGCTCAGACTCTCGCATGAAAGCAGAAATGCAGAATGCGACTTAGTCTACGCACTTTATTCCCCACAGGGCACGCAAATACGTACTCGATCTCCGAAGCACTAGATGATACCGGAAATTGAAAACCGCATCCCTGGGAAATACTAGTGGCCACTGGCCACGCGGTTCAAAGTTTGAAATGGCCAGCGGCGAGTCGCTAGCAGCCTAGCAGGGTTAGGACTATGTTATGCATGACCAATCCAGTGATTCCAGTCTTGCTCCAATCCACTCTACGCCACTCACGATTCAAGCTTCGGCCAGGCTTGTCGGTGGCGTAAAATCAATTGGGATGTTGTCTCAAACTCAAATGTTCTGGCGCATAACTACTCCGGCAGTACTACTAGATAGATGCACTTACTCCGGACACTGCGATTATTTAGTTAGATCGGGGTAGTTTCTTCAAGTTCAAGGTTCGGTGAGGCGAGGGAATACCTGAGGTACTTAAGGAGTCCAGTCATCTCATTCGGAACACTCGGAGAGTCATGACAAAAGTGAAGCTAAATTGTGGATGCTTGCTTAGCCGTTTCCGGACTGGACATTTTGATTTGATCGTACGTTTCTGCAACATGCAAGTACGTATTACGCTGCTACGTACATGATAACTAGTGGTTGTGCAGTTTTTAGTGAGAAATTCGAAAAAGCAAACTGTAGAAAACTAGAAATTGAAGATATGCATATATTCCATTACAGATTTCCCCAGAGATGAATTTTAAAGGAGGCCGAACTACCGTAGTAACCAAGGCGACACAGCGACCCCCCTTTTTAAACTCTTCATAATAAAGTCACGCATACGATAGAGTTAACTAGAACATCCGTACTACGTAGTTAGCAGCGAAGCATAGACAAAAATTTCCAAAACTGAGCGAGTAAAGCAGACTAACCTCGCAAGGCCCGTAAGTCCCATTCAGTAAAGTTCGCTTTTATGGAGCATGTACTTTCCCGCTAAAGCAACATACGGTAAGTCATAAGCTCGGCATTTCGCATCTTTAAGTTTCTCTGCTGTTTTCATGCAGTTAAATTGTCCACTGAAAGCTGAACCGACAGACAAATCGACCAGGGTTTTTAAGCTTCTCGGAAGAAACGTGGTTTCAGAGTACACCCCTGTCGAAATTCCATGGCTCCTTCAGAAAAAAATCCCTTTGGGATTTATAGGCTGGCAGCAATAGCTGCGTTAGCCCTTTGCAGTGACTGGAGTTACGCCGACTCGGACTTTGCTTCCATATGGCAACCGCTCAACAGATCGACATCCGGTGCGGTGAAGTTCCTCACCCCGTTGCCACTGGCGTGTTTTTCGAATTACAATGGCACTTTAGTCAAGCCAAATGTGGCAGCATGTGCAGCTATTCAGGCCAACTACACTTCGGCCAATTATCGCACCAATCTCCCCAATGCATGGATGACCAATCAAGATGAAATGTGTTCATCTGATCCTTTGGATCAATGTTTGCTGGATAATACCAAACCGACCGATCCCCTTGCCTTTGCGAATGGAGCTGTGTGCGGTCAGGGAATAGTTCCGCCCGTATACCTGGAGGTTCGCCGTCCCACCGATGTCATTGCTGCGTTTGAATTTGCCAATTGCACGGGGACAAAGATCGCGATCAAGAATAGCGGGCATGACTATCTGACTCGCAGCAGTGGAAAGGGCCGACTGATGCTGTGGACGCGTAATTTGCAACACCTCAGCTACAACAAGGCCTTTGTCCCCGGCGGGTGTCCTGCGAGCGAGACCTACAATGCCATCACAACCGGTGCCGGCGTAAACATGGACCAGGCATTCACATTTGCCGAGCAGAACAAGGTCACTTATATCGGCGCATATGCTCCGACGGTAGGTGTATCCGGTGGATTTGTGCAAGCAGGCGGACATTCCGTATTGTCCCCGGTCTACGGCCTCGGAATTGATCGTGTAGTCGAATTCAAAATTGTTACGCCAGACGGTGTCTACCGCACCGCTAATGCATGCCAGAACCAAGATCTCTTCTGGGCCCTTCGCGGTGGTGGTGGCGGCACCTTTGGTGTCGTGCTTGAAAGCACCCATCGCGTTGAGCCTTTGGTGCCGCTCGTCGTGGCTTCCATCACCATCCCAGCGACGCCGACTACTTTCACGCCTTGGTTCGAGATTATGGTGAACAATTCCCTGAAGTGGAGTCAGCAAGGATGGGGTGGCCACATTACGCCGAGTAGCCTCATCGACGTCAACCCGCTACTCACCTTAGACGAGGCGAAAGACTCTATGGCACCGGCTGTGGCTTTTGCTCAGGCGAACAACGGCTCTGTCGTCTTTGAGCAGTTCCCATCTTACTATCCTTTCTATCTGAAATACGTGGGCGCCAATTCGCTCGGTGTCGGCAACGTCCATATCGCAGGAAGTCGCCTGATCCCGCAATCCCTGTTTGAGACCGAGACCGGTCGCTCGCAGTTGATGTATTATTTGCAGTTAGTACACCTTCAAGGATTAAGCCCTTACATCCCGGTTGTCGGTCCGGTCCTTTACAATTACACGACCAACTCGACTTCCGCAACACCTGCCTGGCGTGAGGCGCTTTGGGAGCTAGGCGCGGGTGGCACATGGGCATGGAACAGTACTCTATCGCAACGACAAGCAGCAGTAGCCAAGCTGAACAATTTGACGAATCTTGTCGAGCAGCTTACGCCTGGCGGAGGGGCGTATCAGAATGAGGCAAGTCCATTCACTGGTGATTGGCAAGAAGCCTGGTGGGGGGAGGAGAACTATGCCTCGCTGTTGGCGATCAAGAACAAGTATGATCCGCATGGGTTGTTGAGTTGCTTCAAGTGTGTGGGTTGGAGTGCGGCAAATGACGCCGATTCTTGTCTCACGGCCTTCCCTGATAGCCAGTGAGGTCCGTTCCCATATCATTTCTTCATTCTTTCAAAGCCATACCTAGGTAGCATATAGGTAGCGAGACTCACCCGACGATCTGTCATGTGTATATATACATAGAAGCGGCATATTGCAAACTATGCTTCACGAAGCATTTGCCCCCAAGCTAAGCAGATCGTTCATTCCTTAGAAGGACGCACTGCTAAACTCTGCTACATCCATTGACAGGTTAATAATTTCTTAGATTCTCTAGACATATATTCTAATATTTATCCCGTTTTCATTCTAGTATGTACTTTGTGTGGGTAGAGAGAGATGTAAAATCTGAATCATAATGCTGATGATAGCGCACCTTATCTTCCTTAGGAGAGTTGTGAACTCCATCGCTTATAGTTATTATGATTCTCTCATATGTCAGAGGTTGAGATTAAAACGTAGCGTCTTTCGGTTTTGAATACTCAGATTACGAATGCCTATACATTCGTACCTAGGTATAGTTATAGTTATATCGTCCACTGCGGGAACAAGGTACTACGTATCTACGTAGTTACATGCCTGGCCAAGAGGTGACAAGCTCTTCGCGAATCATTGAAATGCAACAGAATGCAACACAATGATTCAATTCATGCTGATCCTCCAGGGCTGTCGACGCTAGACAGGATTTTTAGTATCAGCTGCTGCCAAGATGTCTTGGGAGTCATATGATTTTGGTGAAACAGCGATTTATGCATAGTACAACAGTGCATTGTAAGCCCGCATTGTGTCAGATTAGCTATCATTAAGCGTTGTTTTAGGCTTGCAGTCCCTGAACTAGCTCGTTAACCCTCAGTATTTACTATTTAGTATTTAGTCACTAGATAGTAGATGCAACATGAGCTAAATGAGCTTACTTCTACCTGATTCATTATAGGCTTTGACTAGCAAAAACCCAATTGGTCCCATATGGCCAAGAAGCTGCTTAGAAATCAAACCATAACGATGTTGACGATTCACTGGGATTTCTTGACTCTTCAGATCCCTTCCCTGCTCGATGACGGTCATCTGAAGCACAACAATTGACTTCATCCAATCCCCGAATCATATCAAGAAAGGACGGCATTTAGTTCTCGATCAACACTCTTTGTACTACCGCACTTTGCATGCCACGACTGTCATGACGTACAAGTACATGAACAAGTTACTCAAAACTAAGATCACGAAGATGAGGATAAATCAAGAAAGAAAAAAACAAAGACAGATATAATTTGCTCATTATTCTATTGGAGACTTGTATAACTACTATAGCACAAAATACGACGTAGCATCTTGATGACTGCACTTGCTCGGTTAGGGCTAGAGAAGCCACCAGAAGAGCCTAAAACACTGCTAAGAACGCCTCCTTGCATCCACAGCGCCGATCATGACTGAAGCCTCTCAAGCCATAACCGTTCGGCGTAACGGCGTTCGCGAATACATACCAGTTGCTAAATTCCCCTAAATCCATCCGCAGTGAAGATTATTTCTGTAACTAAGTGTCCCAGATTCCACTTTCGAATTGTTCTTCTCCAGTTAAAATTGAGAGATTGGAAAACATAGATTGCTACAGTACTTATAATAGCTCAGCTAAGTCGATTGAAAACACGCCATTCGGTACTATATCAAACACGCTTAAAGCCATTTACCGTTGGTGGTTGCAATCGAAAACGCCACAAAACGAGCTGCTGGGCCGGAATATTCGGGCCGTCAGGCTTCAACAGGTACGACTCAGATGCATGAAATAACAGGGAATCAAGTGATGACTTGGTGCTCCTCAGCCAATCACTTGTAATCAAGTTACCTTGATCCATTGTATTTAAAATTAAAGCTGAGAGAGGGGCCAAACATCCGAGATTCGGGATGATTGATGCTATACATAATGAGACATACCGCTCAACTACTAAAAAATCAAGCTTAATCCCTCGATCATGCGAAGTCGGTACTGGAAATTGGTAAATGCAAAGATATTGACATACGTATTCTCTTGAGGCGCATTCTTAGAGCGTCCAATATATGTGTCCACTTTTTAAAACATCACGCGCTTCGAACTTTCGAGCGTTCTGCAATAGATAGTCTATACTTGCAGCTTTGCTGTGGCTGCGAGGCCAAACCCCTCACCAGCGCTGCAAGGCGCATAACGTAAGCCATGTTAAATGTTGCATAGACAGTGTGGAGAAGATGGATTCCTGCTTGGCTCAAGCTCGTATCGAGCACTTGCTTAGCTGTCTAGGTTACGTACTACTGGGGTCAGAATCAGCGTAGCATCGGACAGCTGCATATTCTAGGATTATTCACAGGGCTAAAAGCATGTATATGATACGTCTACAAAAATGTATCTTTTATAGTTTGGTTTCATCTAGTCTTCAGTATATAAAGGATCAGCTTCCATTCCCTGGCTTGGTCTATTTGTACAAATCCCGCACATCGATACAATTCACCTGGGCAACCTTGAAAGTTCATGTTTGCACACCATATTTGAGAAACAAAAGATTTAGGGCCAGCCCGTGTACATCATGAGTCGCAGCGTTCTTCCCTACGCCTCAATTCTCGCCCTCATCGGCGGCGCTATCGCTGAGCCATTTTTGGCTCTCAAAAGCGACTTTGCCGATCCAAGTCTCATAGAAACATCCAGTGGATACTATGCATTTGCTACCAGCGGCCATGGAGTCAATGCTCAGGTCGCTACTTCACCTGATTTCAAAACCTGGACTCTTCTTTCCGGCGCAGATGCTCTACCCGGACCATTCCCATCGTGGGTAGCTTCTTCTCCAACCGTCTGGGCTCCCGATGTCTTAGTCTTGGTACGCCAAAACCCGTGACTAAAGGTTTATGAAAACTTTTTGACTAGATTACTTACTATTGTTCACTGTTATAAAACAGCCTGATGGCAGCTATGTTATGTACTTCTCAGCAGCTGCTGCGAGCGGCTCGGGCAAGCACTGCGTTGGTGCTGCAACCGCAACCTCACCTGAGGGTCCTTATACCCCGGTCGATACTGTTCTAGCCTGTCCACTGGACCAAGGAGGCGCCATTGACGCCAACGGATTCATCGACAGCGACGGCACGATATATGTCGTATATAAGATCGACGGGAACAGTCTAGACGGTGACGGCACCACACATTCTACCCCGCTCATGCTTCAGAAGCTGGAATCAGATGGAACAACCCCAACCGGCGACCCGATCCAACTCATTGATCGTTCCGACCTCGACGGACCTTTAATCGAGGCCCCCAGTTTGCTGCTCTCCAAGGGCATTTATTATCTCAGTTTCTCTTCCAACTACTACAACACTGAGTACTACGACACTTCGTACGCTTATGCGACGTCTATTACCGGTCCTTGGACTAAGCAATCTGCTCCTTACGCACCGTTGTTGGTTACTGGAACAGGGACTAGCAATGATGGCTCATTGAGCGCTCCTGGTGGCGCTGATTTCTCTACGGATGGCACCAAAATGTTGTTCCACGCGAACCTCAATGGACACAACATCTCGAGTGGACGTGCATTGTTCGCTGCTTCGATTGCCGAGGCCAATGATGTTATTACATTGCAATAAGAAAAAAAGTTTGCTCTTGATTTTATCATAGACTCCTGTGTCTATAGCACGGTTCTTCGCTGTATATATCGGTTGCCCGACGTGATTTCAATGTAAATGTTGGATTATTACTATATTAGGTAATTTTCGGAAGTTAGGGCTTTGGACCACGAGACCTAATACCTGTAGCACACTTTTCTTTACCAAAACTCGAACGTCAAAAATGTAGTTAACAATTAGTAAATGCATTACAGTATGATCTACTTGGCTTCATTGCAAAGTGAACTGCAGATATCAAAGGTGACCTCAACCGAGGAATTAACATGTAGCTTAACCAGATGGAGCATGTTATGCCATGTTGTTTTGAGAATGAAAACAATTGTCTTCATCCATAATTGCTAATAATTTACTAAATATCTCAAATATTAATTGCAATTATAGTTAGTTGTTTGCGAACTAGAGTCGATTCGATTGATTCACCAGGGTAGATGGCCTCGTGGGTTACACAGCCATTAACTACCCTCCAAGGAGAGTCTGCTACACCCGGAAAGTAATACCAGATCAGATCTTGTGCAGAAATGTATATATGTATATTTCCGACGTCTTGGACGCAATGAAATAGTATCCTCGATCGAATTGCGAGCTACAATTGTGTATTGTAATGGTCCCATCATTTGTATCTACACATACGGTCCGAAAAATGGCCTAGATTTCTAATAAGCTGCCCTCAAACGACTCTAGAAGATTCTAAAAGACTATCTAGAATATACTTAACTAAGTTATACGCACTTTTCTAACCGGTATCCTAGGGTATTGGTGACTACATCCACCTGATACGACTGAGCCTACCAGAAACAACATGGAGCCAATATCACCTCGCTGATGATGCTGATGCTGATGATGGAACAAAGAAATTTTGTTGAGAGGCCGCGTATCCAAGACAGGATGAAACGATAGTGGGCTACATTTCGTACAAAACCTAGGTATTCGAAGATGGTTGGCTTGACGATTTCAAAATCAACTGCCAAGGTGGTGGGCTAGGTACATACATACGTCCCAGTACACAACTATGTCCTGGTTCTGTCGGTCTTACATGATTATACACCACCTCATGTTTCAGCTTTTGCCGTTTTATTATCTTTTTTTCTCCTGCTCGTCTTGATCATCTGACTTCCATATGCACCTTTAGCGTACCTCTCTCCATCTCCAATCTCTCAGCTTCCCACTGGCTTCCCCAATGACCGGGTTACAAACCCCTGCAGCTACCTACGTGCCGTCCGAATGAACTGTTTTTCCTGTGCTGAGTACTACATCTTCTTTTACCCCTCATGTTCCAAAGCAGTTCTAGATTGGCGGCGGCCCTTGCCCATTTCTCTCAACGGTTCTGCCTTTTCACTCCTATTTCTCGTTCGAGTTCGCGCGCCGCCGCCGCCGCCTCCTCCCAACGGATTATTGGAAATCTTCTCCTACTAGGTTTCATAGGCTACTTTGGTGATGTAAGTTACGGAGTGAGTGACTTTAGTTTCAGCCTTGTCGGCATCGGCGACGCGAAGCAGAAGCAGCGCCCCAGAAATTAGCCTTGGTGACGTGTAAGAGAGAAAAAATTTTTGGAAGTTCGTGCCCGGAGGCTCTTCCAAGTCAGTGCCTAGTTACGCATTCCGTTGAATTTTGGTGTGATGCCTATCGTGTCACTTTTGTTCCATTTCGGGTTGATCTCAAAAGATGCTCTCGTCAATCTGTCCCTTCAAGAAGATATTTAGCTTAATATTAACCATCTCCTTTCTTCAATAAAGCCATCTTATTGAATTCACAGGCACTAAAACGAAGCATAATATGAGCAAGCCGATAATAAAACTATACTTGATTCGTGAAATAACCCTAACCCCAATCACCAACCAAAAGAAAAGAAACAAGCCCCCCTCCCTTTCGAGTCTAAAAATACTCCGTAAGGCACTTTTTTTTTTCGATCAAACAGTCTAGATTGGAAGATTGACACTAGACATAGCCATTAGAGAAGTCACTATCAAGCAATGAGCTCAACCAGGGTTATAACTAACCCATTCATTGACTTCCTGATCATAAAGGATATTAAGAAAAATTCTTCTAGCGGTTTTGCCCAGGCTTCCACGGCTCCTCTCGGCGAGTCTGCTGTAAATAGATTTCGAGCATACCATGGGCGTCGATTTGGTTGCCGGGTTCTGGACGGCGGCCGTCGTCTTGCATCGGCCGCGGGTCGCGTTCTTCCTGCGCAGGATTTGCGCCAGGATTATTGTCGACAAGGATCTCGCCATCGTGAATGGGGGGATCGGACTGGGCCCATTCCCCAGTGTGTTGTAAGTCGGCCGCTTGATTTTCGGTTCGCTGCCCCTGGTAGTTCTGTTCGTCTGCGACTGGACCGTTATCGGACCTGGAATATATCCAGCGTCAGCAAATATCATGCAATCTGAGAGAAAATAGAAGTGTATGAGTCAGTGATCTGGAGCCATGGAAACAAAAAGAATTCCATGAGGACATGTAGTATGCAGTAGACGACCATGAAGAACAAAAAAAGGATAGAAAGATCAAACTGAAGGTGAGGCTGACTGGTCCCATGTGTGATGAACGGTGTCAACATTTCCGACTGCCATCTTTAATAGAATGACTGCAAAGGAATCAGGCTGCAGTTGTTCAAGGCTTGAACAAACTAAGTATAAACGGTTTTGCAGAGCAAGTAGCACTCGGGCAATATAAGAGCATGCGAAGAAATGGAATGGAAAAAAAAAAGAAACGGAAAGTTGAAAGCTCTTATTCTACACCCCGGCCCGGGGATCTCAGAGTTTATTTATGTTTCTCTTTTCTCTTCATTCTGGATCATGTCCAGTTCCTGGTTAGATAATGTTGAAGGCCCGTGATAGGTAGGTACTACTTTGGGTAAAAGGTGGAAGAAATGCACGGGATCCGCTAGGTACGTGTGGTCACCAGAAAATGTCGAATTCAGTTGATCTGAAAACTTGGCCAGTAAAGAGATGTCCACAGTGTGATCCGGAAGTATCTACCCAGTTACCCAGGCACAGTTGTGCAGTTACATAAGTGTAAAGAATAACTTACTGGAAGCCTCGATATACCGACCTTGCAATTGTCAGGTTGACAAAACCAACCACAGGTGCTATTATTGTGTAATTCCACTTCGAGGAATTGTCTATGCATGTCTGACTATTTGATAAGCCAATGCAGTAGGCTCTCGTCCTCGGATGTTTGTACGACCTTTAACTAAGCCACCAACTGCCGCTAACTTGCGTTGCAAGCTATTTATGATGTTTAAAAGTCCCGAAATTGACGGACTTGCCTAATTCCATAAAAGTCTCAAAATTCACGGGGCGTTATAATTCATTACGTATCTTGTGATTACGCTGTCTCAATATTGAGTCTGGCGCTTCACCATCGTTCATCCAGCCAAGGGCTTGTTTTCCCTCGATAATCCAACATACAGCAGGGTTGAAACAAGCCGAGATGCAACCTGAAACTTCTTATCGGTCTAGTAATACGTACGTAGTATATTGTTTGAGGTGGCGAAAATATTCGACGCGTGAGGCTGTATTGTACACTGCATCTAGAGGTAAAGGCTTAGTGGTAGCCTTCTCGGATGCGAACCACGGGCTAACGTCCGAAAGAAAGCATGATCATCTTTGACTAGACAGCATAAGGTACTAGGAAGCGTGGACCAGGAACCGGTCCGCCTAGATCCAATGATTTCGCATCCCATCCACCTATGCATATCACCTGCTCAATACCGTATAAGACCCGTCGATGTGTAACACGTACATATCAAGACGAATTTAGCAGGTGAGTCCCTACTGCAATCCCAACCACGGATTTTGCTGGCTGACAGCCTTGTGCTTCTGGTGCGTAATCCCAACGGAAACTTATTCTCCCGGAGTGCGTCTGAACAGTATAAGCGTAGATCGATACAGTAGTTGTGCCGAAATAACGACGAGGGTTGTCCGTCTGACGCTCCGGAATACATGAAAGTGGTCGCTCCAAAGAAAGTCATGCTGCCGAATACTCACGGGCTCAAGTTGTTATTATTCCTATTTAGTTCTCGATCCTGAACATGATTTAACTCATCTACGAGATGTGTTTCATTTTTTTTTTTTTCACTTCTTCTACACTCATTTTTGCTGATAGATAGTTTGACAGTTGTAGATAATATAGATCCTACAAAGTTGGCTCTTTAAAGTCACAAACAGTTCCTGAATAGGCGATCGGTCTTGAAATCTAAACCTATTCAGGAAGACTGGAGTCACTTCGTAGCGTCCAAGCAGTGTGACCACTCCTCTGTACTCCGTACATATGGCCTAGTAAGTAGTTGCAGCTTTTTAGCTTCCATGAGATGTGCAGCAGGACCAATGAGTGATGACTTCCCAGAGACCTAGATGCCTGCAGCCGCGTGCCTTGACCGGATGAATCCCTGCGTATGCCAGACTCCAAAAGCGAACCTTAGTTCAACATCTATAAGCCAGGTCATTACAGTATGCCAATCAGTGGCCTCGGGGGCTTTGACTATACGCTAAGCTAGAATTGCCTAGAGACTACGTAGTTACTAGATATCACGAGTAGCCTACCCTACCTGCTTGATGATGTTTTCATCCCAAAGAGCGGTGTACCTATCCTTGTACATGGAGAATTTCGCCAGCCAGATGACTTGACTCGATACCTAGTCATAGCTAAGTCATCCTGGACTTTTCCATATTTTCAAGAGTACGATTTTGATTAGGGCTGATGGTCTTCAATGGCGGTCTGCGGCGACTGAGGAATAATGACATTGTTGTCATGCTGCCTGTCAGCGGAAAGAATGCAAGTCTGACTCGCGTGAATCAAATCGGTTATTTATTAACGAATCATATAGAACGCTCGCCTAACAGTCATGTAGAAGTCTATGCAAGTCATGGGAGTTCCTGTTTGTGGCACGCTGATCTACTGAGTGTCTTGAAGCATCGCAATGACGCTAATTCTAAAATCACCAAATTTCAGCTCGTAAAGGGCCAAGGCTTGCCATGAAACCCTTGAAAGAAGAACTCGGGGCTAATTTCTATTTCAGTGCAAATGCGTTTAGACTAAGACTATGATGGTCTGGTGGACCTCCCTCTGCATGGCTGTATGACTTGCGTGAACGTGGTAAATGGCAAGATATCCATCTATATTGAGATGACCCCTTTCATAAAGACCGCCATTACTTTCCAGCAATCGGTTCAAGAAAGTAGAGTGAAAAGAATTCTAAGTAGAACAGCCTAAAAATGTGATAAATGTAATTTTTTGTCTATCCATTTGTGCCGGGCAGTAATTTTATTTGCGCACCCTTTTTCTAATAGGGGGGGTACTATAGGAGAAATCATCAACAAAAAGTCGGTAAAGACTGCATAACCCTAACGAGCAGATCCTATCCAATAGATATTTAAACCCTGGCTCCAAGTTAGATACTAAATTCAACACCAGTCAATCATCCTAGGAGGAATAGTCACGGACTTACCCAATTCGAACACTGACATGAGCTTAGGGCCGCTCACTCACGACTAGTGATGCTGGACAATCAACGAGTTCCATGGCTCGTCTCGAACGCTTTGCTTTAGGTAATGCTCCAGGGCATTATGATCATCGGTCTCAGTCGAGTTCGATGGTGGTGCAGTGGACTCGTCAGGCTGGGAAGGACTCTTCGGAGCGGTGTGATTCATATCAGAGCCGCTAGAAGCGAGGTCGAAAGTCTGATGGGCATAGTCATTCCAGCTTCCCATGTATTTCAAGTCGGACTGGGAAGCTGGGGTACCGTCACCCTTAGGGCATTCTATGTGGGACCTGCGATTTGCTCAGCAACAGTATAGCGAGGTAGGACACATATCCAAAGAGGAGTAAAGCAGTTCAACAAGAAGAAATGAGTAGTGTAAAGAAGAAGGGTTGACTGACCGATTCCAGGCATGACATTCAGTCAGGGAGTTGTCCATCTTTTCACAGCCCATTGCTTTGATACTCTTCAAGTAAATGTTTGGGGTCTTTGGAATGGAAACAAGTGACTGTCCGTGGTATAGCTTGTAGGCATATAAACGATTCCACCAGTGTATGAGTATGTGTCATATGAGTTGGCGGGATTATAACAGAGAACCATGTCCTTGGTAGAAAAACGAAAGAGGGGGAATGCCTTCTCTTATAGTTTGAGAACTCTGTATGACCAGATAACAACTCTCGCAGTTTCGCTGTAGTTAGGAAATAGATACCTCCGCCACGATCCCCACCAACACACACATAAAAGCACCACCCAGGGGCAGGCATATTCCTGGTATCGGCGGACCTCATACGAAATCCCCAATTTCGGCTAATGGGTGCCTGATGAAATGCGAACCATTCACCCAATTTCGGCTTAGGGAGTCCCTATTAGAAATGCGAACCAATCGGGGAATCGGTGACAAAACCCAGCAAAAGAAAGATTTCCTTGGTGAAAAGGTAACACGCGAGCCTTGCCATGACCTCCTTCCGCAGACGCTTTGTCTCTGTTGCGGCGGGCGGGCTGCGGACTGCTGGTTCAGACCATTCTAGTCCACCTGGGCAGTCTGTCACCACACAGTCAACCAATTGATTGCCCAGGAAGTGTTTGGAGTGATTGATACATGACACACAATCGATCCTTCCGTGAATACCCGGTTCTTCGGGGTGCTTATAGAGGCAAATCCACGTCTTTCTTGTATCTCAGGAAGTATAAAACTTCTTGTTGCACCACCGCGGCATCAGCCTGATGCAGGATTGGCCAAAGAACTGGTAGCACTAGGAGTATGGGCCGCTTTAGAATGTCTGAGTCAGGCAACTAGGTTCTAGTCTATTTCGACGCATCGGTCGCAGTAATGATAGATGTTCCGAGTCTTGCTTGTAGTTATATGCCACCGTCCACATCCCCCTCAATGACCCACTATAGAGTTGCAGCAACTCTATAGTGGGTCTTTAATACCCTAATACCACCGACTTATCCAGCTATAACCCAACGTCGTCTTGCTGACTTGGTTTCTTGAAAGTTCATACCTTGATGGAACTGAGTATCTGACGTCTCTGTGGTGTTGTCTAAAGAGTAAGGAGGAGAGAAGAAAAAAAGGAAGTCAGGAACCTCGGGCATTAACCAACCAGGAAGAAATAGGCGATAATCGACGATATTGATGAAAACTGATACTACCGGATAAAAAGCAGTGACTACTACAACTTGTCATCATAAGTAATAAGTCAATAGGATTCAGATTCCATTTCAGGGTTCACTAAATACTTAAACACCAGCACCACCACCATTTACCAAGCATATTCCATACAAGCCGGTATACTGCATATGTACCAAACCCTATTCCCAATCTCCATCCCACAGCAGATTCAGTCGTAGACTCTCAAGTAAAAAAGACTCTTACTTCTTTCCACCGCTACCACCATTTCCGCCGCTACCACTATCTCCACCGCTAGGGGTGTAGCTGGAATAGCCAGTGCCGCTATTGTAGTATGTGCTACCGTTGGGGTTGCTGTAGTAGTACGAACCGTTCCTATAGACACCAGTTCAGCCGAGTCAGTCTCTTTACATGATGCAGTTAGATAGGTATAATACTGACGAGTTGGAGTAGTGGTAAGAGTTGGAATTTGCTGCGCCGCTACCATAGTCGCGAGAGCAGTAGTGATTGCCCTGTTGGTATTGAAGGTCACAGGTTAGCAAAGCAGTGTCGAAATATGAAAGCTTATCAGTAGACTGCGGGGTATTGTTTACCTGGCTGTTGGTGCCGGAGCTCTTGTAGGAGTAGTTGTCAGGCATGTTGATAGATTGTTTCTTGGGGAAGTATCTGTGTTTTGATGAGATGTGAGGTGTAGAGGATGAGCAAGATGTATGAAGAAGAGGAGAGGAAGAGGAAGAGGAAGATGAGGAAGGGGCAGAGGAGTATAAATTATTAAATACTCCGCATCGAGACCGTCAATTAAAGTTGAAGCTATTTCTTTGTACATGCTCAAAAAGGAAATTTTGGCTGGCAATTCCCGTGTATTTTTGTTGAACGTCACGACTGAGACCATTGTTCAATCTGATTGGCTCGTTGTTTCCTCATGGTTGATCGGGACACTCACCGCAGAGGAATATTTACCTGGAAATAAGGCAAGATTCTATAGAGGTGTATTTAGCTAAAGCCGAGTTTCATAAATACATACATACACCCTCCCGAAGGATAAAGACCCCGACACCTTATCTTACATACACACAGTCAACCATCCAAATTGTATCCTCGACTGCAATGATTTGAACTGTCCCATAGCGCCAGCATTAATGCGAATTTGCGAATCTGATAGAAGTTGAAACGCTAGTCTAGACACAAGTCGACCAATCGGAACTTCCCAGCTCTGCAAGTGAGGAGGAAAGCAGAAAATAGAGATTAATATAATACAAGCCGAAGAAGTATTGTAATCAAGTCAAGTACCGCAGAATTGACTCTTACGAAGTGGTTCCGAAAAGACGTAGAATGACCTCATACCTATACACGCGTTAGCTCTGGGGTCGTCAAAATATAAGGGCAGGAGAGCTTACATTCCAAACATGATGGCTGCCGAAGGCACCACACGTAACAAGTGTGGTGTCAAGCCACCATATAAACCTGCCATTCCTTCCTCCTTGGCGACAACCTTGAAACATTGAATCAAGCCAGTATATTTGGCCTGCACTTTACCGCCTTCTACCGGAACAACGGGGGCTTGTCGTAATCGCGTCCGCACAACTTCATGAGGATATGTAGCGACTGCTGCAAACAGTTTTGCTGCGCCTGCAGCTGTGATACGACCACCCCAGAGTTCGATGTCGTCCCAGGTGGTGTGGACATGGTTCGGGTCGGCAAGTTTCGCGGCCTCACGGCGAGCCAGGTACAGCTTCATTTGTTCATAAAGGACCCATTGCGTCGCACTCTCGGCCACTCCAAGATAGGATGCAGACAGTCCTTTATATAATCCGCGTACCCCCTCATGTCTGACCGTCTGCTTGATACAGTCCCAACTATTCTTATATTGCCGACCACCCTTGCCGCTCTCAGCATTCGACTTGTCCAGTTGCAATCGAGTCTTAATGAGCCAGATCGGGTTTGTTGCAGTTCCAGTAGCTATTCCAGCAATAGCAGCAGCTCCTAGATGAATATTCCATGGAGTAGTCATTGAATCGTGATAGCCAAAGTAATTGCTGAGAATGCGTTTGCCATTGCCGTAGACATAAAAATTGATAGCACGTGCGGGCACAACGCCGACAAGATTTGGTCCGAGACCCTTGAACAAAGCGCGAGGACCTTCATGCGAGTATATAGAGTGGAGAATTTGAAATGTTTCTTTAAAATGTACAAGTGCGCTGCGTGGAAGGGAGATAAAGAGCGGAGCTGGCCGGACGGGATGTGAAGCGCGTAACGCTTGTAGTTGACTTTGATAAAAGTCAGACTGTAATCTAGTTTTGAGAACGTCGAGGGGACTCGTCAATGTCGCAGCTGTCATTCCGCCGACTCTGGAGAAACATTATTGTTAGTGAGCGCAACAAAGACAAAGTACGGGATAAGATTTTCCGACATACCCTCCTGCAATAAAATGTGCGAGAGGTTTTGCTTTTGGTGTATCCTCCTTCTGCGGTGTGACAACTCCGATTTCTCTGGATTCTATTGCTCCTTCTCCTAGATGAACCTTATTAGGCAGATGCGCCTGCGCAGAGCTGCCATGAGAAGTGGTTGAAAAGGTCATACCCAGCGGGTGGACCTGTGGTAGGGTGAGGTGGGTTTGTTTATTAGGGACTTGATGTCCGTGAAGAAATGGTGATCATTGAATAAAATGAAAAGCTTGTACGAGAAGAACAGAAAAAAGATGTAGAAGAGTGAACAAGTAGGATAGATCTGGGACCAATGCCCGAGAACTTTTTTGGACGGAGGCTATCGGCCTCCGGAGACAGATCGACCAATCATATCGATGATCGCCTCCTGAATGATTTTTTTAGAACAGAGCGTTTCTATAGAGTCTGGACCAATGGCCAGGTTTCGATGAAAGACGTTCGAGTTTATCATGTTTACAGCTCTATACCGTGCGTATATAACAGCCAATTTGCCCAGAATCGAATCCACAACATCTCCCAGGCACTTTGGTAAGCCGGCGTTGACGTGCGCTCTATGGCCAAACCCGCGGAAAGACTGGGTTGACGACATTCGAATTCTTCTGCCACGATCCCATCAATCACGAATTGAACTTGGAAATTTTTGGTATTATTCTTTTTTCTCATTGAGGAATTCTATGCACAGACAATCATAGTGCAACAAGGTTTTCCCGAACCATTTTGCTCATCATGCAATTCCGCCGTTCTGGCGGGTACAAAACATAAAGAAAAAGAACAAAACACCCCGTTAAGTATTTTCCCACCAGAAACCCAGCACTAATCCGCAAAGTTTATAAAAGGTTAAATGTGGGTGTCGTAAGGGATAGGAGTGATCGTCTCGGGGAAGTTGTCGGCAGAGGCGACGACGTGAGCGTCACGGGGCTGGACAGCCTGTCTCTTCAAGTGCAAGTGAGTGCCTTGCTCCTTGGCCTGGCGCTTCTTGATGGCGTTCTCCTTGACACGATTGATGAACTCCTCGCGGGAGCGGGAGTGGGCAACGTGCTCGACACGGACGTTGAGGCGCTTCTCGAGGTAGCGGTTGCCGACACGCTTGTAGATGATGACGCCGACGGCAGACTTGGTCACGTTGTAGACGACACCAGTCTTTCCGTGGTAGTACTTGTAGGGCAAACTGCAAGTCAAAATTCAGTATACCGGTCCATCTCATAGATCTGATATTTGCACGAGGAAAGAAAGAAGTGGCGTGGGCGAAAATGGGACAATCACTAACCCCTGCTGAACGGCACCGTTGCACTTAACGTCGACGATATCACCGACCCTGTATTTCCACCGTCAGAATTCCTGTTCGTAGTTTCCATGTTATTTCTCGCGTTCGATCGTTCATACCGGTATTCCTTCAAGTAGGTCGAAAGAGGGATAGAACCCTTCTTCTTAAAGTCGCGAGAAAAGGCATACTATTCGCAAAAAACACACATCGTCAGCTCATCGTTCCATCGTAACCTCCAGCCTCCCAATCCGATCTTTGTTCGTAATTGCGTTTCTGATTCAGTTCATAGATTCACATACCCGAGTACCGGCGCGCAAACCGTGAGAGTGACCCATCTCGGCGGTGTTGTCGTGTGTGCTGGGATGGTGGTTGAAGCTGTCGACTTGAACACAGGAAGTGCCTCCGCTATGCAAACTTTCGATGATGAGACTGTCGCTTCCCGCTTAGTGCGCACACTAGGCGGTGTTGGGTAGCTTGTTAGGGCTTACCCTACCACCGCCAATCACAGCTCTCTCGCTTCGCTTAGTGGGTCCTCTTGCGGTCCTCCACTTCCTTCTATCTAAAAGAACTGCAATTCACTTCTTGAAGTTACAAGTTTTCGACCTCATCGCGACAACCGGGAGAGCACCACCGCAGCCATGGCCCCTGCCCCGTGAGTACAGATTCTTGTATACAATTACAGAGAATCAATTCTGATTAATCTGGTTCCGTTTTTCAGGCGTTCCTACTCCAAGACCTACAAGGTCCCTCGTCGACGTGAGTTACCTGCAATACTGCGAAAATCCCAAAATCAAATATTGAAGATCAAGAATACTGACTTCTTCTAGCATATGAGTCGGCTCGTCTGTCAGTACCTCCCGGCCACTGAGTGGAAGCGTGCTTCTGCTTATGTCGTGTTGTCCATTCCTAACATACCCTCGATAGTGACTCCGAATTGAAGACTGTCGGCGAGTACGGTCTCCGCAACAAGCGTGAGGTCTGGCGTGTCCAGCTCACTCTTTCCAAGATTCGTCGTGCTGCTCGGTATGTTCTATCACCAAGCGATTTCGCGCCGTACAGCAACTAATTGGGTATAGTGAGCTTCTTACTCTCGATGAGAAGGACCCCAAGCGTCTCTTCGAAGGAAATGCCCTCATTCGTCGTCTCGTCCGTGTCGGTGTGCTCGATGAGTCCCGCATGAAGCTCGATTACGTCTTGGCCTTGAAGATTGAGGATTTCTTGGAGCGCCGTCTCCAGACCTGTGTCTACAAGCTCGGTCTTGCCAAGTCCATCCACCACGCCCGTGTCCTGATCCGCCAGCGTCACATCCGGTATATATCTCCCAGCAAATTTTAGTGACAATAGGGTACTAACAAGGCTGTTACAGTGTCGGAAAGCAGATCGTCAACGTTCCCTCCTACATGGTCCGTCTTGACTCCCAGAAGCACATCGACTTCGCTCTCACCTCTCCCTTCGGTGGCGGTCGCCCTGGCCGTGTCCGACGCAAGAAGGCCCGTGCTGCCGAGGGTGGTGACGGCGAGGAAGAGGAGGAGGAAGAGTAAAGGATTAGCAAAAAACAATAAAAAGTCTTTTTATGGGATCTCTGAGGGTTTTCTGTTGCATCATAGGATAGCATGCTGTATGATCACGATTCAATATGAACTTGCTACGCACGTAGCTCCACTTTCAGAGATTCAATATGTGCCTTGTAGATGCATAGAAATAAAAGAGTTCCTCATATCAATACCCTTGGAAATCATGCCCTTAGAAACTCCGTAACCTTGCGCCCATACATGATCATAATAGTACAAATATATGTCAGGAACTGAATCAGTTCTTAACATCAATCAACTTCTTCAGCGTAGCCTCCGCACCTCGATACCATCTCCCCATTTCTTCGAGCCCATCACTTTCGCCCTCAAGTTTCCTCCTCTCCGCTTCTTGCACCTGACCTATCGCGTCGGACTTCCTGCGTTCCAAGATCCCAAGTTCCCTCTCCATGGCTTCTGCCTCACGGGTTTTTCGTGGCAAGACATTTTGCAAAGAGGCCATTTGTCTATCTATAGCCGCCAATTCTGCTTCGCGCTCGGCTAGGAGTTTCAATGTCGCCGGTAACGACAAGTTCTGAAAGGAGGAAGCAGAAGAAGAGTTTCCAGTATCTGAAGCTGCTGCGTATGCTGCTTGGGACTGTTTTAGAGAAGTAATTGTTTCCTCCAGTTGGGCGATCTCTGTGGGTAGTTCTGATAATTTGGTCGTTTCAATTTGTACGTTTTTATATCCTGGTCAATCTGCAATTTAGAACACACTCTCCGGAGTCAAGGGACTGACTGCAGTAGGTACTCACTTCTAGCCAATTCCCTACCGGTCTTCTCCATCTCTCCCACCAGAACCCTCACCTCCTCCTTGCGCTGTTGTAATTGCTGCTTCGCATCTGCTAATGTCGCCTCTAGTTCCACATTCTCATTATGCCCGACGACCAGTGGTGGATCACCGACGATCCCACGTAGAAATTTCTCCTTTGTGACTTGTTCCAGGTATGAGAAGCGGAGTTTAGAGAATAGTTCCTAAAAGAAATTACACACAAATAGACTTGTCAGTTCTGTCTCACTGGATTTCAAAAGGACTGAATCGAGGGGCGGCTCATAGAAACCTTATAATGCGTCAAATCAGCTTCCAACGAAGCTGGCGTCGGATTCTCATCGGAGACTATAGATGCATCTGAAACGCGTTTTGAAGGTGATTTCGGTATTCCGTCGACGTCTAATGAAGACGTTATAGGTTCGCTTATGCGGAGGATTGCGAGTGTATTTGATTCGCCGTCTTGTCCTTTTTGGAGTTCTTGGATTTTGTCGAGGGCTTCGACGGGGGACAGAGAAGCCGCCATTGGAGTATGTCGATTGATGTTCGGATCTCGTATAGATTCCTTTTCACGGTTTTCTGAGCAGATAAAAGACCTTGAATAGTATGGCTGCAGGCGATTGTGTTTGTCAAATCACGAGACAAAAATCCGTCAGTCAAGTCATCAAGTTTATCGCGATTCTGCCCGCCGCCAAAGTAAACAATATCAAATTGCTTATCGTGGAAAGTTTGCACTGTTTGTTTCATTAGGACGGCAAATTGCTCTCTCATTGGGCTCGGTCTTGATCTTGCATCTGACTCTATCAGCAACAACTTCACTTCACATTTATCCTCAAATGCGCTGATATTTTGGATACAAGAACTGCTTCGTGCAGTCCATCTCTTTACATAAGGGTACTGCTTATTTCTATCCTTGTATATTTTCCATCGCATTTACCATGCCACTCGGGGAGATGCTCGATGATGACCCCACAAGTAACGACGAGTATGTCGCACAGCTACTTGCTTCAGAGGCAAAGGATAAATCGCTGAAATATTCTGCGCTGGGACTTAAAGCTTATCTTCCTCGTCGGTAAGTCATTATTTGAACTTCTTTTTTTTTTCTGGCTTGTGAGATTTTTGGCTCACAAATCTATCTACCTACAGACCGACCGATCGAGCCCCGAAGCCTAATACACGCTTTTTAAAAAATATTCTTAGAGATACAGATACCCATAACGCGGCATTGAGACGCAAGGAAGAAGAAGATGCTCGAGAACGTATGCGCAAATTGCGCGGGGAGCGGTCTCCCCCTTCACACCGCGAGCGACGTAGTGACAAGGATAGGCGGTATCGGGATCGATCGCCTCATCGCCGAGACAAAGCGCGCTCGTCGAGAAGAGAACACATAGACGGTTCTTCAAGCAGGGAATACAAATCTCGATCCGAGCTACATCGCCGACGGTATAAAGATGACGATGCAAGCGAATCCGACCGGGATCGTGAATCTTCCTCGAGATCTGGCCGACATCGCGATGATGGCCGACACTTGAAAAAATCGCGACATGCCTCAAGACCGCGACATCGATCTTCCAGACGCTCTCGAGATGGTCGAAGCGAGTCTCCTCGCCGATCACGGTCGCGATCGAAATCACCAGATTCCAGAAGACATCGAGATGTCTATAAGGATTACGAGCGGCGGAAACGGGATGAAGACCGTTCTGTTGTGGATAACAGTACGCAACTAAATTCTCGCCAAGAGGCCCCCTATTCGGACAGTGAATCCGATCCACTAGAGGATATCGTCGGCCCATTACCGGCTTCTGCACGAGAAAAAGCGTCGTCTATATCTACACGTGGAAGGGGTTCCTATCGCCAAAACACGAGCGCAATCGACTCACACTTTGCGCGCGACTACGATCCCAAACTCGATGTCGACCTATCAGATAACGACGAAACGTCTTCTTCGAAGCGATCGAGTCGACGCCCCGTTGCTGGTCTCATGACCAAAGATGAAGACGAGGACTGGAACATGGCATTGGAAGCCCTCCGCGACCGAGCGAACTGGCGACAGAAAGGTGAAGAGCGCCTCCGTGCCGCAGGATTTGATGAAAGTACCGTTCAACGTTGGAAAGAAGACCCGGCTTTTGCGAATGGCGGCGGCAGCGGTAGGGATGATCATGATGGACGGATTGAGGATGTGAAATGGGCTAAGAGAGGTGAGGGGAGGGAGTGGGATCGAGGGAAGGTTTTGAATGAGCATGGGCATTACGATGTCAAGGCAGAGTGGTAGTTGGATACTCGTACTTTTGGCAATTAATAACTGGATATGCCATTCTCTGCATGAACACAAACAGTAACAGTACCTATCTCCTGAAATAATTCTCCAGCATAGATAGCTATCATCCCCCTTGTTCATAGATTGGAGGTCATCCGCCACATGTCAACACCACATGAATACGCGAGATCAGTAACTCAGATCATACATCAATCTCAGCTATCACACCACGTTCCCAAACTGTACATTTTTATCAGAAGACCGCCATTCAATGAGCCTATTCATAACCCCCGAGATAGTTCTATAATATCGGGATGTTATCCCGGGACTTAGTCCAGGCAGTGGCAGGCACATAACATAACCCTAACTACCTAGTAACCGTCACGGTCCCAAAATGGAAATGATGATTGGATCCATTGAGCCGATCTGTTGAAAAGAAACAAACGGACTTTTACCTCTGTTTATCTTAGTTTGTTGTTATATTCCATGCATATATGCATTTGATGACAACAGGTCTGGTGCCAAAGGGGGGAAGAATCAAATGTGACCGCGATCATCCATCAGCAATGCAACCTGAGATCCCGTCCTTTTCCACATGCTCGTTTCTGTATCCCTTGATATTATTCGTTGTTTTTTCTTCAGAATCTCGATTGACTAAAATATTCTCCTCTTTTCTTGATCGAATGCGATGTTACCTAGGTACTTTTTCAAAAGTTCTCGTGATTATTCATCTATCCAAGAATGATCATCCGTCAATGTAAACATATATAAACAGTCTGGGTTGTAGGTTAGTTCACTGAATCGGTATTCCAAAGGTTTCCAACTTACCACCATCCATCTTTCTTTTTAAATTTCAGTAATCTAGACATACGTATAGCTATATACACATAAAGAAGATGAAGTCAGCTCTTGCTCTCATCCTGGGGACAGGCGCAAGTTATGCTGCAGCCCAGTCTTTGCCCGACTATGTACTCACCTACGGTACACCAACCCTCTCTTCTCCCTTTTCCCGAGAGACCCAAATCTTCAAATGTTTTACCTGGAAATACTAACAAACCAACAATATAACTAGCCCCCCTGGTCTGGCTCGACGTCAACGAAACCTATTTCCCCGGCGACATCTACGGCCAAGTCCAACACACCTATCCAGCCCTAAACTACACCCGAATCACCGGTTACACCACACCACTCACCCTCGACAATCTCAATCAACTCAATGATTTCGGTAACACGGATGTCTATCTCACTTCAAATGAAGGCATAGAGGCGTTTCCGGCTTGGTTTAATGGCGTGAAACCGAATAGTGGTGATGGTGTCACTGAGGGTGCAACGAGTTGTGCGATTGTGACGGTTGATCATGGGGATGGAACGCTGGATGCGTTTTATTTTTATTTTTATCCGTGAGATTTACTTTCTTGATCGGGTTCTGGTAGGTGACTGATGGGGGTTGTAGGTTTAATAAGGGTGATATTGTGCTTGACTTGGTCTGGGGTGACCACGTCGGTGACTGGTAGGTTGATACTCATTTGTTGGTTGAAAAAAAGGCTGTCGTCTGATTCAAGCAGGGAACACAACATGGTCCGTTTCGAGAATGGTCAGCCACAAGCTGTGTGGTACAGCCAACACGCCGGTGGCGAGGCTTTCACTTATGATGCCCTTTTGAAAATTGATGGTAGACCAGTTTCTTATTCTGGTCGGGGGACTCACGCCAACTATGCCATTGAGGGGTGCGTATATTGTCCAGGGCAAAAAAGTACATTGTCTGACTTGCCTGCAGAGTTCATGACCATACAATCCCCGGCGTCAACCTTCCCTTTGGTCCAGTGAACGACTATACCAGCAACGGTACACTCTGGGACCCAACTGGAAACTACTATGCGTACAGTTACGACAACATCACCGCTGTGTTCACGGCGTACGATTCCAGCTACCCTGTCAACTGGCTGTACTTCAATGGCCAATGGGGTGATATTCAAGTTGCCAACCAGACCGGTGTCTTTGGTGAATACAAGTACACCAGCGGTCCCAACGGCCCCAAGTTCAAGCATCTCAACCGCACGAATGTGTGTCCTAACGAAGGAGACTGCACTGTGCTCGATCATCTTTGGTATTGAGCTGCTTTTCCAGAATGAGTGAAGGTGATTGAATGTCACATAGCATAGAAAGTTGAAGGCAGATTGTATATATGGCGACGCAGTATGATAGAAATCGTGAACTAACTGTATGTTGCAATGATCAATTGAAGATCGACGGCTTTTGTTTTGCTTTTTTGACAGTCTGCTTGATAACTGTAAAATCAAGGCTCGACTGTTTCAAATATGCATTGACTTGATATGGCAGCAGAACGCGCGATCGCAATGCTTGACAGGCACTCACCCCTGAATTGGTGCCTGAATTGGGTGCCTGCACGTGATGAGCTGGCTCCGTCCGTCTGATTGGCCAGTTGTCGATGTCTGTGCCGAGATTGGAAGTGGAGAGGGCAACTTAACCACCTCGAAAAGGATCTCCATGCTCAAGAGAATGCCACCACAACGATACTAATGCGGTGCTCTTTGTTGTGAGATCGTGCTGAATTTGCTGGATCAACTGTGGGATTTTTGTGACTTCTTGTGGTAAGCTCAAGGATATTCGTGCAAAGAAGAGACAGAGCGCCAAGCGGCCAACTCCAGGCTCAGGAGCTTCGCGGAGTCTAGTGGCTGACGGCGTCATTGCCTCGACCAACGACAGCTTGACTCTGGATGAGTGGGGAACACGAGCTGGCTGAAACGGGAGCCCCTGAAATGTGCTCTGGAGGTCCGAGGAGTGCCTTTGTAACAGTTGTGGCTTCTGGCCGTCGTTCATTGGGGAAAGCGCCAGGTACAGAGGATCCGAAAAGACTTAAGCTCAGATTGCAGTTAGTCGCAGTGGAGAACACAATATTCGTAGAACCATCCCAAGAAAACTTCGCGTGGATTGTATGTAGGGAATCGAGATTCATCACCGTCTTCTCTGTGAAGTCGTCTCCTCAGTTGTTTTCTTGGTCTTCATCCGCTTGTCGTTCGTTTCTTCTACCGCGGAACCACTCATCTTGTATGAGACGTGGTGACTTTATTACCTGCGAGAGCCGGCCCGTCTCTCGATTGCCTTTCTTTTTTCCCATTCTGTTCAGCCCCTGGCCAAGGTCTGAAAGATAGACACTCGCTTGCTGGACTTGTGACTGTCTTCTCAGTCGACTGATTTGCAGTATTTATCGTCGACTTGCACGCCGGAGAAAACCGCCTGCGATCGATCACCTGTTCATTGCATCGTTTAAAAGGAATAGGGGTTCCACAATCGAACTCAAGGGTACCTGGAGAGCGCCAGTAGGAATATTCGCAAGTCTCTGCTACACCGTCCAACCGCCCTTGTCTGCGACTGTCAGTTGGCTGTGTATGATCAATTGTGAGTGACTGTTATAATAATCATCTGTTGTTCAAGCGTACAAACAGCTGTCCGCTGTCTAGACGTCTTTTGTGACGCAAAACAGCGCGATTCCAAATACTGACTGATGATTGTTTTGTTGTAGTTGAGGTTGTAACTGTTTCCCCGCCCAAACAAGGAAGCTCCTTCCCTCTTTCCAGCCATGGCATCCGTCCCTCCCACGTCCGGCAACACTCAACCTCCTCCTCCATCGTCTCATCCTCCCCCACCACCTGACGCTCTCCCATCTCCTGTCAATGACAGCACCACTCATTTGAGCGTCACGAACTCGGACACTGCTTCGCGCAGATCTTCGCTAGGCTTCCTGCGTCGCCCTAAATCTACTGAACCGCTTTCGGAGCGCAAGACCTCCAATAGCAAAGTCAGCAGGAAAATGAAGGACCAAATGAGAGAAGAAGAGCTCCGCCGCCAGCGCGAATCCATCCCAAAACAAGCCCCTCGTCTTCCTGAATTCGCACCAGCACCGAGAATGCAGACCTTTGGTGGAGACGGACAAGGCGCCAGTCTGCATGCACCAGCAACTGAAAGTCGAGCAAGCTCCGCGCACCGTAGCATGCCGCCACCAGCGGTCGATCCTTATGCACGAACCGAGAGCATGACTCATCGCGGTCGTTACAGCTATGCGAGCAGTGCAGTAAGCACGATCAATAGTCCCCGCAGACTGCGTCGACGCAAGGATCCTACCCCTTACAAGTAAGTTGCATTTCCGCACGTGCAGTCATCACGGCACAGGAACTAATGTAGTCCTCTGATATAGTCTTCTCGTCGTTGGTGCTAAGAACAGCGGAAAGACGTCGTTTCTCAACTTTCTGCGCAAGTCGCTTGCGCTCCCTCCAAACAAACAAACCATTCGCTCCTCTGAAGATATCTTGCAGGAAATCAATTCGTCATCCAATCCCAACTTTACATCTCACTACCTGGAGACTGAATTCGAGAGTGAGCGAGTCGGCCTCACACTTTGGGACTCTGAGGGCTTGGACAAGAACGTCGTCGACCTGCAATTGCGAGACATCACTGCCTTTTTGGAAAGCAAATTCGAAGATACTTTGACGGAGGAAATGAAAGTCGTGCGCTCTCCCGGTGCTCGCGATACTCACATTCACTGCGTTTTTTGGATTCTTGATCCTGTCCGCTTGGACTCCAATCTTGCGGCTGCCCAGAAGGCTGCTGAACAAACCAATGGAAAATACACCAAACAACCGCGTGTTATTGGCATTCTTGACGAAGATCTCGACCTCCAATTTCTTCGCGTGGTGCAGGGAAAGACGGCCGTCGTACCTGTAATCAGCAAAGCTGACACTATCACCGCCGCGCATATGGCATACTTGAAGAAGGCAGTTTGGGATAGTTTAAAACAGGCCAGAATCGATCCATTAGAAGTTCTCATATTGGAGGAAGCGGAGGAAGAAGACTCCGAGGAAGGTACCGACGACGACGATGACTCTGATGTTTCCCCGGTTGCAGAGAACAGAACAAACGCAGACGAAGAGGAGAAAGGCCCTAAAGCTTCTTCTACGCAAGGCCACAAGTCTAGTAACTCAATCTCGACTGCTTCTAATACTGATACGCCCTTCATCCCTCTCTCCATCCTGTCACCAGACCCGCATTCCTTGGATACGCCAGATCTGCCTATTGGTCGACACTTCCCATGGGGTTTCGCGGACCCTTACAACCCAGAGCATTGCGATTTCGTTAAACTCAAGGAGTCTGTCTTTAAGGACTGGCGTGCTGAGCTACGGGAAGCTAGTCGTGAGATTTGCTACGAACGTTGGCGCACAAGTCGGCTGAATACAAAACAAGATTCGCTTAGAAAGCCTAGCCGTAGCGGACGTTATGGACCTCCGCCTGTGAAAAGTGGTCGCGCAACTCGATAGTTGCGCAGTCTGAGGTTGTTTTACATACATTTTTACTACAAGCGGGACTCTTGCCAACTTCCACCCTCATTCATTATTCATACAACAATTTCCTATTCCTTGAATTCATTTCTATTCTCTCTGGCCGGGTGCCGGTCAATGATCGATTGATCACTTTACTACCCACCATTTTTCTTCTTTCAACTTCGTTTCCCAACTCATGAGAGTGCATTCGATGTGACATATGAGCAACAAAGTATTTTCTCAGTGGCCTAGCCTGAGTAATGCAGGGAATATATGCGATCGCGTTTTCGGATTTGTCCCTAGTCATCTTCGACTGGCAACCTGGAACTCGGGATTTGTATTATTAGAATGGTTTCCCTGCTCAAGGCTATCCCTTTTTTTTCTTTCATGTTCTTGATTCCCACCATGTTATTCTTTTGTCCTGTTATGGTCCCTTTTTTGAATTGAAAAGCACTTACGGATTCAGTTTGCACCAGTAATAAACTTCTCTCTTCACCCAGAGAAATGTCTGGGAATATCCTATCTACCTGACCACGAAACAACATTAACCTGCTCCATCGGCGCCACAGATAAAACAAACTGTATCTTGGTTATCTACGCTATTAATGCTCCTACCTGCAGTGGTTAAGTGACGATGGTATCAATCCCTATTGAAGGGAATTCCGTAACCCTAACCTATCACTCAATGACTCATTTGAGACTAGAAGCCAGTTAATATTTCCTCAAATGATTATTTAATCAGAAAATATAGTATTGATTTCACATAAACACGCCGTGCATTATAGTTACATCCTGGGGAAGGATTGAATCTGCCCTACGTCAGATCAGTCCCGATACCCAAATACGGGGGGTTATTATTAACCATCGACTCAAAAAACTCATCCAAATACATCTCAATCCCCTGCGCCGCCTGCAACTCTACATCCCGAATGTCTTCTTCATCTCCATCGCCACTTCCGCGGCATCCAATGTCCAACAGCGGCGAAAACACAGCATCCAAAAGGGTCTGATAACCCGTCGCTGGGTGCGCCAGCGGGTGTCTTGAGCAAATCATGTTGAATATTTCTGCTGCTAGCGTAATCAAGCGTGAAAGAAGACTCTCGGGTCGTGGACGGGACGGGTAGCGCGATGTAGTCAGTAGTGAGGATGATGAGGAGGAGCCTGCAAGGGCGAGAATGTTCAAGTCATCGTCTATCGCGCGACGGGCGAAGCACAGGACCAAAAACACGGCGGCGAAGCTGTGGCTGACCCATGACGAGTCGACGGAGAAACTGATGCGCTCAACAGCAGTGCGATTGACGGATAACCGGCCCCGTGGAATGGATGCAATAGACGAATGTGTACTCCATGTCTCCCAAGTAGCTTGCTCGGATAAAGCTAGGATTGTTTGACAAGCTGCAGTGAGAGATACGTCAAGTGCTTCAAGGGAATGTAGCGGAATGCTTCCGGTGTTCGATGATGATAATGTTGATGATGATGATTCAGGCGCAGGACGAGCTAACAGCGTTGATAAGCAGGAACTGTTCACAGTAAGTCGATAAGCGCGGAGCGCCGTGAAGGGCATCTGGTTATGCATGAGTTCAGGCCCTAGGGCATGGTTCCAGTGTACCTCCCAAGCGTTAAACTCCAGATTTGCGCGCCGTAAACTGAACGCATCTAATGCGCGGACGTTGGGACTACCACTACTCCGCGCAGCATGCTTGAGAATAGCCACAAGTTCACATAACGCTGCAACCCGCATGTCTTCTGGCTGAGAAGCGTCACGATGCGATGCAAAAGTCTGCGATACCAGAGCCACCGGTTCCGGGTTCAAGCTTGCAGGTAACCCGCTCGACAGCATCAGATTAGCATCGTTCGTGAGTAGGTTGATCCACACGCGTAATCGCGCTAGGTCTTCGATAGTTGCTGAAGCTTGTCTCTCCGGTAGAAAAGCCGAGGGGGAGTCCTGTAAACCAAGAAAAAGCGCATAGCGAATAGCTAGACCGAGCATACTCCAAGCAGAGACATCATTATATCGCGTCCGCAGTCGATCTTTTGTTTTCCCACCATTCTGAACGTCAACCGGCATCCATTGCACATACAGCAAAAGCGCCTGGATATGTCCCAAATGCACATCCGACGAATCCGGCTTCAATAAAAGCCGACTCAACGAGACATCCAAAATCTTCACGATTTCACGATGTTGTGGCACTCCTCCCCCCGCCGCAGATGGGAAAGGGTGATGATGATGATGATCCATGAACCGAAAAGCAACCGCACATATCGACGTGAAAAGAGTCGGACACTCCAGACGAACTGTAGCGGCCGACTTTTGTGTTCGCGGACACAGCACGGGGGCCCATTTGTGGCAAGAGGAGAAATATAGATCAAAGGCTTCTTGGGCCTCGGTCATGGTTATTAAACCGCATGATATCGGATCGTGTATGGCTCGGGTCTGGTCGGCGTCGTAGTCGTATTGTTGTAGGTGGCGGAGTGTGGACATTGGTGTGTCCAGATGGACTGCATCGAGGGCCGCATGATGATGATGATGGCCTTGAATTGGTTGATTATGGGCGGTGGTGGTGGTAGTTGCACGAGGAGAATGGATATCGTAGTCTGGATGGGCGACATGTGCGCTTGCAATAGACTTGGGCTCAGCCACTCGATCCGATAGATTGTATTCCGAGTCTTGTCTGAAGACCTCAATTCCCGTTTTTTCAAGCGCAAGTCTACTACGACACTCCTTTACCGCCGTCGTGACACTCCCAGCATCCAAACCACTACTAGTAATCCTTTCCAACCGCTGCAACCGACCCTCCTGCTCCGCAACTCTCTTCTGCAACCTCTCCAACGCATATGCCGTTTTAGCGACGTTAGTAGCCTGCGCATCGCTATCGATACTACTAGTATTATCGACGGGAGAAGTCGTAAACGAGCATTCAACGCCGAGATGGATGCAGCGACTACAAGAAGCAGTCGGGGTTTTGGGTGACAGGCCGTCGCACCGCTGCTTCCGGACACGACATTGGATGCAGGCCTTGTTGGTTCTGCGTAATTTTGAGGGTGGTCCTCGGTTGTAATCGTCTTCGTCTGCTCTGTTGTTGTTGTTGTTGTTGTTGTTGTTGTTGTTGTTGTTGTTGTTGTTGTTGTCATTGTCGTCTTTGTCGGTGGATGAGCTGGTAGTACCACTTCCAAAGTCTGCGCGTGTCGCGGTGCCCATGGTCAACTGCTTGAGACGGAGGATTCGGCCTGTGAACCGTAACGGAAGAGAACCGACTGTGCCGACTCGATATTAAGAAGTGAGACCATCTCCTTATCTTGATCTTGCATCTTATCAGACTTTCCCTTATCAAAGAGTAGATCCAGATCTGCACATTTGATTGGCCCAACTCTAGATACACTAGATAACCTCGGCTCGCTGCCGATACGTGCCTCTACAGTAAATCTCTCTCGTCCAAGACTAGATATGGTTGAAAGGAAGTGCGTAGTAAGTTTCATAAGAGAATTCTGTAATCGGGAAAGCTCAACGTTCTGTCCGAGTGCACAGCGTAGTACATATCAAGATTCAGATCATCATATTCATTTCTCACGTTTTCAGTTTCAGTCATACATACATACATAAGAAATTCATCCATATCCAGTAAGCAAAGAAAGGTATATGTCGATAGGTAGAAGGAGAAAAAAAAAACACCAAAGTAAATAATCGAGACGTATCTCGTGCAAAAAGATCAAGCCATCTTAGACGAACTCCTCGCCAGCTCAATACAAAACTCCCCCCACTCACTGCCTCCACTAGACGTAATAACTTCCTGCGCAATAGCTTCTTCAACGCGCTCTTTGTATCGATATCGGTACTCCTCTTTGACCAACTCCAAATGTTTGGGCTCCCAATGCAGACGCACAAGTCGGGAGATGAGGAGTTCCGAGCGCTCTTTGCTGCTGTGGGATTCGCGGATTGCTTGATGCAAAAGAAGAGCGTCGCGCATTGGTCGGTTGACTGCGCCGTTGAGGACGTGAACAAGTGTTTCTCCCTACAGAAAAGTTAGCTTGAGTATGAGATACTGAATGAACGGGAAATACGTACAACAAGATTTTGCGACTTCTTAATCACATCCTTGGCAAAGTTCGACTTGTATGCATGATCATACAACCTCATAACTTCTCTCAAATGCGCATCATTCCGTAGCAAAATAATATCAATCATGGCTGTTTCGCCACCCTCTCGTGAGGCCACTGCTCGACGCAATGCAACCACGTCTTCTTGCACTTCCCGCGAACTAACTTGCTCTTTATTGGATTGTCGTTGTTCGCTGAGCGCCAATAAAATCGCATATCGAAATTTATCGGCTTTCAGCTCCGCCTTCATGCATTTCTCCAGACTGTCGGCGTATCGCGCATCACGGAAACAGCTCTTGATCTCACGAATTTCAGCATTACTACGACCAATAAGCGATTCGATGAGCAGCTCGCGTCGTGATGTGCCTGCCTGATAATAGCAGTTCGCCCAATATGCTTCCGATTCCCATCTGCCGAGCGCAGTCGCATAGCATACTTTTCCGAAAGAAGTATTTCCCAATTTCAGCTTGATATGCTTCGCAATATTGATTCCTTTATTATGAACCTTGGCATGTTTCTTGTACTCTGCACGCAACGCCAAGATTTGATCGCTGGTAAGATTCGGTAAAATCTCCATAAGCGGTCTGGTGTCAAGACTTGTGTGACGAGATAGAGCATCTTTCAATGCAATCGCGTCGTCCTCTGGTTCATAGAAAAGGACCTTCTTCCGGCTCGAGCCTGGAGCAATAGTGATGATTTCTTCACCGCCTGCATGACTGGAGTGTCTCGAATGGCGTCTGCGTTCCTTTTCCTTTTCGATTTCGCGTTCCTTTTCACGCTCCTTTTCCTTGCGTTCGTCTCTCGATCGACTATATTTATGCTTTCGGCGTCGGTCAGATCCAGAGGACCCTCCTCCAAGCTCCTCCAGATCGGAGATATCCGAGTCTCGGGCTAATCCAACTGGTCGGGCAATGGGCGATGGCATTGGAGAGATAGACTGGTATGTTCCTTTGTATGCTTCAAGCAGCGGACTGGCTGGCGGTCGACCACCAGCTGCACTCATCCCGCCACCCACTGAAAGATTGCTGGATACAGATAGACTATGGGGACGACCCTGCCGGCCAACGCTTTCAGCACGAGAACGGCCCGGTGCAATTTCGAGGAATTGCGGTTCAGTGCTTGTGGTATAAGAAGGCTTCTGAGTGGCCAGTTGATTTTGCGTACTCGCAGTATAAGCTTGTCGCTCATTATTCTTGGAAGTGTATCTGATATTGGGGTCTGGATTTGCGTATTGATATTGAGCTGGGTTTGCGTAGGACTGCGTCGCTGTATATGCTTGACCCTGGGGATAGTGGGCAGTAGGCGGAGGCCCGGTAGTCGCAGGGTACGCTCCTGGAAAAGCGCCCGGAATGGATTGCATGGTTGGCGGATGAGCACCTGGTGGTACATAGCCTGGCATTTCGCTAGCAGGGATAGGAGCCCAATCCGGAGGTAGCACCGGCGGGATCTGGCCAGCGTTAATCTGTGCCTGGATTCTGGGGTCAGCGTATTGCCCTGGCTGAGCATGTACAGGTACAGTAGGTTGCTGATACGCGAACTGATCCTGCTTAGCATAGCTAGGATGGCTACCAGGACGATTATGAGCCGAGCCGTCCAGGATTTTAGTAGCGCCGGCTAACTTTGAAGCGAATTTTGACGAGATAGACTCGCGTGATGAGCGTGGATCTTGTGCTGATTGGCGCTGCTGTGGTTTCATATGGCTAGGAGCATCTCCGTATGCAAGAGCGCTAAGATCAGAGTCGCTGTCTGTTTCGGAGTCACTGTGATAAGCCGACGAGTGTGAGCGACCATGAGCGGCTGAGCTACGATAGGCGCGATTTTTCTCTGCTTCATCCTTATAGCGCGACGCGGTTTTGCTGCTGGTATATTCGGAAACCTTATTCTGAAGGCCTCTTTTAATACTGCCGACTTTGCTATGGTCATCCTCCGAATCCGAGTGGTAGTAACGGTCTTTCACGCGTTCCTTAGCCCTGTACTCTTCCTCGGAGTCTGTCAGATCGTCATATTTGGAGCTTTGCTTGTCGCTGCGGCTGCTGCGACTCGAATATTCGCTTCGCTTGTTGCGTCGCTCTTCCTCAGCTGAATCGGAATCGTAGTATTTCTTGCTCGACGATACTGTTCGAGAGGTCGGCGGCGCTGGCGATCGTGAAGCAGGGCGAACATCGCGGGAGTGAGAGCGATCACGGATTCGCCCGCTGGGAGATTTTGAGCGACCACGAGAACGTGGATCGTTCACTTGTAGAGACGACATGGACTCTTTCAGTGATCTTGTCGGCTGTGTTTCTGTGCGATGCGGGGCATACAAAGAAGGTAAACAACAGCCGAGCAACAAACAACAATATCCACCGATGAGTCTGGAGGTTCAGAAAACGAGAAAAAAATATGTCGATGTGAAATTTTCTGATAACAACAAAATAATAAGAAGGAATGACGCGTTGCGGGCAAAAGAGCGCACAACTAAATCAGCAGCGCATGCGGCTGAATTGAAGCTTGACCATTGGGATCAAGCGACCTGCAGCAATCTCTGCTGGAGATGCCGTAAACAAATGAAAACAGTCGCCCACAGCCTTGCAATATCGCCTAGGCTGTTAGACGACTCTTAATCCATGCTAGTGTGCAGTGGAGAGGAGTTTTAGTTTTGAGCTTCAGCCGAAGACGAAACTCGCGCGATTTCTTCAGAGGCCGGCCTCGTGACCTGCTGTGCGTACTTGCCTGATCGACCTGACCTGGTCATTCTCTCCTTTTTATCCTTCTCTCGTATTTCTTCATCCTCAACAATATCAATCAATTTCCATCTTGTTTGTCTCATGTTGTACGTTTCACCCTTGTTGTTCACCCGGGCCAATACGAGGCACGAGTCACATTAACAATCGCCGCTAACGCTTTAGCAATTCCTAGTGGCGCCGCCTTCTTGCCAATGAGACATCTCGAGCAAGGCCTCGGGCTGGTGGCTATTAATCGGCTTAGAATATGCAGTCAGTGCGTACGGAGTGATTAACTACTACTCCGTCGAGTATGTGCGTCTATATTGACATTCCGAGGTACTGCCAGTACGATTCTCCGTCCTGATAATACAGTATCATCTTCCCAGTGGAAGAGGAAATTGAGAAGTGTGGCCAACATTAGGGTTCCGATGCCAACTCAGGCTTTACAAGCTATCGGTGTAACGTTCACTCAAAAATCGAAATATTATATTGCTGGAATTGGCTCAATTGAATGTCATGTATCACCGACTAATTGGCAGACGGCTTCCCACAGTCAGTTTTTCGTTTCATCCACTCGGATTGCTTCATCGATCTCTAGCCGGAGATATCTGTCGCATTGATCGCTAGTAGGAATGCATGATAACGGCGAGGGGATAGCTTGTCAGTATAGTGCAGTTATGAATTCTGGCACCATAGCCTGACAAGGGTCGTTTGACCAAAATCCAGTGTGTTAAACTTTCTGCAATTTCTCAAATCTCACGCTTTTTTACAAGATGAAGATCAGAGACTGTTCATTGTGAATTTTTACAAATATCATGAGTTGGGAGCCAGCAGAACGCTTATCAGACAATTCCAGAGGACGTTAGCGATGGCAACGGTTTGATTGCTCGTTTGATATGTTGTCGACTCAACTACATTGGAACCGCAGACCGTTCATGTCTACACAGAAACCACTTCACCCATCGTTACAATCAAACCAATCTTTCATCAAAGATAATCACTCACGCCAAAACTTCTCGCAACAGGCGGCATTCCCGCCGTCAACCCTCCATCAACCGGCAAACAAACTCCATTTATCCCCCTAGCATGCTCACTTGCCAAAAATGCTACCGCACCAGCTACTTCATCAACCTCCACCAACCTCCCTAGAGGATACCACTTCTTCACATCCTCAAATACCTCCGGATTACTCTCCACTTTCACTTTCCAAGCGCTCGTCATTACTGTCCCCGGCGCAACCACATTAGCCCTAATTCCGTACTTGCCGTATTCCACGGCTATAGTTCTCGTGAATTGAATAAGCCCTGCTTTTGCAGTACTATATGCCGGATTACCGAATGTGCCGAGTATTCCATTGGCAGAGGAGATGTTAATAACGCTCTTGCAAGGCTCGGGGCTTTGTTTGAGCGCGTCGGCACATGCGTCGAAGCAGAAGTAGGCTGCGTTGAGATTTAAGCTGATTTCCTTCTGCCAGGCCGATGGGGACATCTCGTGGAGAGAAGCGGCTTTTGTGCCTCCTGCGTTGTTGACCAGTGTCTTCAGATTTGCTCCTTTGGTAGAGAGTATAGTATTGACTACCTGGGATAATGCCGACGGGTCGGTCACGTCACATTCCAGAATTGTTGTCTTCTCTTGTATGTCCCGGGGAAGATTCAAAAGGCATTCAGGGGATTTATCCGGATCAATGTCCAAAAGAAAGACTTTTGAGTGTGTTGGGGCGAGATATCTGGCGATTGCCAGGCCGATGCCGCCTGTACCTCCAGTGATTACTGCAATTGAATGGTTGTCCATGGTAACAGTCGATACTCTTCTTTGTCATATACTGATCCCGTGAAGGTTCAAGAGCAGAATGAGAGGAGGCTCGTTGTTGGGAGGAGAAAACCTAGCATCGACGTCTGCGGGGGTTTGGTAGACATGTAACCTGCCTTTGTTCATAGTCTACCACGTTACATTCTAAACATCCTTGCACCTACGTAAAGTGACTTACTACCTATTGTATTCAACACAGTATATCTTATTAATTTCATAGTATTATCTACATGATTGATGGACCTCCTCCTTTCAAAAGCCCATCCATAAGCATACTCCCTGGCTTCCTATCAACTGGCAGCTCATTCATAGAATGCCATGACTCTTCTCTCCCAACTTTCTTGCTTTTCAATAACATTCGGTTTCCCCTGTGGGAATGGTTGAGTCCGCGCTGCACTCTTTAATGTGGCTTGTACATGTATGACAGGCTGTGAACAATGAACAATGAACAAGGGACACGGAACTGGTACTCGCTGAGTCGAGATATGTCCCAGCCGGTAATGTCGCCGCATAGGCTTGTACAATGCGTCGGTCAATATGTGCAGGGGAAATATCGCCCTCCAAAAACAGAATTATCTGGCGTTGTTTGAACGAGACCCGATATACGCTCAACAGTTATGTCCCGCTGCATGCCGTCTGGTCAGATACCAGTCGTATGATAATCTCGAATAAGAATATCGGTGAATAGATTCCAACGTTGTTTATATAGATTAATAAGGCACATGAGCTCGGGAGTTTCTACAGTGCTGAGTATTTAATAAGTTAATGTGACACGTTTTTAGAGCATAATTCCAAGCCCTAAGTCAGCCCAGATACCAGGATATACCTAGATAAAATTTCTACATATCTTTAGTCATACACAACGTTCACATCTACAGACCAAGCGCAAGGGCCATCAACCCAGTAATCGTTCCAAAGCCAACTTGCACGTTGACCGCCACTGCCGCACCGGTAGATACAGTCGGACTCGCAGATGTTCCAGATACTGTGGTATGGCCACTCGTACTCGCCGATGGGACAACCACAGCAGATGATACCGATGGAGCCCCAGTAGTTGCGGCAGTAGTTGCGGCAGCAGTAGCGGGAGTAGAGGCTGTGCTGGCCGGACCCGAGGTGGGGGATGAGGATGAGGATGAGGATGAGAACGCAGCAGTGGTGGCGGTCGCTAAAATAGAGGAGCGAGTCGTGCTGTCCGAGGAAGCGACTGTGGCCGAGGCTTCAGCGGCTGTGTATGAACTAATGATACTTTGAATCACAGAATCGGGACCTGAAAGGTAGACGCTGAAATCGTTTGCACCACCGCCTGGGGAATTGAATTTGTTAGTACAGGCAAACAAGGACATTTTAAACCAAAAGAAAAACCATCAAGTGAAGTGTCAAAAACATACAAATCTGCTTCGCATAACCGGCACAGGGAAGATTGCAATTCTCCGCATCGACCAGATCACTAATAGGTGGAACAGCATCACCACACCAGCATTGATTGCCGTTTGTAAGAGCCAAGTAGCTGAGTCCATTATTGCCGCATGCCGTTAGGCAATGTCCGATTGACTCGAAAGTGTAGGCGCCATCGTCGATGCCGATGTACTCTGAGAGAGTTTCGCTATCGCCGGTGAAGCAGCCGAGGCTGCTGATCTCGACTGCGGAGACGCCGGTGGCAGCGATGAAAAGTAGGGTAGATCGAAGCATTTTTTTTTTCTTTGAGCAATTATATACCTAGTATTTGAACGGGCGACTGGATGAGAATGATGATATTTATACAAAAAGAAAAAAAAACGAGTGACCAGTGCTCCGTGTATGAACGATTAACAATATGACGAAACGTGAAACAAGATGACACTGCAGGTGGAAAACGAGAATTAAAAATAGTTTATTCGCCGAACAAATAAAGGAGAATTGAAATTTCAGCCTCATTCTCCACGAATACCCTCGACCTTATCCATATCAGGACTGAGTCGTGAACGTTGTAAAAGCTGGTTGGCTGAAATTGTTAGCTCTCTCTCTTCTTGGCGAGCTTAAAATACGGAGATAATCAGACGATTCAGTTAAGTGGCATTTCTCCGACTTTTTATTTTCTCGGAAAAGAACTTTCTACGATGATGAGATGATGCTTCGCCCTAAAGAGGTCTCTGCACGTTGAGGCTTTGATAACGCTCTCCTTTGCCCCAGACTGGCTAAATCACTTTTACTTGCAGGGAAAGTACTCTTCGAAAACACTTCAGTACACTTGTAGCAAAAGCCGACTATGGCGATTTCACCACTGTACCTCGTGTCCAAGGTGTTTCAGGGGGGCCTATCAACAGTAAACATACACTTCCTCGAAAGCGGTCAGTTGTCCTATTTCTAAAAACAAAGAAGTGATTAGGAGCAGCCACACCGAGAGTGGTCGGATGTCATCCTTTGTCTGAATTAGATGGGTGTGATGCACGCTTACTTGCCGAATATAGCAGGGATATTGTTTTCCTGTATTGCCTCTGTAATTTGATCCCTACTCTAACACTATACATGCGACCAAGCGGCGATACAGAATTGGTCACAGATCCCTCTCTATGCGACTTTCTGAGTCTAGCAATCATCAATTTTGCAGTGGACTTGGAAAAAAGACCCAAGTACCAGAGGCATCGTCATCAGCTCCTTTGCCATCAGTGTCACGATTGGGCCTATCCTGTGTGGCGTTTTCACCGATAAGGCGACTTGGAGATGGCGCTTTTGGATGTAAGGGCCCGCGTCACCCTTTTTCTATATCTGACGACCAACTGACTGCATATAGCAATGCTCCCTTGGGACCAATTGTGATCGCCGTAGTGTGGATTTTGTTTTTCACATTCGCCTTGCGCAAGACTCCGAACGGTCTTTAAATCTCCGCGTAAAACCTAGTCGTCTGGACTTGATTGGGACCACTCTCTTCTTGAGAGCCATGTATTGTCTCCTGCTTGCATTACAATGGAGTGGGCAGACCGTGCCATGGAGATCCATCCGGAATTGACTTATTCATTGGATTCGGTCTACTAGTTGTTTTATTTGGACTTCTGCAGTGGATGCTACGATCCCGCTTCGAATTCTTCAGCAGCGTTCGATCTTCGTTGGAAGTCTCTAACTCCTTTTTTTGGGCATGATGAACTTTGTTTTGAGTCTACCGTCGCATAGGGTTTTCCCTTGATGCTATTGATCTTCAACTATAGTATGGCTTGCTGATTAAACAGTAAGCATATTATCTCCCAGTGTTGTTCTTCCGATCTATACAGAGCGTCGCTGCAGATTGTGGTTCAATATCAAGACTGTCGCCGAGGAAAAGGCGCCAAACCAAGCGTCAGATGACCCTTGGGCGAGAAGCATCTAAGACTGCAGAGGAAGTCGTTGTTAAGGGGCAACTATACTGCTGCAGAGGATGGAGGAACTCCTGCAAATGCAATCCACTAAAAATAATAACTCATGATACTAATTGATCATGGAGGTTATGAGACCATTTATTCATGCTTTATATGCTTCGCCATTCCTGAACATCCGTGGACATGAGATCAATCGATCGATCATTTCGTAGACTTTACTCTTGCCAATGAAGCGGTCGAACGTGGCACTCGGCTTAGCTCTTTCACAATTCTTTTCTAGGATGATATATGTCGTAGTCCTTCGAAGATAGTAAAGACCAATCTGATATAAGATCGTAGGTTAGAAAAACTCAAAGGAGAACCAGGCGTAGTAAAAATCGAACCAAGTTCTTAAACAAGAAGTTTACACTTACCAGAGCAGAGGCAGCGATACCTGCAATATACCAGTCAGCTGGGGAAGAAACACAACTAAGGAAGGCACAAATATAAAAAACTTACAGGTTCTCCAGCCTGTTTCCGTAACTGTTGAAGCGCCATAGACAACCAATACGCAAATTAGGAAATTAATTGAGAGTGATTTGATGTGGGAAGTATGTCTCTCTTCCTCCGAACCCTGGGATCTGGGGATAATGGACTTGACTGAGAACGCCTTGTCCGCGAGGCTGGTTGGGAAATGCATGACTGAAGAGGTTTCGGGGTTTGTGATTCAAAGTCGAAAAACCAGTTAGGAAGGGGAAATAAGGGAAAGTTATAATCGGTTGGAATGAATCATGAGCTCTACTATACATTGCTATCTTGTCCAGTGCTGAGATTGTACATAGTACTCTTGTGCAGACAGCATGCCTCCCTGATTGGCATGTTAACCCTGCATGTGTTGTTTGTACCATGAGCATACATGAGTGTCATGATAGTAAGGTATTTTAATCGGTACTGGATGTCTCATATACAGAGTGCAGGGAGTGGCTATGGACAATATAGTTTACTGTACTAGGGTATAGTACAGCCACGATGCAGCTGTCATTACCCTGATCTGCTAGTCTGGCAGGCGAGACAAGCATATGATTTGAACAAAGGAGAGGGAAAAGTCGCAGTCATTTCTTTGTTCATCCCGATTCAGCTGATGCAGGGATCCCTGCAGGTCTTGTTAACAGCTGATTCCAGCTGTATAACTAAGGAGGACATGGTGGACATCTTCATTACCACCAACTAATGATTACCATCGCCTTTTCGGCAAAATGATTATTCACTCTGTTTTGCTCCTCCTAGTTACGTCCCTGCTGGGATGGATTCTCTATATTGTATACTGCTTGACTGTAAACTACTCCCAGGCTCGAAAGACCGGCTTACCTCTAGTGATCCTCCCCATCGACTGTGGTAACCCACTCTGGATGAGCATCGACACAAAGTTCCTGCCATTCTTCCGCCGCTTTCCTTTCGGTTTCAAGAATTTCACCCGCTTCAACTGGCGAGGCTGGGAGATCGAGGATCGCTACCGAGCACACCAAGAACTCGGCGATGCTTTCATTTTTGTCACGCCGGGCAAAAACTGGCTGCAACTCTGTAATGCGGAGGCAATAGCGGATATATTTGCCCGCAAAGGAGATTTCACGAGACCGATAGAAATGCTGGAAATGCTGAATGTTTTTGGACCCAATCTGGGCACGACGGAGGGTCAACAGTGGCAACGACATCGCAAGATCACGGCCACCTGTTTCAACGAGAGTAATAACGAATCAGTTTGGCTAGAAAGTATTCATCAAGCAACAGGCATGCTTCGCTACTGGGCATCAAAGCCGTCTTTCCAAAGCGTCGCTGACGATACTCGGACGCTGTCGCTGCACGTCATGTCGAGCGCTGGCTTTGGAAAGTCATACCAATTCCGAGGCGCAGAGGAGCCGACGACAGCCCAAGACTCATCAAGCTACAAAGAATCCCTCAAAATAATTTTAGATAACTGCATTCCACTCGTCATTCTCGGGCTGAACAATCTGAACAAATGGTGGTCCCCACGAAGCTGGAAGGAGCTTCATCGAGCTACTGTTGCGTTTCGGGAGTACATGACAACTGTGTACGAAGAGGAGAAGAAGTCTGTCACGGACGGAAAGAAAGTGAATAACAACCTCATGACTTCACTTGTCCGTGCTTCTCAAGCTGCCACGGAGTTTAGTAGTAATAATGGAACCATCCAACGCGGCTTAACCGAGCGGGAGATCTATGGCAATATCTTCGTTTTCAATTTCGCTGGTCATGATACAACAGCCAACACTCTAGCTTTTGGTATTGCCATGATCGCGACCCGGCCAGATGTTCAGGATTGGATCGCGGAGGAAATCAACGCCGTGTTTGGCGACCAAGATCCCCAGACATCGTCTTATGTAGAGTTGTTTCCGCGCCTCAAGCGATGTTTGGCAGTCACAGTATGTCTAAAAATACAAAAAAAACTGAGATAATCGCTCAAGCGAGGTACTGATGGTATGTAATGTAGTACGAAACTGTGCGTCTGTTTACTCCAGTCGCCATCGTCAAGTCCACCGGTCCACAACCCCGATCACTTCAAATCGGCGAGAAAATCCACATGGTCCCAGCTAACACAATGATCATACCGAACTACTCTGCATTACACACACATCCTCGTTACTGGGGCGACAAGTCACTCGATTGGGAACCATCCCGATGGATTATTATCTCCGCTTCAACTTCTGACACGATGACGATTAGGGATACTCTAACCTCAGAATCCTTTTTCGAATTCCCCAAATCTCGAAATCCTTTTATAGCATGGTCCGCTGGCGCGCGAGCTTGTCCGGGTCGCAAATTTTCTCAGGTAGAGTTCGTTGGAGTGCTGGTAGGCCTGTTCCGCCAGCATCGTATTCGACCGGTGCGGCTCAATGGTGAAGATGATGGTGCCGCGAGGGCCAGGCTGCGTACTACGATTCTTAAGGATACGGGTATGAAGCTTCTTCTCCAGCTGTTGCACCCTGAACGCATAGTCCTTACGTGCGAGGAGCGGGCTCCTGAGTGACAACGGGAAATCTTTATCCAACTGCTACTCTGCAATGGCCAGAAGTAGGGTGAGAACCCTGGAATATATGAGAAATGTAGATTCTGCCGCTGACCTCGGGAGTTTCTCGCGAGGAAGCAACCAAGCTTGCTGCACATTTAATTTACGTATAAGACTAGGTATCCTCATGTGCTTCAGTTCTCATCATGAAACGTAATCAAGCTGGCTGCCTGGTAGATGAAGCCCTAGCTCTTAGGGTTAGGCCAGCATTTACCCAAGATATAGGACGAGATGTGTTTCGCCATAGACACCAAAGTGGGAGCCGGGGGCTCACCAACGCCAGCCACCAATTATGACCCTCCATTTGTGTATCCTATACCTCTTGGAATTACTGGAGATAGAGAGGTCGTACTCTCTTAAGCCGTCTAGATATAATACGTCTCCGACTCCATGTCAGTAATTCACGTGAATGACAATTAAGCGTCTTCTTCTCCCAGCTTGACTATATTATTCCATACTCATTGTCTATTGCCATCCCGGACTCTTTGAATTACTACATAATGCTTCAATTATTTGGAGGCCTTATCCAACAGCCTACTTACTCTGCATGGAGCAGCCTCGGCAACAAGTCCAAGTGCATATACCTAGGTATCCTTGGAAGTTAATCCGTCAATCATACTTACTGCTGGATATCATTAAAAGTTATATCAACCAAAGAAAAGATAAAGGCTGCTGATATCGTTGATGCCTAGACTCATGTTCAACTTGTCAAGTATTAACTATAAGACAAATATATAGCTATAAATAGTCATATACGTGTCTATATAGGAAAAGGCCCACAATTCCTTAGTATATGGCATGATCATACCTAGGTAACAAATCCCGTCATGGGAATAATAAATGGATACTTTCCTCGCAAGAGTCGCAACTTCGCAAGAGCCATGCCAGCCGAGACGAACCTTGGCGAAATGTAAGTTATAAGTAGATGGTCCCTGACGTTCAGGAGTACAACGTCGAATATTTTAAATCATGCCTTTCATCCTGTTGGGAGATGTGGCATTTTTCAATATCGACGACATTGTGAAGTATGGAGAATAAGGACGGTTTAGAAAAACTCCGTTTCGTGGGTACATATTTCTGTAGCAGCTATCCTTGGTATTCTCTTGTTGATTGAACTTTGCAGGCCATCTCGAAAGATTTTCGACTGTCAGACACTCGCTGGGCTTCTACAACAATGTAGGCGTCAGCGCCTTCTATGCGCATCCATCACCTTTGGACGTTCGGCTTCTTAAACCTCTCTTATACAGAGCGTTGAAAGAAGTCATCGCAGACCACCCGTCTTTGGGGGTTACTGTCGAAGACGAAGATAAACCTCGGCCGTATTATTTGCAGCTACCAACAATCAATCTTTCGGAAATAGTCACATTTGTACCTTCCGACACAATTCCCGATCCTGCAGACAGTCAGGGCGCGGAAGCCCTAGATCTGTTCTTGGAAGAACAGCATAATCGCAATTTCAAACAGGAAACCTCTCGAAGTGCACTTTGGAGGCTATTTATTGTCCACAAACCTGTGGAAAGCGCGCAATTTGTCGCTTGTTTTGTATATCATCATTCAATATGCGATGGAACATCGGGACTAGTCTTCCATCGGCATTTGCGCAGAAAACTGTCTCAAATCTCGATAGACGATTTGGATCAGACGGAGGATGTGATAGCAAAAACATCCCCAAAAGAATTACTTCCGCCTTTAGAAGACCTACACCCTCTACCACATTCTGCTGGATTTCTTCTAAAAGCATTCTGGGACGAGTATATAGCCAGCGAGAAGTCAAAACAGCACCGCAGATGGACAGCAGCACCAATAACAAGTGACCCATCAAAACGAACATGCCGGTTTCGGTCAATTCGATTCTCGCAGAAAACTACCTCTCAGTTTGTGTTGACTTGTCGCGCACAGTCTACTTCTCTTACTGCAGCTGCGCAAACGATGCTTGCCGCTTCGTTGTTTGCGAATCTTCCCTTGGATCGATATTCAAGTTTGTTTTGTGACGGAGCCGTGTCATTTAGAAGATTCCTCCCAGTGGATGTTGTTGATAAAGATAGTATGGGCACTTGGGTGACTAGGTATGATCATGAATACCGGTATATTCCAAGAGACGATACGTCCCATGTCGATGCCATCAATATCTTCTCCTGGGAAGAGGCCAGAAAAGCAAAAGCGACAATCCAGAACGAGCTTGCCAAGCAGGGCAAGGACAGTATTGTCGGCCTATTAAATTGGGCCGGTAATTTGCACAACTACTTCAGCAGCAAAATCGGTAGGCCGAGGGCTGAGAGCTTTGAGTCTTCCAACATTGGTAAATTGGGGGATGATCAGCAAGACGGAGACGTTGACAGGAAAAGCAGCTGGAAGATTGGGAGAGTCGTATTCAGTCAAAGCGCCGATGTTGTTGGAGCAGCATTTGAGGTTTCACTTGTCACGGGCAATGATGAGTGCCTTAATGTAGGGTTTTCATGGTTAGATGGCATTGTCGAGAACTCTCTGATGGAACAGGTGATGGCCACTTTCAAGAGGACACTAGAAGAAGTTGCTTCGGCAACGTGATGGAAATACCCCAGCAGTCAGCGAAGCATTAGAGTCAGGGAATAATTAGCACAGGATGCAATTAATTCAAGGCAACATGTTTCATTATCAACTTACTCTCTTACACAGAATTCCTTTAGGGTTATGCTAAGCAAGGACGTAGCATGTAGAGTGTACCGAGATGGAACAAATCACTTCATATCCTGACCGCCAGTGATCGAACCTAGGCAACAAGTTCCGAGGCTATTTAGACCCATATCAGAGCTAACCGATTAACCAGTCAATTAGGAGCTACAGCAATCAGTAGATATTGAACTGGATCGACCTTCCTAAAGGCGATTAGGGCTTCTCTAGTCAGCTGCGATAAGATAAGCCTGCTTTCACCATGAGGGGAAGCAATCACGGCATTTTTCCCTCCTTTTCTCTTCTCCTCTTCTTCTACTTGTTCGGTCTTTTTTGAATATATACACGCTCTCATCATTCATAATGCGTGTTCCTGTGATTTTGACCCCCATCCTGGCCACAGGAGCAGTCTCGCGCTCCGTCTCGTTCCTCGGCCAAACTCCCATCGCAGACAATCAACAAATCGACAATGTACTAGACAGACCGGGCGACGATGTCTGTCCGCTGCCACCAAAAATTACACCGCCGAATGACGGCTTGCATTCTTCGCTAGATTTTGTTCGAGATTCTTCTTATAGATCACAACAAGTCGAGCGATTGTCGCGTGTCGTTCAGGTGCCCAGCACTTCCACGGAGCTGGAGGACGATCCATGGAGCGATTATTACGCACCTTTCCTTGATTTGCACGATGAATTGGCCAAACTGTTTCCATTAATGTATGTCTGAAAAACTGAGTGGAGGCATTGACTAACAAATACAGACACTCCTATGCTAAGGTCGAAAAAGTGAACCGTTTCGGCCTTGCTTATACCTTCAATGGCACCAAGCCAGCATTAAAACCCATGCTTTTCATGGCGCATCAAGATGTCGTTCCTATCGATGATCCAGATGACTGGACCTATCCTCCATTTTCCGGCCACTTTGATGGTCAATGGCTTTGGGGTCGAGGTTCCAGCGACTGCAAGAACACTCTTATCGGTGTCTTGGCTGCTGTTGAGGATCTGCTGAAGCAAGGCTGGACTCCGACACGTACTCTTGTACTGTCCTTTGGCTACGACGAAGAATCAAAAGGCTGGAAGGGAGCTGGAAAATTGGCCGAACACCTTGAGAACCGATACGGCAAGGACAGTTTTGAGTTTATCATCGACGAAGGCGGCCTGGGCATCAATCACATCGGAGACAAGATCTATGCCATCCCAGGTGTTGGCGAAAAGGGCGCAATTGACATACACATCTCCCTCAGTATTGACGGTGGTCATTCCTCTATCCCACCGCCGCATACTGGTATCGGAATCATCTCCGAAATAATCTACCATCTCGAGCGAGACGAACTATTCACTCCCAGACTGGATCTCTCACACCCTTCTCGACAAGGTCTGATATGTCAAGCCAAGCATTCGGCGGAATACGTCGAGCCCTGGCTCTGGCCAGCTCTTGAGTCATCTGATTACACCGGTCTAGCTGAAGCCCTAGCTGCATCCCGAGGCGAAATAGTCCGATTTCTCTACCAGACGTCACAGGCAGCAGATCTCATTAATGGCGGCGTGAAGATCAATGCGCTGCCAGAAAAGATCAATGCAACTGTAAACTACCGAGTCGCCATTCACGAAAACACAGACGTCGTCCGCACCCGTGCCATCAATATCATCACGCCCATCGCCAAAGCCCACAATCTAACTTTCTCCGCATTTGGGTCTGGCGATAAACGACAGGCAAACAACCATCTCGACATCTCGGATTTCTCTCTACCACTTGAACCAGCCCCGGTCAGTCCCACGTCCCCCTCTGACGCGATTTGGACACGCCTATCCGGCGTCACCCGTCAATTCTTTGAGTCCTTGCCATCATCATCAAATAAGACTGTACTCGTGGTCGGGGATGTCATGACTGGGAACACTGATACGCGATTCTACTGGAACCTGACGCGCAATATTTGGCGATTCAGTCCTATGCGCCCCGATGGCTCTGTGAATATCCATACGGTTGATGAGAGGGTTGATATCGATGTGCACTTGGAGGGTTTGGCATTTTACTATGGTATTTTCTCTCTTTCTCTGATCGAAAATCAGGAATTGATGCTAAGTTTTTTGAATACAGAATTGATTCGGGCGTTCGATACATACGAGGATTAGTTGCATCATGTCCGTGGTGTGCAACCGTCATTATCAAAAAGTTGCTACATACGCACAAGGGTCAAGATGGAATCTTTGGGGCATCAGAACATATTTCAAAATCCGTACTAATCAAAACAAACCACTATGTACATTCTGGTCCATACTCACTGACTATTCAATCATTATTCAGATGTCTACATCTACAGAAACAATCATTGACATTGACAAAACATAGTAAAAAACACAATTCGCCAAGTTTCTTTCCCTAGCTTCATGCCAATTGCTGAACTTACAGCACGAAAACACCCAAAATAGCACCAACAATACTACCCACCAATCCCACCTGCGACACAGCACTGTCACCGGCAGCAAGCGCAAGAGACGGCGACGAAGTAGGCGCTTTCGTGCCGGAGCTGGTGCTGGTGGCAGCGCTACCGCCGGGCACAACAGTGGTCATAACAATGGTCGATTGAGGAACCAGCGATGTCACGGAGCCGGAAATGAAGGTCGAGAAACTGGTGCTGGATGTGGTTATGGTGCTATTTCCGCCGGTTGAGACTGATATAGGTGGGACGACGGAGGCACTGGTTAGGATGCCGGTTACGCGTGAGGTTGTTGTTCTATATCTTCGAAGTTAGAATTTTACGATATCCAGAACAGTTAGGATGAGAAGGGAGTTGGACGAACCCTGTAGTGGTGGAAGATGGGGTTGAGGATGCTATGACTGGTGAGCTGCTGCTTGGTATAACTGCAGTATCGCTAATCGAAGAAGTAGAAGTACCCATGCTGGTTTGAGATGAGGGAGGAGGGGTGGAGCTAATACTGGTTGTTGTAGACGTAGCCGAAGCCGAAGTAGTAGGATCACTGCCAGACGAAGATGTCGTCGTTCCAAGAGTAGGAGAAGTGGTAGTTGACCCAGCACCACCATTCACAATCGTGAATTCACCAGACTCCGGAAATGCGCCCGTGCCTCCATTCCGAGGATCCAAGACAACGTGATAGTTACCCCCATCCGCGACACCAGTGAAAGCCGCGACATGGTAGGAGAACGTTGACGTGGCGGTCCCCGAGATAGGGGCCTGCGTCACATCGGTAGCGACGAGTTTTCCGGGCGCTGGGTTTGCGAGCTCGATTTCCCAGTTGGTGAAGTCGGAGGAGTCGTAGGTCCAGACGACATCGAAGCCTTGAGTTGCGTCGACGGTGTCGCCGTCGGCAGGCTTTAGGATGTTTATTCCTTGGAGTTTCTGTTAGGGTATGTTCATATCGCCTTATAGGTAAAGATCTTACCCTGCGCGGCAGAGAAGAGAGTCGCAGTCGCTACAAGCGAGACGGGGACAAACGAGTGCATGATGAACGGAATAACGACGAATCTTATTTTTGTAAAACAAAATAGAAAATAGAAAAACCAAAATAATAATTAATACGCATATATCTAACGATTGACTTGATCGACAGGAATACAGAGGAAACGCTGGGTCTATATAATCCACCGAACCAGGGTAGCATCAACCCTAGAAAGTTGACGTTTCAAGCCGAAACCACGGATCGCCCCTCGTCCTCTTGTGTTGGCTGAAGATCAACAGAAATGAATGTAACTCTAAGATTCGCGTAGAAATGCAAGGATCTTATTAATGGTATAACCCCAGGTTTGACGTGTACCGGTAGTACGTATAGGTTTTCGGGGCTGAAAATGTAAGGGGAAGTAAAGATGCAAATCGCGAATCGTTGGAGCGTTGAACTCGTTAAGCGGTATTCATGTATGAAGTCAGGCTATGAATATTCCTTAGAAATTGCTTATTGTATTTTGAGAAAAGAATTCATGCTAATAAATGCCTAAGCACATGTTATAGAGAAAGACATGTGCAGTCTCCAACCCAACCGGGTACAAAGCACAAAGACAGACAAACAAACAACTACATATGGTACACAATGAAGACGTCTAGAAATCACCATTGACTGGTTGCCAGAAAAGTTGAGCCCAGATCATCCACAGCGACCAAGGCCTAGCGGATGACTGACTGATCAGCCGACATTCAGTAAGATTCCGAGAGACTAAAAGGTACGTTAGGTAAGAGTAACTACTAACAAGTAAAATGCAACGTCCCCCGCCAATATAAACCAAGGGATCATCGCTTTGGGTCCAGTACTTTTGTTGTTGCTTCGATGGACGGTGCTTGTTTCATGAATTGTCTCCGTCGAGCAATGGGGGTTCAGCGCACTAAATTAGTCCTGTCAGGGTTGCATGCAATGGGGCTCTCATCAGGATTGTTTATTGACACAATTAATAGGTCCATAATCTAGAGGTTCGAGCAGTACCTAGGTAAGTTGTCACTGTCTGCCATAGCGAGGTTTTAGGCGAGTATATCCATGTCAGACTATAGATTCTCTGAAACATGCCCTTCTTGTCTGTCTGTCAGCTAAGTTAACTACGTGCTCTTTAACCACTCACCACAATACAACCTCACTTTTAGAATAGTAGAAAACTGTGTAGTAGAGAATTGACCGTGGTCTCAGATGCGCGGGTCTAGTTCTACTAGGAATTGAGAAATGTAACATACATAGTCATGCCACAAATATACACTCGGCAGTCGATTGAGTAAGGTATTTGTAGCTACGTGAATACTAACTTTTTGATTCTATTCTCGAGACTGTCCATTGTTTCAGAGGTCCATACATTGCTTGAGTGATGTCTTATGGAGAGAATCTCGAACAGGTTGCAGGCTAGGGTTAGGGCTGTAACGTCTATCGAACTATTGCCATCACACTTTATGAAAAACATCCTTCAAATAATCAAACGCCCCCAAAGGAACACCCAAATGCCGCATAATACAATACGCCGACGTGAGATGAAAATGGAAGTTCGGGATCGCATAGTTCGACACATATTCCTGACCTGACGCAAACCGGAAGTTGCCCATCTTGGTTTCCATGATCACTTCCTTGTCCTCCATTGCATCCATGGCTTCGGGTTTGGCTGTCTCGAGGATCTCGATTGTGCGCTTGATGCGGTCTTGCAGTTCTTCAAAGGTCGACTCGGTATCTTCTAGCGTGGGGACCTCGTGAGGTCCGAGGCGCGCGATGGTGAATTTGGCTGTATTGGAGCAGCTTTGGACTTGGTATGTGAGTCTGCTCGCAATCAAAGATCGGTCAGTTAGGAGAACATGAATTACCGGGCACTTAGAAGTAGAGAGCTCACCCCCTCATATCCTCGACCAGCCGGAAGGACAGCATAGACGCAGCTGTCATGCCCTCTTTCTGTTCGCAGAACAGGGCACCTTTCTTGAGCAAGTGCGAAAGGTTATTCAAATAGTGGATGAAGACGGGAACCGTCTGCTTGTAGAGGCCCGGCATAGTGGATGAATGTTGGATGAAATACTTTGCAGATAACGCAGCGATTACAGAGCTGGAAAAATAGGTAGGTGACAACGACTATTAAATATCCACGAAATCTCGACTGCGGAAAGTACTAAACAAAGGAACCCTGGCGTTGTTGACCTCAATTTGAGGCTGAAAGCTTGACTGCTATTCCCACTTAGTTAGGGTTGCGCCCCACTACCAGCAGCCTCAGCTCCAGACTGGGGTTGTTTAGAAGACGGACATTCAGACGTCAGTGTTTTCTTTCATGCCTAGGAAGCGAGAACGGTCTCTTGCAGAAAAAGTCTCTTATTTGGCAAATGAGCATTGACGGGTTGCTTCCTCGATTCGAAGGCAACAGCACAGGACATGATAATAGTCCAGCTGAGAGTGCCTCGTTTATGAAGTTGCATACGATAGCCAACTGAGTAACGTTAGCTAGTTAGTTTAATTCAAGTTCTGACAAATCAAACAGTCCATCAAAATCCATGGATTTCTTTGTTTAACCAACAACCTTTCCAGTAATGCATATCCGTTAACTTCCTATACGGGGATACAAATTCGGACGAGCGACCATATCAACCATCGTCATGTCGGTGCGGTGCGTACGGGAAGAAAGATACGGTATTGTTTGCCAAATTTGACAGTTTTTTCCGAGTGTTTTCCCTTGTCGAATAATATGAGCGCGTTAGGAGACCAATTAGATTTCCCAAATCTATGCGGAGACCAGTGGAAAAGGAGAATTTAGGGTCGATGATACCTAAAGCCCTCACTCAATTTCGGTTGAAGAAATGAGAAAAAAAGGGATAGGCGACAGTATGGTAATGGACGAAGCTTTCCTGTATTAGAAGATCTGGTGAAGATTTCTTCTATATTATTATGTCATGTTGTTAAAATTCCGGCTTCTAGATTACTATGCAAGGCTCCCCTTTCCCCTGTCTGAGGATTATTATGCGAATACAGCCTATAAAGGCCTCTATGTATAATAGATTTGGGACCCTGGTGTGGGTGTCCGTCATAGCCTACACGAGCTGGATATGGACAATAAACTTGATTAAACAACAACAACAACAACAACAGTTTTCTATCAATGGCTAACATCGGCCGCTTACATTAGGGTTAGGGTCACATTGGCTCGCTCGCATGAGCCGATCGGAGGTCATAATCCTTTTGTTCTCCTGGTTTATTCTGCCCTAACAACGATGGACATCCCATCTCTCTCTGTTTTTTCTTTTTCTTTGTTGATAGAGGCATGTAATCTCCTTCCTCTAAACTAACTAGTCATTTAATTATGTAGCGAGCAAATTATATGTAGCACAGCCAGCCAAGCTGCAGCCTAATCATCAGCCACCTGCACCCCCCGCACCCATCACCAGATTTCAACTGCATACAACGTTTCCAAAATCCTATCTAACTATCTATCCATCCATCCATCAAGCAGGCATGCCCCTTAAAATCCTCTGCTTCGGCAACTCCCTAACTGCCGGATTTCGATCCTACGGCATCGAACCCAACCACCCTTATGCCCTGACTCTAAAAGAACAACTCCTCTCCGCCGAACTAGATGCCTCGATCCTGGCGGGGGCCGACATCGACCTGGATGATGGACAAGTCGAAATCGATGTCGAGGGTCAACCGGGTGATTTGGTGAATTGTCCTCCGGGACGGTTCTTGGAGAGGATGAAGAGGAGATGTATGTTTTAAATTTTTCCTTTCCGTCAATATCTAGAGATGCACACAGATCGAGAGTATCTCCAGTACTTAAGTAAGCTTGACTGACAATGGGGGTTTTTTTTCGTATTATGTATATAGTGGATGCAAAAACATACGATTGGGTCATTGTACTCGGTGGAACAAAGTATGCTTGTCCCCTCTCCTCTGCCTATTCAGGTAAATCTAACAATCCCATCAATTTAAAGTGACCTAGGTTACGGCTCCTTCACAGCAGACCAAATCTACACCGGACTCCAAAAGACCTGGACTCTAGCCCTAACCTCCTCACCAACCACCAAAATCCTCGCCCTGACCGTTCCTGAATGCGCATACCGCTCTGCGAAATTAGATCGAAACCGAGATGTTTTGAACAAATTCATCTTGGAGCATGAAGAGGATCGATTGTATGTTTCATAACTAATCCCCCCCTCCCCTTTTTTGACTCTCTATCTATGCTTGAAATTTGAAGATGTAGTCAAGGGTTAGTGTTGATTGAGATTTTAGTTATACGTTTGACCTCAAACCTGCGATTCCATATCATGCCATGGATGAACAGCAACGGGAGCAGATCTGGGACGATGGACTGCATTTTACGGATAAAGGGTATGATTTGATGGGGGAAGTCATCGCGGAGAGACTTTTGGAGTTGTTGACAAAAAAGCCTTCTACATAATTATTGCAGATAGACATCAATATGCCTAGGGTAAATAGCTAGGATAGTACAAACTCATATGTGCAAATGGTCAATCGGGAATAAATAACGACCAGAGAGAAAATGAAAGCAACCGAAATACAAGAAGAAAAGCATAATTATAGTTGTATGTACGTGCAGTCGGCAGCGGATGCCAGAACATTCTCCAGTTTAAGAAAAGTTGGTTTGACGTGGTGGTTGTCGCTCTGGAATGTGAATACCCCTCTTCCGAAGATTCTCAACATCTGCCTTTTTCAACGGGACCTGATCAAAGTTCTTCGGCAGTTCATGATACGGCAACCCGCCTCTATACATAACACATTAGTATTTGCCTATTCAATCTTAAACAAAGCGGGCTGAGGACTTACTTCAACTTGATCATCACCAAGTTTCGCGCTCGATCTTTGAGATCGACTTGCTTTCGCGAAAGCAGCATTCTATTGTTGAGTTCGTCCTGCGACTTAATCTTGGACCAGCTAGTACCGTGCTCCTCCACCAGACGAATGAACTCCCGGTCTTCTTCAACCGTCCAGTTACGACGAATTTGTGCCGGTTTTGGAGGAGATGATTGAGGCCCAGCTGCTCGACCAGCAGAAGCGGCTGGATCTTCTCCTTGGTCTTCGTATCTTGCGCGTTTCGTATTTTGCACGGGCTTTTGAGCACGTCTGTCCTGCAGATCAAAGCGCCTGTCGTCACTCTCGAATTCTCCATCTTCATCTTCGTCCACCTCATCTTCTCGTGCGCGTTTACGCGCAGAGCGGACAGCGCCGCTACCAAGTCTTTGAGAGTCAATCGGTGACACTCTAGAAGCAGTGGTTTGGTGGTCGATAAACGCTTGCGCATTGCCATGTGGTCTTCCCTGATATGCCGCAGATCGCGCTGCAGGTTGACTCGATTGGTTCTCCAAATCACCGGAATCCAACCGTGGGGCAGATACATCAGGCCCTGGGTACCTCGAAGCCGGGGTTACTGGGAGTGATCTTCGCGCAGTCGTCTTAGAAGTAACCTTCGAGAACCGAGGTCCAAAGTCCGGCGCATTTTGTTTACCAGAAATCGCTACATTTCCCGTGCTCATACGCTCTTTGACCCGAGCAAGAGCTACCAGGGACCCCAAATCGTTGCCGAAGGATTTCCTCCCGCCTACATCACGCTTTTCCATGATCTCCGCTGCGGGAAGTAACTCACGTCGCTGTTGCTGGCTGGCCTTTTGGTCTTGAGACGCGGGCTCGGGTTCTTCTCCCATTTCAGTGTCATGAACTACATCGTCCTGGCTTGCTTGATTGGCTGCATTTTCAAGTTTGTCGCGAACATCTTCCACACGAGGTTGTTGATCTAAGTGACGATTGAGCTCTTCATTTCGTGAACGGAGCCATTTCGCGACAGTGAAAATGAATTCCTCCCAGGGAAACTGCTCCTCAAGTGCGTCAAAGTCGACTTGGCCATCCGCCTTGAAACACTGAGAGATTTCACGGATCTGGTCCGTAACATCTTGAATATACTGTTCTGGAAGATTTCCTGAACCGTCTTGGAAGGCTGGCAAAGGAAACCCACGAAGTGAGGAAACCGTGTCTGCTGATGTCTGCGATTCAAGATTTTCGTTGTAAAACACGTCATGCAGCAGCAAGTTGGGGTCGAGACCTCTCACGTCTTTCTCAATGAGGAGACGCATCTTCAGGAATTGAGTTCTGACTTGAAGTGCTAGATCGAATGTCTGCCGACGGAGACCGCTCTTACCGGCGTCGTTGACTAGCTTGTCACTTGCCAGCTCATTAAGGAACGGTAATGGAAACTGTCCCTCGAGTTCATACAAGCTATGTTCAACATCCTCGGTCATTGTGATTCGAGTCAGAATCTCCAAGGCAAGCTGAGCACAATTTGACTTGTAGATGATGCCATCAACCCGCCAGGTCTCCGACTCATGATCAATAGGAGGAAAGATAGAAGCCATCTTATCAAGTGCAATGTAACCATCAGAGTCAAAGTTTTCCAATTGTGAGGAGAAGTTGTTCCTCAGGTATTGTAACCTTTTACTTTGATTGCTCTTTGGATTTGCCAATTGTCGTGCCAACTCAGCGATGCGGCTAGGCGACGAGAAGCTTGAAGAGAAAAAGTCGAGAAGCCGTGCAGATGCAGCCTGTAAATTGGGAAGCGATTCGACCATAGTAATGGGGTCGATTCCGTTCCCATCGGCATCAGAGTCACCTGGGAGAAGCGTAACACCAGATACGTCGTGGCCATTGGGCGAGGCTGGAAGAGCCTCATGCTCCAGTTCGCTATTCAACTGTTGCCTTGCAGCGTTTGAAGAGACAGCCGAAGATTCAACATCCTCGTCGTGCTCAGCATCACTCTCTTCACCAACTGGTGGCAAGTCTGTCGAGACATAGTCAGTGCCTGCTATTTTGGACTGCGTTTCTCCCATGGTGTTGAGGTGAGGTGATTCGTAGTGTATAAATCAGTGAGGAGTGAGGAAGCGAGAGAGTAATCGACAAAAGCGTGTCATATAGTGAGGTCAAATGAAAAGCAATCGACCCCAACTGCGATAGAAAAGAATATAATCAACAAAGATAGTTGTTCTGACTGTACTCACCAGGTTGAGCTTTCCTCTTGCCGTTTTGGGCGATTGCCTCATCCGTTTCACGACTTTGACTTCTGGTGCTTCGTCTTCCGCCAGCGGGCGTGGTAGTAGTAGTACTCTGTTGTAACTTTCCAGGTTTTGCTGCCACTGGAGTTGCACTCGTACCCTTATGCGCGTCCTTAGCCATGTTGGGCGTCTGTGTTGGGTTCGCGACCGACCGCGTGGTACGCGGAGTCGCAGTGTCAGGGTACTTAAGTAGAGGGTTGACAAAAGACGACATAACTAATCAAGAGATAAGATAAGATTGCTAGTGCATTGGCTTGAAGCGATTACAGGCACGTTGTTGTCTTCAATTGCTCAATGTAAAATTGCAGCAACAACGCCCACTGTTGTGACGTTGAGAAAAGAAAGAGGAAGAGAGAGAGAGAGAATTTCTTGTTCAAGAAAAATCTGGGGGGAATGGCAGACTACCCCAACACTAGGGTTGGTTCTGCCGCAAATCTCACCGCCCACTCCTTAGACTCGTAATAACTACTCGTATTTGTTTTTCAGTAGCGCGTTTCGTAATTACAGCTATTAGCTGTCTTTTATTCGGATCCAGCGAATCGACAACCGTCGCATATATTTCGTACAATACATAACAGATACGCTGCGCGTAAATACGGGTGATGTATACAACACTTCCCCTAACCCTACCCCTAACCCTAACTTTGACCTCCGGAACCCTCGGGTGGACTTTCGTTACTCAACAGAGACAAGGGCTCAAATCAATTTTGATGAGGATATTGCCGGCACTGCTGACCGGGTCCATCCAGCAAATTTTGGTGTATCACATTTTTTGGATTTCGCAACATATAGCTCGGTTAGGTTGACTAACTTCTTATTTCAACTATCATTTGATCGGTAAGTACTTCTACATACGCATTACCTGCATTATCAACGATTGACCACAAAATCGTCACTGTGACCCTACCCTGACCCTACCCTGACCCTGACCCTGACCCTATGTCTGACCCTAGACAACCCTAACGAGAAATGGATTGATAGACCGTCCAAGACGATATGAGATGGCATTCTCAGGATAATGAAAGACTCAAGAGAGAGAAGCTCACTAAGTGATATACAGAGGAGTATGTTGATATATACTCGTTAAGCGTGAGGACGCAATATCGTAACCAGCCAATTAGACCTCAAGCAGAGGTTCTATAGCTGCCATAGAACCTCGAAAGCTATCGGCGCTACTGTTGTGCCGGTATTTTCCCTTGGTTATTTCACCAGCGATCATACCGCTATTGTATTCGATTTCTTTATCCATGTAATTTAATCAGGGCTAGTGTGTGTATTACGCCCCCTGATGATTGACGCCAAAGGATTAGAATAGTGAGATAGAAAAGATGTATAATAAGTAACAGTCGTATATCACTACATTTATAGAACAACCTAAAACGGCCAAATCCTCAAATGATCGCTTCGATGAGGTAGATGATACCAAAGACAAGGAAAGCGCCTGCTCCGCCGAGAGTAACTAAAAACGAATAAAAGATTAGTATTGGCATATGTAAGAGATTCGACGCAACAAAGGAAGAACATACCTGCACGAAGACTGACACGGCCAGCGATTGCTCGACCACCAATGACTGCGGCAGCGGTGCACATACCATGGCCGATAACAGCACCAATAGTAACCCACCAGTAATCCTGTCCAGCAGCCATGGCGATCGTAGCGATCTGGCTGCGGTCTCCCCATTCGCCGAGAAAAGTCATGACAAAGGTTTGTACCCATGCAGGACTCAGTAGAAGAGAGAAAAGGTTGCTAGCTCCTGCAGTAATGGTATTCAACGAAAAGCCGCGCTCCGGAGACACCTCCCGCGACGACGCAGATGAAACGCTCTCGGGCGGCGAAGGGAGACGATTAGTTGATCGCGTACGACCTCCGCGACCTGCTTCGAGTGCATATGGGGTGACTGAGGATCGTCGGCGGTTCCTCATACGTCGCTGTTCATGCTCCTTTTCTTCCAACTCCATCTCCACTTCTTTCATCTCCTCACCAACTCCTTCATCGGGTGACATGTCACGTCCTTCTTTAAACATTTTGAGAGAGAAAACGAGAAACAAAACTGCCGCAGCAAATTGCGTGTAAGCTGCAGGTATAAGCGTAGGGACGGCATGCCCAAGGACAGCAGAGAGGACCGTCATTGTAATCAAGGCAGAGAAAGCGGCAGTAAAGACGACTAGACGAGGATGACGCATTGCCATGAGTGCAGCGACCAAAAATGTCTTATCGCCAATTTCGGAGAACAAAATCATAGTGAATGAGAGGAATAATGAATGGATAGGACTGAAAACATTTCCTCCACCAACGGCTCCAGTCGACGATCCGTCAGTTTTGGTAGAAGGCTTCCTGCCAGGTGGTGTAGCTTTGTAATCGAGAGCGTCGCCAGTGGTCCGTCCAGGAGATTTCGGAGGAGGAATATCGTGAGGCTTTTCAGGGAGATCGTTAGGCTTCTATAGGAAGAATTTTGTTAGTGAATGTACACCATATTAAGAGTTATGAACTCGAACCTCAAGCACGGCACCCCCTGTCTTTTGATCTATTGCATCGTACGACTCCTCATAACCAGGTATCTTCTCTTGTTCACTGTGTGGTAGAGGACGAGCCTCCTTAGGCGTCTCCGGCACCTTGTCATTGTGTTGCTTGGTATCTTTTGTCTTCTCCGTCATACCACCCTCGGTGCCTCTTGTACCCTCTTTAGGACCCAGTCTACTAGGATCGTCCATGACGCCTTCGTTCGAGTACGGAATCTCTTTACCGCCCAGCCCTACACGATCTCCGACTCGTTCTGTATCCGCGACGGTATACGTCCTCCCATCTGCCTTTTCCTTCTTGCGATCTCGCTCAGCTGCAGTTTCCACCCATGGTCCGTCGTGAGGCTTGCCATCCTTGCCATCAACAGGGGCGTCCAGCGTCCCCTTGGGACCGGTCTTGGAGGAGGAACCTTTTTGCGGCGATAGAGGATCCGAAACTCCTGGTGGTGGCTCGATGATATCGGCCGTACTACCTGCAATGCTGTCCGAGGAGCCTTCAATCGCAGTTGTGCCAATTGCCAATAAAAGAACGGCAGCCGCGGTCGAAACACGACTTACGCGCATTGTAGCGATTTTGTAGGTTTGGCGACTTGAAAGGGCGTGTGTATCTGAAGTCGAGATCTGATCGGCTGGTCCAAAGGGGCACGCTCAGTAAATGTTGGTTAATGCATGGGATGATAGTCTTGGGGCAACAATAAAATCATGGATCAAAAGCTGATTGTGATATCATTCCACTTCATGCAAATCCGTAATGAGAGTCTTTTCTGGCATGCGAATGAGTTCTTTGTAGTTCTGCGAAAATGGAAAAATAAAATCGTAAACAGAGTTGAACAATCTGCAGCCACTTGGCAAAGGGGCCGGCCTGCCGCCACAATGCAGCCAAGCCACCGCCTGCAACGGAATCCAGCTTTCCATATTAGGAATAGCTTCCCAAATATCCGACAAGTGTCTATAAATAAGTTCACTATCACAGTCGAGTCATTTTTGTATCAAACAAGACTTTCTTCGATGGTTTACAATATTCAATTGTCCAAAAACAGCTTCAAGCATTTGACGTGTACAGTCCCAAGGAGATTTCTGCAGCTCAAGAATGGTTTTCTGCCGGCAAAAAGCACCATCATGCCACCAGAGAGGCTAGCCCAAGGAGTCCATCTCTGACAGCGTCAAGTCACTATATAGAGCCTAGGATTTATAGGACTTGGAACTCGGACATGTTACGAATACTCGCAATCGGGTCATCATTTCTGCATAATACGTTATCCACATTTCAAACCTTCAATCCGATCTCAAGGTTGGTGCTTTCCCTGACTATGCTTGTGCACTACCAAATTTAATTGGGATATGATTCCCATGAGGGAGGCCGATAGACCAGATTGGAGTATAAAACTCATATTCATCAGTACAAGAAAGAAGACCAAAGGGATGGGAAGATATGCCGGGAAATTACGGACTGTAACTCGGTTCAGAAACAGTGTCTGCTCGTTTGGGGATGATAGACGACGGATTCATCGAGCAAGCTCAACGGGAGGTTGCTTCGATTCGTGTTTTTCACACAACGATTTTCAGATCGGGGTCATCTTTGGCTGCATCAGGGCGGGTACCAATGAAACTATGACAGTCTAGCAAATACGCAGAAATGCTTAGTTTCTAGTCTGTTCAATCGTTCATTCCGTCTGGGTAAGATATTGCGTGATTCGTCTGGTAGCTAGCAAGGTGGTTTGCGAGAAGCACCACGTTGAATGGTGGCTGCCTCGGCACAAGAGATAGTTTCCCCATTTTTTGACATCCAAGCATGAACTTCTCGCGTTGTAACACGATGTTAAAAGTATACACCTCATTTGAAGAGGTGCTACAAAGTCGGGCATGTGCTACCGGCTCATGCTATTATAGAATATGCAGAGTCGGAAACGTCAAAAAGTCCCAGCGCTTCGGAGTACTTGTCGCATGTCGGAAGCCGCTATGGTATTCCAACAGAGACATTGCTCAATCGGAGCGAAATCGAAGCCAGCCAGAGATACGTTCGTCTTACCTATAAACGCATGTCGTTAGGAGAGTAAATATGCTGTATGCTTTTCAGTTCAGCGCACGGCGACGGCGAGGTTAATCCTTAGCGGACTGTCGAGGAAGACTAACCGCTCTGTGGGATACCTTTTCCCTAGACGAGCCGTGATGAGTTTTTAGGTATTCCAAGTATGCACGGACTGCTCAAATAAGAAAAAGATAGCCGCAAAAAGACTGGCAAGAGGATGCTAAGAAAACCTACGACGAACGGTCAATGCATGTTGGCGTCATAGTCCGATCAAGTGATCGTTAAAAGGATAACTACCAGCGGCAACGGACAAGAGCGATGCCCCGGTTATCAGAGTAGTTTCCTTTCATTGTATGTTCGCTAGCATTTCAAGATGATCTTTGATGTCGGCAGTAACGATAATTACTTACAAAGAGACAGTTCCGGTAATTAGTTAGGTAACTAGTTAGTAAATTCGTATGTAAGTAGACCGGAAGCACTCCCGGAAGACTCGGGGCTGTGCAAATGGAAGCAACATGTTGATCATCAGCGTAGAACACTTGAAGATCATGCAGCCCGACCGACACCAATCAATCAAGTGCATGGCATCACAGCGAGCTAACTAACGAAGTCATGCGGCACCGAGATAGCGGGATGGGATGAATAGTGACGGTGGCTCAGAGGAATGACTCGTCGTGTGATGTCTTATATGAGTATGACCCTGGGGAAAAGAGGGTCTACTCCAGCGTATACGTAGGATACACCAGTCGTTTCTTGATATTTGCTTGGCTGATGCTGTTGCGATGATCCTGAAAGAAAACGTGCAGAAATCGCGGGGCTGCAGCCTGCAAGAGCTAATGCTTCCAACTCGCCTTGGCGTTCAGGCCAACAATGGGGCGGGGCTGTACTAGTACCGTAAGATACCTTGCTGCTCACACAGGTTGTATGTATTGGATGGTAATTACACGGATACAGTTATTCGGCCATGCCGTCGATAACGCTGATAAGTCTTAGCTTTATCTTCATCCTTTCCTGTCTCTTCAGCTATATGAACCTCTCCATCCCTGTTTATTGCTTTTCTTCCTTTTCTATCTGGTTTCTTTTGAGTGGTATATTTATACAGGCATCGAAATATGCATGGCGACTCTCTGTAGAATGTTGCTTTTGCGAGGCATTTGTGGCTGATTCCCTTCTCTGGCGTCTTGCTTGCTACAAGTACATATCAGCCCTTTCCTTGCTTCGATGCTTCTTTTATTTTTCATTTTCATTTCCAAATTCTTCAATTAACTGCAGCATACAATTACTCATATATAATGGCTTCTCCATGGGGGAACCGGTCGAAGTGGACGCTTGGTGTTCTGAGTCATCCAGAGACAGACGAAGTTCCCGGTAGGATTGCCCCGGTTCATAACTCGCTAATCGGTGTTTTAATCTTGTACGGTGAAAGGTACCATCCTCCTGCTCGCTTCCGACCGAAATGAGCCCCTCGGTTTGCGCAATCAGCCAGCGCGAACATCGGCTTCATCACTGCCTTCTCCGTACCCACCTAGCAGATCGTCTTCTCGTTCAGTCGCTCCCGTGGCCAAAAAGACACCAGATGGGCTCATCGTGCTGCATCCGCAGCCAGAGGACTCGGCAAATGATCCTCTAAATTGGCCCAGTTGGCGTCGTGATGCCGCTCTACTGTCCTTAGGCTTCTACTGCCTCATGGGAGGCGGAATGACTCCGGTCTTAGCTGCCGGCTTCAATAATGTGGCAAAAGACTATGGAGTGAGCACCCAGCAGGTGGCCTACACGACTGGACTTTACATGCTAGGATTAGGTTTTGGGTCTGTCATCATGGCGCCGACTGCAATTCTGTGGGGAAAGCGACCTGTGTACCTGCTAGGAGCTACTCTGTTCATTCTTTCGGCAGTATGGTGTGCGCTTTCGCCTAACTACCCAAGTTTAGTGGTAGCACGGATTTTTATGGGAATAGCTGTCAGCCCAGTGGAATGTTTACCATCGGCAACAATTGCCGAGATTTTCTTCTTACACGAGAGAGCTTATCGCATAGGTATATATACCCTATTACTTCTTGGAGGCAAGAATCTTGTGCCACTGGCTAGTGCCGCTATCATCGGAGCGCTAGGATGGCGCTGGGTATTTTGGTAAGAGTCGTTAAAAATTTCTGTGCTGTTTGAAAAGTTCACTAACCAAACCCAGGGTGGTTGCTATCATTGCTGGAGGCAGTGTCGTGTTCCTTTTCTTCTTTGTTCCAGAAACGTTCTGGGATCGCACTCCGCGACGAAAGCCAAAGTCAAAGCGACCTGGTTTTGTTCGGAGTGTCTCTGAACTTGCGCACGGCGGCTTTCGGGGCAGACATCCAGAACGCCGAACTGACGAGAAAGCGTCCGGTTTGCAGAGTCCGGACAGTGTTCAAAGCCCGGTTACTGAAAGGACGCGGCGAAATGTGCATGTTGGCTTTGCTGAAGATCCGTCAAATGAGGAAATAGAAAAAGCAGCTGAGATTTCTCCTGACGCAGGACTTGGCCTAGCCGTTGATGCAAACCCGCCTTCGGACGCCGTCCGCCTTCCATCGATAGATTCCGCTCAACCTCCTGTTGGCCCTATATCTCCAAATGTTCCTACTACCGCTCGCAGGTCGTCGGGGAATACTCTTGAATTCACCGGGGGTGACCATCCATCGCCGGATGCTCCAGATGTAGAGGCTGTTCGAGCGATCAGTCTGTCTCCCATGAGGGTCGAATCCGAGGAACATGTACCAATGAATGTATCCGCTCTGTACACTCATAATCTGCGCGAACAGCCGAAAGTATCTTATCGGCAGACGCTCCGAGTCTGGAATGGGCGACTCAGCCACGACAAATGGCACCGGACGGCGATTCGTCCATTTATTCTTTTTGCGTACCCGGCTGTTCTGTGGTCGGCTCTTGTTTATTCTTTGTCTATTGGTTGGCTGATTGTTTTATCGGAGTCGGTTGCCACGATCTATGAGAATAAAGCAACATACAATTTTTCGGCTTTGGGCACGGGTTTGGTTTATATTTCTCCCTTTGTGGGTGGCGTTCTCGGTACGGCAGTCGCAGGACGAGTGTCTGATATCATTGTCCGGTTTATGACCCGACGCAATGGAGGCGTTTACGAGCCTGAATTTCGTCTTGTGATGGCGATTCCGGTTGCACTTTCGACTGCCGCTGGGCTTATGGGCTTCGGTTGGAGTGTGCAAGAGAGGGATGCTTGGATCGTCCCCACCATATTTTTTGGAATCATCTCGTTTGGTTGCTCTCTTGGGAGTACTACGTCGATTACATTTTGCGTGGACAGTTACCGACAATATGCGGGCGAGGCTTTGGTGACTTTGAACTTTAGTAAAAGTATGGTTTTTTACTTCCTTTCCTGGCACACTGACTAATGTGACTAATGGCGATGCTTCTAGATGTTTTTCATGGACTGGTATTCTCACTCTTCATCGTGGATTGGCTGAAGAGCGATGGGGCGCGTACTGTCTATCTTGCCATTGGAGGCATACAACTTGCCTGCCTTTTAACTTCTATTCCTATGTACATATTTGGCAAGCGGGCGCGTATGTGGACTGTGCAAAGGAAGTTGATGGAGAAGTTTTAGCTATGCATAGCGAACATCTCTGGTTGCATCAGAGCATAGATTTGGTGTTGCTCCTCTGTTTGATTGTTTGTTGGTTTGATCTGTCTCGGAGTTGGAGGGAGTATTTGATCTTTTTTGCATAAGCGAGTTGATTGAATGTATGACCACTGTTCTACACTTCCTTTTTCGATGCAGGCAATTTCTACTCCAATAAACATACAGCTACCAAAGGCCATCGAAGAGGAACAGCTGATATTCTTCCTGCGGCCAATCAGACAATCCCAAATCTCCATAAACTGCATCAACAACACCACTCAGCCAATCACAGCACCAGATGAAAGCCGAAAGCGGGTCAATGCCCATCGAAGTCTAGTGGGGGCGTCTGGCATCCAATCAAGAGCACACGACTATCAGCCCATCTAGGGGAATGACATCATAAGCATTGACTGGGTGGTTCAAATCGAAGCAAAGAAGAGAAGAAGATCGAATCGTTAGGTGCGTACTACGTAGCGATGGAAATGAGGCTATTCCTAACCTCGATTGTATAAATACTTATCTCCCCCCTGGCGCCTTGGATGGGTCCACATGACTTTTTCTTTCTCATTCTTGTCGTGGGTGATTTCTCTCGTTCAGCCTTGTTCAGACAACGATTCCGTCCTTTTCTTGTCGCCATTTTTTTTTCTGCTTCTAAATTCTGAATGTGTACATATTTTCTTTATTATTCAAATATCAACACTCTCTCCTTCTTATTTTATTTTCGTGTTTTACTAACCTGTCATCTCTGTGCGGTCCGAGATTTGGTTGAGGTAGGTAAGGTAGCGTGGATAGACAACGACAGCTGTGGACGTTCTTTAACAATGCGTGTTTCTTATGCACTACGAAGAGAATTTGAAACACTGTAAGTCCCAGTTTCATTTTTGGAGTCTTTTTTTCCTTCTTCTGTCAAATTGTTTTCCATCTCTATTGTTGAGGATTCAGGATTCAGGATGGTTTTTCTCTCTCCGGTCTGCTTACCGCCAAGGAAGCGTCACCAACAAGCCCGCCGCGGGAAAAGCAGAAGTCACCGAGGCCCAGTCGACAGATGGACTTCATGAGCGATCGCGCGTACATACAATAGCCTCTTACCTTAGGGCTCCGGGCTCTAAGTCCCTATCAACCACGAAGTACGGAGCACCTACTACGGACTACTACATATCTAGGAACTGCACGCTGCACCCTACGTAGGGGACGCTCTCACGGCGTGGCCTAGACCAGTCCATATTGATCGAACGGGGAACTCCGAGCAAGCCATCGAGCCCGCCAACCGGCAATTGCAGTTTACCGTTTACCGTTACTATGCACGAACGTAATACGTATGGCGGGAGGAAGTCACATCTGAGACGTCTCATACGTATATAATAAGGTCCAGGGTCCAGGGGAAGCGGGATATCCACCATGCCTTCCTTTTATTTCCAACGCCGAAAATGCCCCTGAGGGAGAGAGATGTCCACATGCCAACATCAACGATTGGGCATTTTGTTGTTGGAAGATGGCCAGTCTGATTTGCATTGTCTCCGCGATCTGAACTGATTTATTTATTTAATTTGGTCTTTCGCGGCATGCATGGTTGATGCTGAGTGATACTCATTAACTATGATGAATTCAGGCGCTTATGTGAGTCGTGGAGTCGACTTGTTTGTTGCCTGGAGATCCGATTTAATTATCAGGCATCAACAGAAAAGAGCAAAAAAGGGAATGACGACACAGATAGACCGCGGCAACCACGTGAGCTGAACAACTGTTCGTTTGGACAAGCGGCGACATACGGTTTCTCTTCCGCCAATTGAATCGATCATAGCACCGAGCGACTGAGTCAGCATGGGCTCAATGATCCATTCCATTTTTTCTTTCAACATCATTCACCGTCATATGGTCTACGAAAAGAAGGCGGCGAGTGCGGAAAATCGATGATCGACATGGCAGTTTGGGAATCAGATGCGATGCGAGTAAGGGTCAACCGTCAGCGTCGATGAGGGGATCATCTGCTAAAATGTTTTTTGATGCCTGGGGCTACAAGAGACATTCCCATTGGCAGAGCGTGATTCACGTCTGGAGAGCTCCGCCAGTCAGGGACTGCGGGATGATGTTGCTGTGGGCTCTGATTGGCTGGCTGCCACTGTCGCCCCGTCGATCCCGATCAACCCCACCTTCAAGCCATAAAGCAGCGTGATTGGCTGCTGGGGTCGCGATGTCATTCGCTCTTCCAACTTTTTTGTCGCTCTTGCCTTCTCGTTCCCGTTGAGTCGTCCGACTGGAGGACAAGCAGAAATCATCCTTTGAAAACTCCAGTTTTAATGATTCAGATTGTTCAGCAATATTCGGAGAGAAAATCGCTTTCGCCACTGGAAAACGAATACTTGACGTTCTGTTTACAGTTTCTGCGATTTCATCTGCCAACAATCATTTGATTCGCTCCACCAGAGTACTACCTACGTACGGTGTGTTCTCCCCCATCCACTACCTACGACTTCTAATCTCCTACCACAGATGATGGATTAATTCTCCGCATCGTTGTTGCACTACTAGCCAAGACACCCCTATTTTCCATCACTAACCACCCACTAGTGACTAAGATGATGCCATACCAAGTTCCGCCGTCGCCCTAGCTCCGTTTTCGTGCCTGCGACCGACTTCTCAGAACCGGTTCTCAATGCTTTCGTCAGCCAATGATCACATCAGATCCGCGTCTCCCAGCACTTTTCTCTCCTACTGTTCGTTTCCTTCTGAAGTTTTGAACACACAAGGCAGGCCTTTACTCCGTTTTGCATTTACTGTGTCCTACCTACATACCACTACTAAAGCTACTGCGTTCAAGAGTCGGTCAAGTCGCTGTGTGGTTTTTTTTCTGTCGGTTGCAACGCCTGAGTACTTGCGCATTAGTACCTGGAACTATTCACACGATAACATACTCTCGGTCGCTACCCTACTCCAACAACCCGCCATTCAACTAACCCGACGAGTTTCAACTACCTGAGCCTTCCGCAAGGCTTCCATCCTCGCTCGCGTGAAATTTCGATTATATCATCCGCATCTGCTATTGTTGAGATTGCCCCACTCCGGTCAAATCGTGGGACAAAAAGTGGAGTTTAATAATCTTGTCGTTTTTCGCTCTTCGCTCTTTGCTCGTCGCCGATCTGGTTCTGGTTCTGGTCGAATGCCGTCCCGCGACTCCCGCTACCAACTTCTCCGTTCCATTTCCGTTATGTGTGCGTGAGCGAGTGGGTACGTACAGAATTTACAGAGATCTCATCTTTTCTTCCACCGCAACAACCATTACCCTATCCCATCCGAATTCCGGTTTGATCGGAATCTGATATTCATCCAACCTTGACTCAACTGTTATCGATCTACGGCCGGCTTTGCGTCTTTCGATCCTACCTCCTAATACTTCAGACAGGAAGAAGTCAAGAGAGGGTGCGGGGGCTATATCGCAATCCGCCCGCCCACCGCCAGGTGAAAGAATGGTTTATGCGTCGTTGCTCAGTCCTCAACTGGCTTTACAGGCGTCATAAGATAGTATAACATGGCACCAACACACGAAGCTCTCGTCGCCCATCGCGACGACCGTCGTTTCCGCGAGCTTTACCGCTATTTTCAGCCCGCGCACCCTGCCGCCTCGCTCTATCAACACCGAAATGACCTATCCAATTCACAAACCCCTGCGGTGGATTCTTCAGATGTGTTACCTACAGTCGAACATAACGTCGGGAACCCGTTAGCAGTGTCCTTGATGCCTCCTCAAGAGGATCTTGGGAGCCCTAATACGATATTGACTTCATTTGCACAGTTGGCTGCTCACAAGTTGAATGTAGAACGAGCCATAATATGGTTTGTACTTCCCCTATGCTCTCCATTTGTGATGTACTGTCCTAACGATCTATTTAGTGTATTGGCCCGTGATTCGGAATATATTCTTGCCGAGGCTGCCCTTGTTGAGCAAACAAGTACCCAAAGGCTCTGGGTCGGATACGGTAGTGACGGACGGTTTGGGCCTATACTGAATCTGGTAAGTATACGTTATTGATTATATTTGCTCGGAGATATGATTTGTTAACATTCTGCAAACAGAACACGGTAGCACTTCCGGCGTCTACGAAATCACATTACCAGTTTCAGGTCGTGAACGACTTGGCCGCTGATGAACGATACGCGAGTTTACCATTTGTTGCTAATGCCCCCAATTTTCGATTCTACGCTGGCACTCCTTTGACTACTGAGAATAACATCAACATCGGAGTCTTGTTTGTTCTTGACCCAGAACCTCGGCCGAATGGGTTAAGCGAACAAGAAAAGGAATCACTAGGTTCCCTGTCAAGTATGTCGATGGACTTTCTTCGTGTGAGTCGTCAAGCTGCAGAAGGACGACGCGCTGCTCGTTTATCGCGTGGTTTGAGCTGCTTCGTGGAAGGCAGTTCTAGTTTCGTGGACGGTCTTGGGTCACTTCCATCTGGGTCTCATTCTGGGTCTCATTCTGGGTCTCAATCCGATTCACATCGCGGTTCTCAGCATGGTTCCGCTATTTCCCCCATCTCTACCCGATCGTCAACATCTCCAGCTATTGGGAGTCCAACTACCAGGTCTCGGCGCTCTAGAGGCTCGCGGAGTTCGCGAGGGAGCGGCATAGATGTTCGACCGAGCCAGTCACCAGGCCCGTCGTCGTCTGAAGGCAAGGCCGATACTGGAACTTCCTCTGATGTGACGACACCCCTTCCTGATTGGCTGATTTCTGGGACAAAAAGTTCCAAAGCTCGTTTGGCCGATGAAATGCACAACAATCACTGGACTTTCCGCCGTGCAGCGAACCTGATCCGCGAAAGTTTAGAACTAACTGGTGACGGGGGCGTTATCTTTCTCGAGAATAGCACTATGCCTTTGGATTTTGACAATGGCCGGATGGAGTATTTCGAAGATGCGGACGCTCCAGTTTCTGTACTAGGCGTATCGACAAATGAGGAGCCGTTTGCACCCCAACCCGGGTCTAATTCAAAGTGTGCTGCTGCAAATTGCGACCGACGATTCTTGCAAAATGTTCTTCGTCGTTACCCCAAGGGCAAGGTCTGGACTTTTCACCAAGATAGAACCTTGTTTGCCTCTTCCGATGATGATGAGAAGAGCCCAAATTCACCGGTTTCGGCAGTCAGGACTCCAGATGCACCTCCAGGCACTAGTAGGAAATGGCGAGCTTCTGAGGCTACACAATTAGCCAAATATTTCCCTAATGCAAGCCAGGTTCTTTTCGTGCCACTATGGAATGCTGCGACTTCTCAGTGGTATGCTGGATGCTTTTGTTGGAGTTGTACTGAAACGCAGGTTTTCAGTCCGACTGTTGAGCTAGCATCGATTATGGGGTTCGGTTACTCGATCATGGCCGAGTTAAGTCGATTAGAGTCCATCATAGCCGATCGACAAAAGGGTGATTTTATCGGCAGTATCTCTCACGAACTACGGAGCCCACTGCATGGAATCCTCGCGGCTGCAGAGTTTATGGATGGTACATATATGAATGAGTTTCAGACATCATTGCTTGAGACCATCAATGCCTGTGGGCGGACGCTGCTCGATACGATGAACCAAGTTCTTGATTTCAGCAAGATAGTTTCGCTCGAGAAGAGTTGGCGACAGGTGAAGAAGGCTAGACGAGATCCGAAAGATGATGTGGTTGACAATGTCAAAGGAGTTGATAGCATGGCGGCACTACTCGATACACACACTTGTGAAGATATCTGCCTGTTAGCAGAAGAAGTTGTAGAAGGAGTCTGTCTTGGTCATTCGTATGGCCGCTCAGCTAGCGGGTCTACGGGAGCATCCCGTGCGCCTTCAATGCCATCAGGCGCTGGGTCTAGTTCGATATCCACCCCGGATAGTGAGTCAACCGGCGAAATTCGTCCGGAAGTTGAGGTGATTGTTGATATCAAGGAAGGAAACTGGGTTTACAAGACACAGCCTGGTGCTCTGCGTCGAATTATCATGAACATTTTCGGTAATGCGATGAAATATACCGATACGGGACATATCATTGTTCGTTTGGAATCAGTCAAGAGTGAAGAATCGTCGGCAAAGCGCAAAGTTCGAAATGATTCTGACGAGCTTGTCGTACTCACCATTTCAGATACAGGTAAAGGTATATCTGAAGAGTTTCTTCGAGCGCGTCTCTATACGCCTTTTGCTCAGGAGGACACCTTGGCGGTCGGCACGGGCTTGGGGCTGTCAATTGTGCGCAGTATTGTCAAGTCTCTAGGCGGTCATATCGGGATTCGCAGCCGACCTGGAGAGGGGACAAGTGTTAAAGTCACCTTACCTCTGCCACGTCCAGGGCCTGAGGACGGAGCTTCCCCTGCGGTGCGTCCCCATCAGTCAGTGCCAGGTCAAGACCTGCAAATCATTCGCGAGCAGTTCTCCGGCAAGAAAGTTGCAATAATCGGCCACAACCCAGAATCTACAGCTACTAGTACAACCTCTGTACTTGCCAACTATGTCACGAACTGGTGTGGGCTTACTGTTGTAACGTGGCCTGATTGTGCTGACTCGGCAGATCTGGTCCTGGCTACGGACAAGGATGTGAATGAAGAGCTGAAAGTTCGACAAACTGTCAAAACCCGCGCAATGGTTGTCATCTGTAGTACCACAGTTGACTACGATACTTATCGTTCGGCTTGGTCGAAGTTGACGAGTGCGGTGGAGTTCCTCTACCGGCCTTGTGGTCCATACAAACTGGCGCGAAGTCTGCTTCGATGTTTCAAACCGCCTGCTGTTCAGCCACCAGCTCAGTATGCAAATACTCTGCATCCTGGGTTGGTTGACCGCACACGCGTGGCGATCCCGGATACAAAGATGGATCATACAGGACGCAGCAGCAGAGATCGTAACAAGAGTTCTGGACCTTCACTAGGTGATGTCCGGGCCAACAGTGAACCGCGCGTCGAGCCTGCACCGCCGGCTCTTCTTTCACCGACGATTGAGCTTCCTGAAATAATGGATGAAGGAATCTATAGTCGACGTTCGGCGCCTGCTGTTCCGACTCTCGACCGAGGTCTAGGTGAACTTATGCCATCGCTTCCAGAAGAGCAGGCATTATCTCTTTCGCCTGCCACGCCAATCAACGTCTTGGTAGTTGACGATAATCATATTAATCTTCGTCTTTTGTTGACTTATCTTAGCCGACGAAACATTGCCAATCTGGACTCGGCCGAGAATGGAAAGATGGCGGTGGACGCAGTGGAAAAGCGAGCGGATGGATACGATATAATTTTCATGGGTGAGTTGAAATACTTGAGCAATTGGCGTCGGTCAAGGGGCTTCTACTAATTCTTTGGTTCTAGACATATCCATGCCGGTGATGAACGGGTTTGAAGCCACTCGAGCGATTCGTTCTCTGGAGAACGAGCGTGATGAACGTCGACCTGCCACGATCATTGCTCTGACTGGTCTGAGCAGTGCTCGTGATGAGACGGAAGCAATGACATCGGGAGTTGATCTCTTCCTTACCAAACCGGTGTCACTGAAAGAAGTTTCGCGTCTGTTGGACGAGTGGCAACCCAAGCAACAAACCGACAACTAAATTGTGCTTCTACTTTTTGTTTTACCATGATGTTACGACTCATATCATATTAACAGGTCATGAGCTTTTATGATTTGCTGTTTTGTTACTCATACACCAAAAATGTTCCATTGCATATATGCATGTTATTTGGGATATATTGGAAGCATACGGAACTGATATGATACCCCTTTTGCCAGTTATTGATTTTTTTTCATGTCATGCAAGGTTTTATTCATTTGACCCCCGGATAACGATGGGGTCACGGCGTTTGCTTTTTTTTCGGGGCTGGTCTGTCGCATATGTCGACTTTTCTATCTGTTATTGTTGTTCTTGAAGAAGGAACTTGACATGACTTTGTATTCTGAATGAAAGTATACCTTTCGGTATTTGCATCGCTAGAAGTAACTTAAGTAGACCGTGCCACAGAGAATATGGCCAAAGAGCAAGACAGAACTGAAGAATATGTCCCCAAGAACTAACTAAACTAGTTAGACGAATGTTTTCTGATTATTAATATCGCACTGAGTAATCAAAATGTAAAACGCGCGCAACGTCATAGGGCTGAATGACAGCGTCTTCTCCTCAAATTGTTTTGTTTCTTCCTTTTCTTCATTACGTTGATCATCAATCTATTTTTGATGCCTAAGATGATAGATCAGATCCCGACCAGAGAGGTCTAGGCGCTGACAGCTCAGCCCTCAGCCCCTCAGCCTCAATGGATCCGGCCAATGTTGAGCGCTGCTTCAGCCTCTCTTGACCCCACGCAAGATTCCCAAGAAGCCGGGATACTGTATGTACGTTAATCGTTAACTACATATATGACCCACTGACTATCCACTTTCTTCATTCTGAGAGATCTTCTTGCATTTATTTTGTCGGTTTTGTATATACTTCTACTATTCGAAGACTTACTTGAGTTCATCCAATGCGAATTGTGGACTGAGGGGATTGGTGAATTATCGAGTTACACCGCAAGCAAGTATCACGGAAAACAAGCAAAGCTGAAAGGTCTGTCTGTCGGCTGAAACAAAACCACGAAGAGTGGAAAACTGTGTGACCTCGGTGCCTCTTTTTGAGCAACCGTGCTCACGGCCGAGTGGACGATTTATTGATATACGCAACTCCTATTCTCAATCCTTTTGAGAATTATCGGACTCCTATACTTCAGAAAGACAACAAGCAAGATGATGAAGAAAAAAGAAGTCTATACCAACATCACGCCTCTCCCATCCTTCATTCCCCGCCAACTAGCCCTCGACATCCTCCACAGCCACAGCGAAATCATCACCCTCAACCCCCTCGTCCTCAATCACAAACCCATCTCCGCGCCGCGCGACGCCCCCGCTGAAGAATACTATTCAACATGGTACGAAATCTCGGAAAGAATCCAAGTCGTCCCCGGCGCCGGTCGATTGGGGGGCAGCAAAATCAATTTTCGAGGTTGTTTCCATGACGTTCCCTGGGGTGTTCAGACGCATATCTATGCGCCTATGGGGATTGATCTGAGACATAATTATCGTGTTGCGGGCTCACAACCGGGGGAACCACCTGAGATTCGTGAATTGGGGATTGATGCGCCCGCGACGGGGCTGTATTTAAGGGAGGATATTGAGATTCGCTGCAATTTTGCGATGGTCTCGTTTGTGCGGAATCAACTCAAATCAGCGTCTAAGGTGTTGGTGGACCGGTTGATTAAGAAGGCTGAGTTGCTGGATGCGGGTGTCTTGCAGGTGATGATGGAAAATGGGAAGTTGAAGACGATTAATCCGGCGGATCGCTCGTCGTCGTCGAGGAGTGCGCAGCAACAGACGACAGCAACAAACCCGCCGGTGTCGCCGATGTCGCCGCCTCTGCGGTATCACTCTGTGACTTCTCGACCTAGTACGAGCGCTTCGAGTCAGCATCCAGATGAGCAGCAGCAGCAGCAGCAAGGATACCGTTATACAAGCTCTGGCTTTGTTAGTCCCGGTTACCCCCCTCCTCCGTCATCACCCGGTAAAACATTTGCCAATGAACTCCCCGGCGATACGAACTATTATCAGCAGACTCTGAGTCCACCTAATGCTCACCATAGCCCCAATATCCGTGACTCGATGCAATCCACCACATCCTCGCACCCAAGCGCAGGCGGCTGGTCATATGCATCCTCCTTGTCGTCGTCTGCGACCACCGCCAACAACGCTCCCGCAGCATCACGACCGACATCTACGACCAGCGGGATTGCGTCGTTTGTGATGGTAGATAGTAATAACCATAGTGGGAAACAGCAGTTTGCGGCGGAGTTACCGGCGATGCAGGAGATGCATGAGGATGGTAGCCGTCATTAGGGATGATTGTCGCAGGCAGTAGTTCGATGAGGAATGAAGATACCCTTGTTTGTTTATTTATTTACATTTGGTTTGATCATGTCGTGTACTTTTTTTTTCTGTATTTTTTGTATCTATTCTATGACGTCAATTGAGTGCGTATTGATCTGTATGATTACGGTAAATACACAGCCAAAAGACGTATTAACATACATGGGAAACGGTACTGCGCGTGACAGCGTATTGCTTTCTGATTGGTGCAGGTATATCAGTCACGTGGTTTCTGTTCCTGTATCCATCCAATCACATTCAAGGTCACCTCCACGGGTTCTTGTCTCCTCCTTCTTCTCTGATATCAAATCCAAGGGACTGAAGCACTAGATAAGAGCCGCGATGAGCAGACCAACAGAGCGCGTCCAATTGTATTCCCTCCGTGGGATCAGGTGCAATCTTCTGGTTGGCTGATTTGGTACCTTTGCTTTGCTTCTTTTTAAGTTCTGCCTGAGGCTAATCGTGACGTTGGTCTCTATTTATTTCTTATTTCTTATCATATCATCGTGAGGGGCAGCATGGTTTCTTCTTTTATTTACTTCTCCTTGTTGGACTCTTTAGTTGATTGCCGTGGTGTATAGGACTGGACTCGTTCTCGTCGAGTGTTGAGAGAAAGCTGTCATGAAGAGCACACTCGTTGTCCTTGTCGCCCTGAGCGGGTGGACGGCAACTGCTCTGCCTATCCATTGGTATAACAATCACGATCAAGCGGCCGATGTATCAGCTACTGCCGCAACACCATTCCACACCAGCTATGATCATGCCGGACCATTTCCGGTGAGGACTGAGTCCTCCTCCTCCTCCGCCGACACTCCTCATTTTCTGGATTGGCTAGCCAAAGTCCCTCCGGCACAGCGAGATACGCTGTTCCATGCCGCCGAAGCGCATCGCGGCAATTGGATTGATAGAGCTCGGAAAATGGCCAATACATGGTCTACTTTCTACGGGACGGAATACCCGACCAAACCCAAACCGCCGCCGCCGCAATCATTCGACAGCGGCAACGACAATTCTCTTCAAGATGAGGCTTTCATTACCCTGAGCGATGATACATGCGGCTTCATCGTCGAAAACTCATCCGATGGAGGAGATGATACGAGAACAACAACAATGCTCACAATCCCTTGTCCGTCAACCACCCTCCCTTCACATTCACGGCCCCGCCGACCCAGCTATTTCGAACAACTACGCCGCCACCTCGCAACCATGGACGTAGCCATGCTGTGCAGCCGATACGGCCCGGAGCTTGTCGCACTATGCATTTTCCTGCTTGTCCCGATATCCATTGTCCTTGTTGAAATTGTCGATTTGGTTCACGATAGAATGGTTACGGAGAAGTTTCCTGAACGTGGTCGTGGACGGGTTCGATTGACGGGGCCTGAGAGGCGGTTGAGTGTGCTTGCGAAATGTGAGAGGGAGAGGATTGTGAGGGATCAGGCGTTGAAGTCGTGGGTGAATTCGAGGCGGGGGTCGAGGCATGCCGCGGATTGAAGCCTTTTTTTTTCCCCTCTTTCGTTCATACTACTTATGATAGTTGCTTGCGTTGCTTTTCTATCGCGTATATACCCCAGTTAGTATTATGTTTATGAGATTGAGTGTTTTATTTTATACAAATATCCTTGTTCACACAGTGATAATTTCAGCTATCTAATATGTACTACAGGCTCATCTCCTCCTTCCTCGCGAACCCGTCATCGCCCACGACAACACAGGCTATATACGTAGGGCAAGACTCAAACCAGAAATCCAGATTCAATCTGATTTGACGCAGTACTGTTGGACAATTATCCCTACCTTATGCACAATGTTATTCAACCATCCATTAAATCAAAATTGAATGATTCAAATACTTTTATCTCCCCATAACGCAAATTCACTCATCTCATATCCCTCGAGCCCCCCTCAATCATATATTCAGGGCGAAGCCTAACTAGGAAATTGCACCATCTTTTCCAAGATTAAAGTGGTTGGTTAACTATAACCACGGATATTCTGATTAGGGCTATTTGTCTCACGTGTCTCGACAATTCGGGTAGTACCTTATTTCACTGATTACGTCTTCGCAAAAGAGCTGCATCCACATGGGTATTAATATCTTGGATCGTGAGGGGAGTAAGTTCTTATGTTGTATTTCGATGTATTAGGTATTGCTGTGAAGAAACGAAGGTGATGCTGGATACAGGGGGAGGTGCAGTGTACTGGAGATTCTTCCAAGGTTGTCACCATGGAAAAGGACAAGCTCTTCGTCCATATATGTGGTGTTTCTCTGATTCGATGGGCTTGTTCTACACCCTGGAATTCCTCTGCAGGCAGGAGTTTGTCGTTCACACATTGTATAAACATATAGTATGCTATGGTGGTCATAATGAGTCTTGGACATTATGTTGTGCACAACGACTCGACAGACCGACCCTACCCAAAACCTATGCCTTTCGTGTGCTCAACAGTCCTCAGAAATATTCGTCAAAACTACCGACAAAATTCATGCTTTCGCCGAGAATAGTCTCGTGCGAAACATTGACCTAATGATTATGGTCCTCCATTCGAGTGATATACGTATCCTCTCGATCAGAGCAAGAAAAAATCGTCAACAACCATTATGCTGAACTCGATTTTGATTCTTGCTCAACGTCCGGAAAGAACAACTGTCTAGCCTCCAACACAGCTGGGATATCTAGCTCGGCCAGCTTGTACCTGCGCGAGCACATGTGGTAAATTGCATACCCGTACATGAACTGTTGAACATTGTGCCTGAGACCCTCATTCGGAGCGAGAATTGTATTGATTGTGTGGTATATATCGACGATCCTCTTACAAAGTATATCCAACGACTTGAAGGGCGATATGTTGTGTGCGGCCGCGTGGTTACTAATATAATTGGCCTTTTCGTCCGCCTCCTTGTAGTAAGAAAAGAGATCGTTGGTACAGTTGAAGTACTGCACGAGGTAAGGCACAGCAAGGAGATACATATGCAACAGTTCGTCTTCGGGGAACAAGTATTCTGGAAATAAGAAAAAGGCGTATGCCTCGGCCACACCAGTCTTGATGCGCAAATACTCGGCGAATTCAGGTGCATTAGCCATATTGCTTTCACGACTCTCCTGCTCCAGTTCCAAATAGCAGCCACATACAAAGTCGATGCTAGATTTGACAATCATGTTGCCACCGAATTGGCCGAATTGGGAACCATGGTCTTTTACCAGTTCAAACATGCCACGGAGGATAATGTTATTTATGGTCTGTCCATTCAAGAGGCTCGATACAAACCTCTTCATGTCATCGGCAAACTCGTGCCCAATATCGTCGATGGTGATTGCATATGATGTGTATATTGCCACAAATTCTTGGACGCCAGGCGACGTGTGTGCATAGCATGTGAGGGCAATGTTGACACTGGCGTCGATGTACGGTTGAATCCGAGCCAGGGTCTCTGACGAAACACCCGCTTTCAGCATGGAGTCTTCTACTTTTTCCTTCAGTGTAATATCAAATTGGATTTCTGCTGGATATCGATATGAAATCCCGTGGAGGAACTGATTAATCGTTTTGGCGCATTGTTGTTTCAAAGGGTTGGTGTTTGTTGGAATATACGTCCGGTTGAAAATGGCATCATAAGCTGATAAAAGGGGAGAAGAGATGAATGTAAATAGAGTCATGATTGTGGAAGTGACAAAGGGAACAAGTTTGGTACAGTTCAACGATATCTGGATGCTTCGAGAAAAAGTGATTCAATCAAATCGATTGACTCGGGAGGTTCTTCTTGTTACTACCCCAATACGGTGTTGCGTCTCGCTCATTGTCATTATCAAAGATAGGATATATGATGCATATATAGGCCATTTCGACCTTTTCCCGTTTACTTGCTCTCTTTCTCCCTTTCTCTCTTCCTTTCCCGGTCTTTTTTCGCCTTTTTTCCCCCTTCCCCACCTCGTGCTGAGCCATGCAGCCATGTTGCTGGAAGACTCCACAGATTGAGGGCCAGAAGATAGGTGGACTTGCGTCTGTATACAAGGTTGCATCTGTCTGGTACATATTCATGTGGCAAATTCGGACTAGATGAGAGCAATAGCCATATAATTAGATTACTATCAAAATTTTCAATTTATCAACTTGAATTCTGTATACATGCCTGAGCACAGCCATTACTCAAAGTTACATATACACGTGGCCAATTCAGGATTGCATAGCCGTCAAATCTCAAGATCAGGCTACACATTAACGTAATTTTCACATAAACCATAAAGTATCTACAACTTTAATGAAACTAGCTTCCACATTAGTTTATATTATGTTGGGTTACTTTGAAGATAATTTGCCACCAAATGTGACGGCCCCTGCAGCGGCTCCTGACCTGGCATACGAATCGGCATATCGTGAGGCCAACTAGGTGACGGCATCTAGCCCTAACCCCCAAATCGGGAAACCGACGTCGGTGCTGGATTGGGAGCTCGCTAGCAGGCGCGCGTGGCACATATAAAGAATCTTGCCTTTGCGAATAGCCTCTTTTTACTCTTTCCTTTCCTCATGCTAAAAATCTTGTATGCACTTGCACCAATAGTTGCTAGATAGAAATCGAACTTACTATTGCCTGGCAGCCGTCTCGCCAGTACTTCCGTCAACTGCATAATTATAGAATAAACCCCTCATGCATCTGGCCGTATCCGGACTATTTTCCGGTTGACGTGCAGAAATATGCAATAATAATATGCAATCTGAAAAGCCATTCCTCAGGGATGTTCCTTCGAACTAAGGACGCTGTTTTACCTGCACGAGGCGGGCGCCGGCCGATCACAAGAAGGCCGAGCGTAGAGTGGCCAGATTCAGCCAGCCACGCATGTTGGCATGTGATTCGTACTGCAAGTTATCAGCAATATCGGGTGCTTTATGATTGATTGCGTGAACGAGGACCAAAGGGGGAAAGAAAAGAAGAGGCCGAGTACCTTGGAATAAGATACCAATAGTCTTATAAAAGAAACAACACCTATCTACTATATTGAAATTATTAAAACTTTATACACAAAGCTATTCTTATTTTTTTCATCCCTCCCACTGTTTCCTCTTGAATCAATTATTTGCACCATTATGGACACTATCCATGACATCTCTCTCTCATTGACAATCAGTGGACGTTTATTTTGTCTATTTGGCAGTGGCTTTAATCTCCTCTATTGTAATCTACAAGTATTTCTACCACAGAGACACTCTCCCCCTGGTCCTGTTCCACTTCCGTTGATTGGCAATTTGCATCAGTTCGCTACTGGAAATCTGTTTGCTCAAGTCATGAAATGGTATGAAAAATATGGACTCTTGATCAGTGAGGATGAGTCCGGACTGAAATCTACTCATTGAGCGGGACCGTGAGCGCCCTCACAAAAGCGGCGGCAGCTGAAAAACGAAAACCCCTCCTGGCAGGGGAAATATGGTTCGTATAGTCACCTAGGTATACCTCGAATGATTGAAACTATGCTAGAGATGTCCCCCGTGCTATTTACAAGTAGACTTATACATGATAGGATTGGACTGTCGTAGCATGTTCTATTTGCTCACCTTTCAAGGTTACAGAGCGTCATTTACCCATCTGCCAGCCGTTGATTTGTTTTGGGCTGATTGACCCATGCGTTCGAGGTTTGAGTATAACATCAAATTCGCCATGCAAAATAATAATAATAATAATATCAACTGTATTGTAAACCTTCCTTGGAGCCGCAATGGCTCTAGATTTGTCAGTCGTCCGATTCATCCTTGGTTGACTCGAGTTCTATGCGACTCCCTCCATGTTGCTATTGACTACCTAGGTAAAAATGACATGTAGTAGTGGTACAACGTTGACGAACGGCCATTTCGCACTGGAAGGTTCAATGTTGTGCCTCGTTGTGTCCGGAATAGCACAGAAAATTGGAGATTTCATTTTTTGTATGATATTGGCCATATTGATGGCATATCTTCCTGCCATCTAAACACGCCTTGTAGATTTTGATACGGGCCTGAACAAAGGAATCAAGTATCATCAAACTAATCGAAGCCATCACAGACGTGGTTCGTTCCCTTCTTTGAAGTTTCAAGTCAACAGCGCCGTTAGCAAGTTTGACTCCTTGATTTTTTCCGATTTGGTTTCCCAGGATACAACTATTTTGGCCGTGCTGATCAGGTTCGGACAACAAAGATGTCTCGTTGTCGTTTTGTTGATCTTGCGGGCGTGGTGGAATATCACTTGCTCCAAGGAATTGTTCGTGGAGGTATACTAGCCTGTTCCAAGGTTACTCTATATACCCTAATAATTTCCCCATATATCCTCATGATGCATGCTTCATTCTCGCTGGGGGTCGAGGGATTTACCCTTATCTTCGGTCATTTGAGAAGTAGGCAGACAAGGTGAGAACCTTGGAACACAGACTACATAAGATATCAACCTATATATAGAGGACATACTAGGTACGACCTAGGCGCTGAGCAGTCGAACCGATTTTTTGTGATTCTGTATGTCTAGATTAAGTATAACTTAGAAATCTCACTCATTTTACAACAACATCAACGACAGCAGACATCTTCTGCTCGAGGACAACTCTCTTCGCCTCTATCAAGACATCCTTCAAATCTGCCACACGAGTGACTCTCTTTGTCCATAGATGGCCATTAGCAGCCGCCTTGGCTACCTCACCATAGTTTGGACCGTCAAACTCGAGCGAGATACCCAGCTCTTGATTGGTTACAGTAGATGCTACCCCGTGAGGGTGGACGTCGGCAATGCACTGACGTGTTGCACGCCAACCACCATTATTGAGTACTATGGTCAAGAAAGGACAGTCATGTTTGTGACTCGCCCAATACACGGCCGTCGGGACTGAGAAGACAAAGCTTCCATCGCCAGTAATCATGCAAAGAAGTGGCTCTTCACTCTGGTCATCTGAGCCTTTACGCTTGATGTTAGGTCGGTCACTCAGATCGTAAAGCCTTGTTGCAAGTTTGACTCCAATCGCAGCACCGCCTGCCCAGCCCAAACCACTTCCACCCTTGGTCAGATGTGACCCCGGTCGGGTGAAACGAAGCTGCTCACTGAGTAAGACCTGGTTTGTGACAGAATCAGAGACAAAGAGTGTGTCATCGGGCACTACAGAACGAAGAGTATGTAATAAATAATCCACAGTGGAAGGGCCGTCGGGGGTTTCTGCTGCGCTCAAAGCACGGCTTACGACGAGCTTTTGGCCTTCTTCAAAACTGGCCTGGACAGCAGCCCATCGCTCGGCATAGGTATCAGCCGAAATTTTGCCGAGTTTTGATATGTAATCCGTTAATTGTGATAGAGCAGTAGCACTATCAGCATGGAACGTCGCAGTAGCGCCAATATCAAACAGATTCATTTTCTCTTTTCGAGGGTCTAGATCAATGTGGAAAATCTGGGCGGATGGAGACGGCCTGACCCTGGTAGGAATCCACGGCACATCGGCATCAAGGACCAGCACGACGTCCGCGCTTTGGACCACTTTGGCAGCACCCGTTCCACGTGTCACCCATGCAGGATGGTCTGCCGGGAAGCAGACTTCACGAATCTCGGAGTCAAAGACCCTGATACCCTTGATAATGTCTACCAGGGCTACCAAGTTCTTCACCGCTTGATGGTTTCGTCCTAGATATCCCGTAATCACCAATGGCGCTTCAGCTTTAATCAAAGCCTCCGCCACCAATTCAACAGCATCACTCGATAAGCCGCCAAGGCGGCAGGATGGAATAGCACGTTTTCGAGGCTCCAGAGACTCCACAGGCTGGGCCAATATCTCCCGTGTTGCTGTGAGATAGACGGGGCCGGGAGACCCGGTGGTGGCCATGAGAACCGCTCTATGGACCACTGTTTGCACATGTTGCGCGGACTTAATCTCCGCAGTATATCGACTGTAGGGAGCCACTAGCGAGGCTTGGTTCGGAATGTCTTGGTACCACTGTACATGCTCTGATCTCGAACCGGCGGACTCTCCGTGAAGAGTTGAAGGCGCAACACCCGCGAAAATGACCACAGGGGCCCGGCCGCTAGATGCATTATGCAGGCCCTGTCCCAAGGCTGCGGTGCCAACGTCGACATGTACAATAACGCATGCCGGGCGATGGGTGATTCTAGCATAGCCATCGGCGGCAGACATGGCGGCAAACTAAAACGTGAACATTTTTAGTATGGTGAGTCGAGTCAGGTCATACTATTACATGCAAGTGATCCACAGTTGGTCATAAAAATTACGAAAAGAATTTAAAACGTACCTCATGCTGAAACAAAATCATACGGGGGAATTCTTTCCCCTGTAATTTAGTCCGACGCACATAGGCCTCGATGATACTTGGGTGATCGGAGCCAAGGACTGTAAACAGGTAATCGACCCCGGCCTGTTAAGCAATCGATGTTACATAAGAATGCTCTGCAGCAATGTCTCGGGGGAGTCTCACTTACCTCTGCAAGAGCTTCCAGAAAAGCATCTGCAACGATGTATTGCGAAACCGCTTCAGACATTTTTTCCCCTCTTTCGTTTTGCTCGTATACTCGTATTCGAGAATTCGGCCTGATTAATAATTATCCACCGAGTGAAGTTAGTTGGACTTGGTGCTATCAACATTCCGACACATGGCATAGCAACAACGATTCAACGTGGATGCAATGTATTGCCCAAATAAGGAGTAGTGGGAAAGCACTTACTTGCCACCTCAATCGACAATAGCTGCACTAAATTATATGGTGTAGCTTTTCTTCTTTCGAAAATAGGACAGGAAGAAAAAGCAAAATAGGACAAGTTTATATTCTCCGTAACTAACGTACTTGGTGATAGCCCATTGTCTATGTAACTGAACTAAAGAGTACCTACATAAATGGTGCCACTATGTAATGTATGGCACTATAAGCTAGTAATGCACTAGTAACAGACTAGTAATTAGCCACGGCCCCACAATTGCGAGTCCAGGTCTAGAAGGTTACGGATAATCCCGTCTCCACTTATTACTTGAAAAGGCAGAAAATTTAGCAACTTCAAAAAAGCCAAGAGCTAAACTAATACTTAGCGGCGTTTTAGACTTTCTTCTGAAGCAACGACGCACGGGGGTATCATTGGCGAATATATTTCTCTCTTCGCGGAGATAACTCAGATAAGTGAAGTTCTTCTTGTAACTACTCCGTAAGATGTAGCACTACAACCTTCGAGGTGGCCAGAACTCAGCCGATTGACTAGTCAAGTAATAATAACGAGCTGATAAGATTAGTTGATACGTACTACTTACGTATTAGACATTAGTGTAGTTATGTAACTATGGCGAGGCATGCAAGATTATGGGGTACTTGCATGCTATCAATATCCTCCGTGCGGCGTGTATACTTGCATTCGCCATCTGCTAAATACAATAGTGTCTGGCCCACGCCATGTTCTGCATCTTTGCCGACGGATTTCCACTTTTTATTCATTGACTTTGATTGATAATTTGATACGCATTTCTTCTTGCTCTCCCACGTTGTTTGTGGCCCATCCACTCATGCACTCATTGCATGCTGCAAGGCCCACACTCACAGCAAGGGGACTCCATAGTCATACGTACTTTATTTGATATCAACACCTTGCTGCCCCTCTTTTGTATTTCTTTTCTTTTTGCTTTCTTATTCGGACTGGCACTTGCATACATCGCATTGAATTGAATTTGGAGATTTCTTTTCTATGCGCTCTGTATCTTTTCAATATGTCTGACTCGCTTTCTTCAGTCGAAAAGACTAAAGGCATCGAGCCTGCTGTCCTCGAATCGCCACGCAGCATCGGCTCTCCTAAAACTGAGGATGGCTTCGAAAGCAGCAAGGCCCCTATCGACAAGGCGCTGGAGAAGAAGCTGTTGCGGAAGTTGGATTTTCGTGTGATCCCCATTCTTTGGTTTCTGTTCCTCGTCTCGTTTTTCGACCGATCGAATATCGGAAATGCCAAGATTGCGGGTATGACCCAATCGCTGCACATGAAGGGAAATGACTACAATATTGCCGTAACCATATTCACGGTTGCATATGTGGTTTTTGGAGTTCCAGCAAATCTGTTGGTTAAGAAATTTGGACCCAGGCTCTTGTCAATCTACATGTTCTGTTGGGGTGAGTTTGTAATCTTCTTTCACTTTTCACAATTGCGTTGAATTCGCCCTAACCCCGGTGGGAAAAAGGCCTCCTTGTACTCGGACAAGGCCTTACAAAGACTACTTCTGGATTGATCGCCTGCCGATTCTTCATGGGCATGTTCGAAGCCGGTTTTGTCCCAGGATGCGCCTACATTATCAGCTGCTATTACAAACGCAACGAGTTTCTACGCCGATATGCCGTGTTCTTCAGTGCCAACATGGCTGCCGGTGCTTTCAACGGTCTATTTTCAACTTTGTTGCAGAAGTTGAACGGGAGAGGAGGTCTGAAGGCATGGCAGTGGTAAGTCTGAAATTATTCTTTTGCTGTGTCTTGGTTTTGAGAAAAAGGGAATCACATACTTATCAACATGGCAGGATCTTCGTTATGGAAGCCATCATTACTGTCTGCGTCAGTCTGATCGCATTTTTCATTATCGTGCCATTCCCAGAATACGCCAAATTCCTGACCCCCGCAGAGAAAGATCTTCTTTTGAGGCGTATTGAGGAAGATGGAGGAAGTGTTCGACATGATGATATCAACTTGAAGCGGGTACTGTCAATGGCTGCTGACTGGAAGATCTGGATCTGGTATGCTTTTTGTCCCAAGACTTCAAAAACCCCGTAAGCTAATCTGGCAACCAGTGTTCTTGGATACATGGCCGCAGAGGAGACTGCTAGCTCTTTGGTAGCTTTCCAGCCAACCATCTTGAAGGACCTCGGCTGGACAGCTACCTCCGCTCAATGGCACACTATCCCTGTATACGCCACAGCTTTCTTCTTCACATTGAGCAGCGCCTGGCTGAGCGACTACCTCAACCACCGGTATTTGTTCACGGTATTTGGCTCTCTGCTCATCATCATCGGCTGGGCAATTGAGCTTGCCCATAAGAGTCGTCCCGGCGTTCTTTACATGGGCATGTTCTTCGTCTCGTGTGGTGCTTTCATTAACATGTCGACGCTGGTCGTTTGGCTATGCACCAACGTTGGCAAGGGTGTCAAGCGGACCGTCGCCATGGGCATTCTTACCGGATTCGGCAATTGCGGTGCCTTTGTTTCTGGCAACGTCTTTATCACTCATCAAAGCCCCAAGTATCCAGTCGGCTTTGGCGTTGGGTTGGCCTTTGGCGTTGTTGGTCTTGTTGCAACTACTGTCTATGCCGCATTTCTGATGAAGGAAAATCGTCGCCGTGATAGGGTGCAAGGCTCCAATGAGAGGGTTTATAACAGGGACGAGGCGGAGCAGATGCAAGATCTTGGAGAGTCGCATCCTGATTTCCGATTCCAGCTGTAAGATTTCCAAGGTCCTTTTTTACCTCAGTCATGTATTATTTATGTATTTCTTTACTTTGTAATCAGGAATAAATACCAATATATTTAGAGGTCACTTGCATATATTTTACCTAAGTAATTGTCGCGGTTTGAAACATGAAATGTCTACTCGACGCTTATTATATAGAGACTGATCTGGTAGCAACTTATGTTCATATGGGATTATGGAGTTGAACGTGTAGTCCTTGGAATCCAGTTTCATGACCATCCGATGGACTCCCGAATTCTTACGCTGAAAGTACCTAGGTAATAACTTGCCACTAGTTATATGTATTGCGGATGTACGGAGTACTCCGTAGAGGATAGTATTGCTCTTTCTCCAGAGTTCTCGAGCCATGATCCTTCCACCACTCCGAAACGCATTCCTAGTTCCTACGCACCTCTCTCGTTCTAGCCTTCCAGGTCTTCCTTCTCGGCCACTTTCTTCTTGTAGGCTAGCTAGCTGTGCCACATGCAACTTGATATAAGCGAGATTGTCCGCAATCCAATCGGAGAAACAACCAGACATCTGGGAACAACGTTACAACCGATGAAATCATGAATGAAACCTCGTCGGGTTTGTTGCTGAAGAAGTATCTAGACTAGCAGGGGAAGACATAGCACAATCCGGTCTACCAATGGATTATGTCGGCTGTGAGCGTCGACCAAGGCCAGTTACCTCTTTGGATGAATCGATGCAGTTTTAGCCTATATTAGCGTCGCATTAATATCGTATATAAAAAGGCTCTATTTTATCCTGAACCAATAAGAGCTGCCACTACACGGAAAATTGGGTTCATAGAATCACACATGTACCGGTAACCGAGCAAATTCAGCGTCCCGATTTATCCGGAACTCGCTTCAGTTATAGGAAACGCACTCCGTACGCATATTACTGTTGTTATGCGAAATAGTAAGCCTCTATGAAACTCAATCAAATGCCCTGATATCAGCCCCGTCTGGTTGAGACAGCGCCACACCGCGGTCAAGCAATCATAGTCTGTACAGTGTAGTGGACTGTAACTTTGCGGAAGCCGGGTGATGTACGAATCGTACGACGTAAGTACTTGGCAGTGGAGGCATTACAATCCAACATCGCCGGAATTGCTCAAGTAGTGTTCCAGGATTCCACGCTAGGACCTTTGCCTGTCCCTTACAGGCTAGGTACGTAGCAGTAATCTTGAAACAGTTACTGGACTGAGCTGAGTGGACTGGAGCTACTACTAGGGCTTCGGAACGCACTACTTTTTTTCCGGGCTTAGACTGGCTTTACCGTGTCCCGGATTGGAAAGTATCAAACTCTCAAAACTATGCTCTCCACCGCGGGAGAATCCTTCAAAAGTTTATCAGATGGTTTGTTACGATTAGTTTTCGCCGTGTGTATACGTACGTACGTACGCGGAAGTGCATAAGAGTCTTATTCAAAAGTAGTGGTAGCACCGATGCTCTTACTACTCTATATGCTAAGGTTTTAAATGGCTCATAGCCAGCAACAGTACAGAAAAATAACACCTTCTGTGTCAAACTCAAACTGCCTACTATGGCTCGTAACCAACATCGCCTGTTTAGTAGTTCGTAATGTGTGGTAGCGTCCCAGATTTATACTTCGGGTCTTGTTTTGCCCCATAATTCTTCTCTGATTTAGTGAAATGGTCAGTGTCCCTCGTCAATGGGACCACGATCTCGATTATCCTGATGACTTGCTTTGACTTGTACGAGATTTCAATCATTCAATGTCGATCCGAGGACCCAAATCTGAGCACGCTCTCCTGTTTCTCTTCGTGCGAGTGCAGATCGATCTGCCCGCACGTTGTTTTGTTTGTGCTAATCGTACAACAGGGCTAGCGGTTTGAAAGTCGAGAATTTGCCCCGGAAAAAAGAAAAGTGAGAACATTAGTTATGCATATCCGTATTCTTCATATCCTAGCCAGCCCACCTGACGCCACGTTAGAGGATGGTTGAAACCTGGGACCAACTTGGCAACTTCTAAGACCTACTGAATACTGACTCAGAAAGATTCTCCAGTTACTAACTAACTAGTACGTAGTATTCAGTATTACGTCCATGATGTTATTGCATAGAGCCGTAGTGACCCAATAGAACCACGTAACCCCTATTTGAATCACGCAATTTACTATGTAGGAACTAAAAGATATCACATTCGATACGTCAAATTCTCTGCTAAGAGCAAGCTTCTAGTAGTCACAACATAGCCAACACTTGAATTTGCTGTTAACAGCTTGAATGAAACAGTAAGGCCTCTTCTTGAGAGTTGTCAAGAGCAAACTACGTATTTGGCGGACCAGACTCAGTTTCAGGTGTGAGAAGGGCGACCCATGCATGTTTCTTCACGCACTCGGCAGTGAGTCGGCACTTCAGATACCCTAGGTATTAGTACGAAACTAACCTCTCTAGGATTACTGAATCTACTAGGTACTAATCCACAAGGACTACAACGTTGGGCAAGTCTCGACAATCCTCTTTTTCTTTTTTCCAGCCCCCTGCAAGGGTATTTTCCATACATTTGGTCATGTAACGCATGCGGGTGGAGTACCAAATAAGCGACTAGGAATGATAAATCTATTAACGATCAGATCGCTCTTCTTCAAATACTTGTGTGTACCTGTGTACGTATATCTGGAAAATTTATATCCAAGCTTTGAAAAGTTTATATACTTTTATATACTTGATATAAACTTTGCCGCGACTTGTTTACTTTCTTGACCGAAAACCCTAATCTCACATTCTTGGTCTGATGCCCAGCTTGAGGTGTCAAGACTCAAGGCTGTGAACATGTCGAGCACCGCAGATGTCCCTGATAGGGGCCCGACCTTCATGGCCGTAACTGGTGTTCTGACTGGTATAGCGTTTCTACTCGTTGTCTACAGATGGATACATGGATGGACCTTACGAAAGGCCATCTACTCAGATGATATACTTATTGCTTGTTCTATGGTATTTTTTTTTTCCCTGCGCTCATGGCTTAGCGATTGACTGACAATATGTCCTTCAGTGTGTGCAAATCGTTACTACAATAGTTGGAGATTTAGGTATGACTCGAAAAGCCCCGCCTCCTTGTTTTCGTGCGCAAAGCAAGTCTCACATATGAGAATAGCGAATCATTATGGTTTTGGTCGGCACAAAGCAGATATTAAAAAATCTGGAGGAGATCTAGTGGTAGCTTTGAAGGTTTGACTTGCCCTATTCTCCCACAGTTTCCCTCGGTTTCCATGAGAACGAAGGTTGGTTTAGAGCTCAAAGCTGATGTACAATTCGCCTTAAAACAGTACTTCTGGCTCTTCCAGGTCTTCTACAAGCTAGTACTATGCTTGACCAAACTGTCGTTCCTCGCATTCTACCTCCGTATTTTCCCCAGCAAACAATTTCACCGCATCTGCTACTTGACCATGGGCGTTATCATCTGCGGAGTTTTCGGATTCGTTCTCGCCACTATCTTTCAGTGTATTCCAGTCCGGGGCTCCTGGGAAAAGAATCTACACGCACAATGCATCAACAACGCTTGGTTCCGATGGTGGTGGGCAGGCTACAACACCGCGACTGACATTTGGATTTGTCTTCTACCGATGCCCCTTCTTGCGCGTCTACAGCTAGACATAGTGCGCAAGATTGGTGTCATGCTCATGTTCACCCTTGGTCTTTTCGTCTGCATAACGAGTATCATCCGTATCACAGCCCTTGTGCAAAGTGTGGCCACTACCGATCCAACCTGGGGCTCATGGGACGCTTTGCTCTGGAGTGCTATTGAAGCCAGCACGGGAATCATCTGCGCCTGCCTTCCATTCTTAAAGCATCCAATCAAACAGATGTTCCCCAAACTGTTCTCTTCCTTCGACAGCAAGGTCAGCCGCAGTCGACCAACTTACAAACTCAGTGCTCTCTCGGGGAATAGGGGACACCGGAGTCATAACACCCGGGAGTGGCAGAACTTGGATTCGTCAAGGGTTGGTACAGGAAGTGTGGGTGGGGGCAGTGAGGATGCCATTGTACCTGGCCATATCATGATGAAGACCGATATCTCGCTCCAGACGGAACGTATGGAGGAGTCTCATTACCCCGAGAACTCTCACTATCCCGAGAGGAGATGATTTGGGGATCAAAAGTTCTTTTAGGATGTTATGATTAGCGCTGCTGTTCCAGGGTTGTGATGCTTACTTCTTTTTTTCATTTGTAACTATATTTCAAGGTTAGGTTAATTAGGCGCCTACAGATTAGTCGGCATGGTTATAGATATTTCATTTGACAAACCAACAACTTCAGTTAGCTTCGCCAAAAAGTAATCATTTTGAAAGGTTCGCGGAGAGGGTCATTACCTAGTAAAGACTGGGAACTTCGTGAAACTGAGGACAACATTCATCTTGAACACTCGGTATACCACCTGCTACCAAGCACTGTTGGCACTGCCCAGGTGCAGTGAATAAAGTGCGTCTACCTAGGTATGCCATATCGCTCAAGATTAGCGACGCATTAACGTCGAGGCAATCTGGACTCGTTACCTACGTAGCGCTAGTTCACCATTTATATTTCGATGTAAATGACACGTGCAGTGGACCAGATAGAACACATGCAGCACCAGAGACGATACTATGTTTCATCAGAACCTTGAAAGACTGCGTTTCGATGAACTACCTAGGTAGATATGCAGTGCAAATGAAGTGAAGAAAGAAGTATCGCAGATTATTTCACATATCGAGCTATGCAGCAGCAAAGCAATCAGAACCCGATTAGGCAAGTGGCCTACCAAGCCCTAATTCATGGTTTGGAAACGGTACTGAGAACTACTTAGTATTAACGAATGTGCAGCTCACATAATTTGATAAAAACAAATTGGTTCCCAATTATTTATAAATCTATAGGGTGAGCAAAGTGAATATTCTGATCGTCATAGCGTGTCTTATGTTCCTCCGGTTTACTTACAATCAATAACTCCGTTGAGCGGAGTCGGCATCCTTGATCAAAGGCAATAGTTAGTTATAGGCTTATAGCAAGACGAGGTTGTAGATCAATGGATATCTTTATTGAAAGTTGAACTTAATTCCTCGCTGAACGTAAACCCAAGACATCCACATGAAAGACGAGGGTTGAAGCGAACATTAGTTACCGGGATATTTATGTCGCCCATCGAAGGAGGGGTTCATAGGTGCTTTCAATGTTGAAACCATACCATAGAAAACCATACATGTGAAGAATTTACGACAGAATATAACTATATACGTGGAGATTGGATATGGTAGCAAGTCACAAAACATAAGTCTTTCAATGACTCAAAAGAGCAGATGCAGGTTCGGTGATTTTGAGCAATTTTTACCCCTGCTCCGGAGTAATTGTCGACTTTGCCGTATACAAAAGCCACTGTAGATCCCTGGAGCTGCAGACTCACGTGAATTCTGTTTGTCTCACTTGAACTGCTCCTTGCTTTGAATTAACTTTCTTTGAGCATCTGTCTCCTCCAAAATTGACCAATTTGCCCCATTCTTTCATCAAGAGTCTCATCAAAAGATAACCCAAATACCAAGGTTAGGCACATTTTCACAATGGCGAACGAGTATAAAGTCCCCTTCGAGGTACGTATACACCGATAATCTTATCAATTACTACCAAGAGCTAACTCATTTCAAATCGCTTTCCAGCTGGACAATCCCGAGCTACTCAAATTCGACGCCTTTGTCAACAACGAGTGGGTTCAGTCAAAGAGCGGCGCCAGATTTGAAGTCATTGGTAAGATGGACTTTCTTATCTATCATTATCCTACCATGATATATTCTTTTTAATACCCAGCAAATGAGCAGACCCCGCGACCGATACCCCGTGGGCAAGCTGCCCTACATTCACAGCCCAAGACGTCCCTCAAATCGTCGAAACAGCGCAAGCAGCATTCCAGAAACTCGCAAAAACCCCTCCGCGACAACGTGGCGAATGGCTTATAAAATGGGACAGTCTCATCAACGAACACAAGATGGATATTGCCAAAATATTGACACACGAGACCGGCAAGCCGATCAGAGAAGCTGTAAGGGAAATCGAGTTCTCCGCCTTGTCTCTACGGTGGTTCGCAGGAGAGGCAGAACGTATTGAAGGTACCATTTCAACTACTTCATTCCCTCCTGGTCGAAGGGCATTTACCATCAAACAACCCATTGGTGTTGCGGTTGGCTTATTGCCATGGAACTTCCCAATTGCTATGTTTTTGCGTAAAATTAGCCCAGCGCTCGCTGCTGGATGTCCTATGATCGTCAAACCTAGTCCAGAAACTCCCCTCAGCGCCTTGGCTCTGGCATCCTTGGCTGCAAAGGCTGGCTTCCCACCTGGGGCCATTACTGTATTAACAACAGATCTTGACAATACCCCGAATCTGAGTGAGGCTCTTTGCAAGCATCCAGTCGTCAAAAAGGTTACATTCACTGGATCAACGCGTGTGGGCAAAATCATCGCCGCTCATTGTGCTGAAGGGGTGAAGAAAGTTACCCTCGAGCTTGGTGGGAATTCTCCGTTCATCGTATTTGACGACGCGAATCTCAATCAAGCCGCCATGTCTTTGATGCAGGTGAAATGGTCGAATGCCGGTCAAACCTGTATTTCCGCAAACCGGGTTTACGTACAAGCTGGCGTGTATGAGAAGTTTGCAGAGATTGTAAAGGAGCAGGCCGACAAAATCGTTGTTGGACAGGGCTCTGCCCCTGACACTACCATGGGCCCACTAACTAGCCCTCGAGGACTGGACAAAGTCCTCAATCAGATCGATGATGCCACGAATCTTGGCGCGAAAGTAATTTTAGGCGGTCATCGCGTGGCAGGCAACCCAGGATACTTTATAGAGCCAACAATCATCAAGGACATGAAACCTGAAATGCTGATTTCTCGAGAGGAAAGCTTTGCGCCTGTCCTCGCCTTGTACAAGTTCGAGACGGAAGAAGTGGTCACCAAGTTAGCCAACGACACAAGCATGGGATTGGCCAGTTACGTGTTCACCAAGAACGTCGATCGCATTTGGCGCATGTTCGAGAACTTGGAAGCCGGTATGGTGGGACTGAATTCTGGTTAGTACTTATGGTTCCTACTTGTGACCTGTTTTCAAAGAAACCTAATCATTTGTCTGATCAATTTAGGTCAAAGCTCTACCTTGGAGACGCCATTCGGAGGCATCAAGGAGTCCGGCTATGGCAAGGAACAAGGCAAGCATGCCATTGAGGAGTATTTGATCACCAAGACTGGTGTACTGGCGCTTGAAGGGCATATTTAAGATGGGCCAAAGATCACAGTATGAACGTGGCTTGTGCATATTGTTGAATCAACTTTATGGGTGCACGTCTGCACAATGATGAGTATTTTCTTACTAAAGGTCGAATCGGATTTGATAGTTAATGGTACTTGCATAAAAATACAATTGAACTCCCGGCGTCCAAGAAGAACTTAATAATAATACAGGTGACATGGTGGATTGTAAGTTACGTACTATCCTTCCAGGTTTCAGTGGAATGTAGGGGTTCGTGGTTATTCCTTCAATTGTCCATCCTTGACAACCTAGGAATGCTGACTTATTTTACTAACCGCGGATAGTAGCTGAGCTGTTTAATCACATTTAGGCACTTTGGAGCTTGTTGTTTACATAACCTTGTTAATATCGTGCCAACATTCCTGTGATTCAAGGCTGATATACACGTGGAGCTCATCACCAGAAGTTACTTCCACTATTTTCATCATTTATTTTATCTTTTAATTTGAAACTAAGGGGAGGCCTTGAATGCACAATAGTGTATCATGAAATGACTTGAGAGAGGCGAGTGTGCAATGCAAAGCAGTCATTATCTATGAGCACGAATTGATCCCAGTCTTTCCCTAAAAATCCACATTTCAATATCAAATACTTGCTTGATTTCATTTTCATTCAAATCAAATTGTTCGACTTCGCATATCACTTGAAGGAACCAGCATCCCGAATCTAGCAACACGCAGGCGTACGCTAGACATCATGTTGTATACCGGCTTATTCAATTTCTTGAGGACGCAGAAAGCGCAGGGCGCTCTCGCATTAATATGCCTCATCACTTTTCCATTCGTTGTTCCATTATCATCGATGTTGTCTCTTAATAAATACAGACATCATCCGAGGAAGGATTTTCAATGTGGTGGTAAGATGACCTCCAATTATGATGCTTGTTCATTGCCCTTGTTCTCTGACTAACTTCGTCTCTCTGGGCAGTAAATTCATTGCCAGGCCAGGAAATATGTCCACAGGGCATGTGTTGTTCTCGATATGGGTACGATTTTTTTTTCCAGGTTTATCAAACTGTGAAACTTCTGTCGCTAATGAGTTCAGATTCTGTGGTACAACAGAAGAATACTGCGGCCTTGGATGTCAAAGTAACTGCATGAAAACAGCAGAGGCCAAAATGTATGCTTGATTTCATTGGTATAGCAAACAATTGATATGACTGACGCTTCCAAGGTTGCCACTTGATAGTGCCTCCCCCTGCCCCGGCGCAATGACGCGATCTATTGCATACTACGAAAGCTGGGCAAGTCATCGCGTCTGCAACAAATACATGCCATCCGACATTGACCCGACACCATATACGCACATCAACTTTGCCTTTGCTCTGATTGACAAGGACGGAAAAGTCATGCTATCTCTTTCCAATGATACCATTTTGTTCGATCAATTAAAACATGTTCGCGACAAAAGTTCTAACAATGATTTAGAGCTATGGATCGCAGTGGGCGGATATGCCGTGGGATCAGCACCGTTCGCTAAACTAGCTGCTACGAAGCAAGGTCGCAGTACATTCATCGACTCAGCATGCCATTTTATGGATAAATATGGATTTAAAGGCATGGATCTCGACTGGGAGTACCCGGCCGCTACAGACACTGGTGGAACCACGGCAGATACGGCCAACATGGTATTACTAGTGAAGGAATATCGTGACAAGTGTAAGAATAAAGGGTTGAGCGTGACGTTACCTGGAGGGACATGTATGTGCTACTGGGCCCTAAGATTCAGAGGACCCTTTGATTGCTGCAGAGATATTTGTCTAACATATTACAGTTTACATGAAAGGGTTTGACCTCAAAGGACTCGAGCCATATATCGATTGGCTGAACGTCATGGCATACGATCTTCACGGAAGCTGGGAACAACCTACCATTGCGGCACCGCACACGAATCTCTCGGATATACAGAAGTCACTACAGCAGGTGTGGAATGCAGGAGTGAGTCCAGGGAAAGTCGTACTGGGCCTTGCAGACTACGGCAAAACATATACGCTATCTAGTAGCTCATGCACAAAACCTGGCTGCGCTGCTACCGGCCCTGGACTAGCAGGGCCGTGTTCCAACGAAGCAGGGAGTCTGCATAATGCTGAAATTGATGAAATATTGAAGAAACATACGGATATTAAACCTCAGTTTGATAGGAAAGCAGCTATCAAATATTTTTCTTGGGACAAGACACAGTGGTAAGCTAGTCCATGCAATGACCAAGAAGTTTATGACGAGACACTGATGTATACCACATTTAGGGTTTCGTACGATGACAAAGAAACCTGGCAGCTCAAAAAGCAATACGCTTCGGATAAGTGCCTTGCAGGGACTTTGGAGTGGGCTGTAGATATGAGGTGATTTCATCAGAACACATCGAAGACGATTGAACTACGCAATTGCGCACCAAACTAGATACCAACCGCCGAGTCAATTACTGGTTATACACATATATTGGTTGGGAATTTAGTTGCATAACTCCTCAATGTACAATATGCTGTTTCGAATCTAAAGGTTTTCTATAGTTGACCGACAACTACCTAGACGCACGTAGGAAGAAATTTACAGCTACATGGGAGTCTCCCAATAGCAAACATTCCAAAATTTCCCAACGGAATCTGATCTCATTGCGTTGATCAGTAGTCAATCATGAATGTGCATCAAAAAACTCGAGATGAGGTCCTGGTTCATGATCTGATCCTCTCGTATCCTTCCACTGGTGGTAGCGCCTGGGTACAATTGGCACTTGATTTATCCGGTAAATGTAGATAAGTGTCCAATCAAGAATTCGAATGAGACGACAAACAATGAAACAGTGATTATATCCAAGATGTACATAATCTGTACCTCGCGAGCCGCATTTCTGGGCATGGCGGGCCTGGCGGCCGGCCCCACCCCGCTTTAGTGGGCCTTACGATTGAGTGATCCATGGATGATGCATTTGGATGAACTCTATTGGAGTTTATTTGAACTCGCAAAAACAACCACCACCCATCTTGCCAATATATCTACGTTTTTATCATCTAGAAAGAACAACGAGCGCTACTTGTGCTGGAGGCTCTGTGAGCAATTGGCATAGGTACACGAGAAAGCATCCCGTTTTCTCTTGCGCTGCTTCAATACCCTGATCTGCTGCAGAGTCAAGACTTCACAAAATGGGCGACGACTTGCAGGACTTGCGCTCACTAGTCCAAACTCATCCTATAATCGATAATCATGCACACAATCTGCTCTCCGCTGAATTCGCACTCGACTACGAAAGTTATCCGCTTGGGTCCATTACCTCGCAGGCTTCAGGTGATGCTCTCAAACAGGCACCTTATACTCTGTCCCACAGGCTTGCTGTCAAGCAGCTCGCGATACTATTTGGCTGTGAGCCAACCTGGGAGGCAATCAAAGCTGCGCGTCAAGAGCTGGTTACCGCAGACTACCGTAAATTAGTGCGAAAATGCCTTGACGGGACATACTCGCTGTTGCTGGATGATCTGTTGACAGATTGCGACATTGAAGATTACAGATGGCACAATCAGTTTGTCGGGTCACAGTCTGGTACGAGAAGAATTGTGCGTATCGAGGCCGTTGCGTCGCAAATTCTGCATGATATCTGGGGTCAAGAATCCGCACGCCGCGAATATCGAATAAGCGGAGGACTCATGAGATTCACATGGGAATTTCGACAACGCATTCGCAAAGATTGCTTGGATCCCATAGTGGCTGGATTCAAATCTGTAATTTGCTATCGAACGGGACTAAACGTCACAGTTGACATCGGCGATGATGATACACAGGATAGCTGCCAAGAAGCGCTTCATCACATAGTTATGAATGAGCCCTCGTTTCGCATCGCCAAAAAGCCACTTAATGACCTCTTGGTGAATTTAGCTCTACAAGTAATTCGAGACACGGCAAGCGAGGATGGATCGAAGCCGAAGCCCATACAGTTCCATACTGGCCTCGGAGACAATGATATCGATTTGGTACTCGCCAATCCGGCTTATCTTCAGCCACTGATTGAGAAATTCCATGATATTGACTTTGTTCTTCTTCACTCATCATATCCCTACACTAGAGAAGCCGGCTATCTCGCTTCCGTCTATCCAAATGTTTACCTCGACCTTGGCGAAGTATACTCCATGGTTAGCAAGGATGCGGAAATTTCAATATTGCGACAAAGCTTGGAATTGACTCCTACGAGCCGTCTGTTGTGGAGCACAGATGGGCATTTTCATCCGGAGACTTACTGGTTATCGAACAAGCAATTCAGGGATACACTTGAGACGGTTGGTTTCCTTGCCCTTTCATTAAAATATGACACTTTTGCTGACTGTATGCTCCTATTCTGCGTGCGGGTTACTAGGTCTTAGTTGATTATGTCAAACAAGGCCTGTTGACTGTTTTAGAAGCCCAAGAAACCGCGGTGGACATACTCTTTAACAACTCAAACAAACTGTATAACCTTAAATTGTCCGTACCAAAAGCAGTGTCGCAGCAAAGGAAGAGCAACGCGACCGGTCTAACCTTCACCACTCAAGCAAAGGATCTTGATGATTTGGCAGCTCATAATCCAAACATGATAATTTGAATGCAATGGGTAGATTACACAGCTACAGTACGCGTGCGCATGTTACCGATCCGCGAGTTTCAAAAAATAGTCAAAGGACAACGTCGAATAGGTATTACCTTAGCTACTCTGCACTTGTTACAAGACGACACACTTGCACCTGGTGGAAGCGCCACGGGTCAATTCTACATGAGACCGGACCTGTCTTCTTTGCGCAAAAATGTCGCGCTCGATTCCAATAGTGCTACTGTGATGACATTTTGGGAAGATGAGAAAGGCGAACCATTGGAAGGTTGTCCTCGCACGACGCTGCAGCGGATTGTCACTGCATTACATCCGATTCAGGTGACACTTGGATTTGAAATTGAAATCGTCATACTTCGTCGAGATATGTACGGTATCTGGCAGCCTCTCACAGTGAATCACTCCTGGTCAAATATGACAAGGGATATCCGCCAAGATGCTCTCCAACTTCTCGAAACAGTTGTGACAACTCTAGCCAGCATAGATATTCACATCGAGCAATTCCACGCCGAGTCTGCCCCTGGACAATTCGAATTCGTTCTCCCTCCTGCTTCACCTCTAGAGGCAATCGACACTCTCATCAAAGCGCGCCAGACAATTCAGAACGTTGCCGAACAGCGCGGTCTTCGCGCCACTCTTCATCCACGCCCGTACCCACTCGCTGCAGGTACTGCATCACATGCGCATTTCTCAATATCTCCAGCTACCGAAGAAGAGTCCTTCCTGGCCGGAATCCTCACTCATTTTTCGGCTATAACAGCCTTTTCCTTGGCGCAAGAAGTGAGCTATGAGCGTGTGGCTTCGGGTGTCTGGGCAGGCAGTGAATGGGTGACATGGGGCACACAAAACCGAGAAGCGCCAATCCGCAAGGTTGGTACGGGTCATTGGGAACTAAAACCCATTGACGGGCTCGCAAATATGTATCTCGCCATGGCCGCGCTGCTTGCGGCAGGGTACTTGGGAATTGCTCACTCCTTGTCACTCACGCACAAGGACTGCCCGGTTGACGCGTCAACTCTGTCTGCTGCCGAGAGACATCAGCTCGGTATCAAGGAACAGATTCCAAAAAGTCTGGAAGCTAGTCTCACGGAACTGGAAGTTGATGGTGACATGTGTGCTGTGCTAGGTAAAGGATTTGTGGAAAAGTACATTGCTGTAAAGCGAGCAGAGGCAAAGAAATTGGCATCTATGAAAAGTGATGAGAGGAGGACATGGCTTATAGAACGGTACTGAGTTGCTTCGACTTCAGCAGGCGTTTCTATGTCAGACTACTTGATAAAACAGCTGAAAGATAGCAGTGAACATCACATTCAAAGCCGTTCATAACTAGTCTTGATATTATAAACAATCCCGACTGTCAGCGATATCTAGAAACAGATCAATCCCAATTCCTCCGTATGATCGGCCGAGCAGGATCCCACGGCCCAATCACAACATTCTTGTATTTCTGTAAGCTGATGAGCCACCAGCTACAAGAGCCCATGGCCAATGCCGTAAGAATAGTACTCAGGATTGCACCCACAATTGCAGCAAACCAGCCGCCCCGCATTGCGATGCCAACGCCCGCGCCGGCTGCAAGAACAAGAGCAAATGTTAATAGAACATGGCCCGTCCATGAGACATGACGCAACTGCCTGCGGAAGACGGGAAATAAACCAAACACTTCTATTGAGAATAGGGTGAGACTGAACACATGTGTAGTCGAAGGAAGGCGCGAGGCCAGCACGGTCGATGCCATTAATGCGGCATTGGTGGATAGTGATGCAGGGAATTTCGTAGCGTCGGCCTGGCCCTCGCTGCTACCATAGTCAAAAGAGAAGATGTTGATAATCATAAGCCAGCAGCTCAGTGCCCAGATGGAATCGCTGGCGGTGGACTTTGTAAGTGATTTTAAAATTGGACTAAGCCCAAGCAAGGCGCAGTAAATCAGTAGGGCTGATTTAATCGTCGCTAGTCGTTGTCGATTGCGGGGAGATAACAATGATCTATTGCCTTCATATGAATAGAAGGACGGTTGTCCTAAGAGTGAAGAAGAGCCTGGAGTCACGGATTGAAGAGATGCGACACTCATGCCAGTGCTCCTGCGTCGCAAATGAACCTCCGAATCTGAACGAGGGAGATCCAGGCCTAAACCATGCACATTGCTGGTATTGCCATTCGTCTGGAGACCCGCTGGGGGTATCTGGGAAGCCGTAGAACTTGCACTCGAGCCATCATCAACGTCACCAGCGTCTGCAAATTGCGCAGCTTTTATAGCTTCATTTTTCTCCTTCCACACCCAAGCATCCCACAACACCCATCCCAATAATGTGCCAATACTTCCGCTGCCCACGACCGACACGGGGCTAATCCTACTCTGAAAAATCCCGACAAAACAACATACAAATATCACCACAGAGCAAACATGCTGAACAATGACTGTAGAATCGGCGACCAAAGGCCAGAAATCATATGGCCGGAGTCGTGGGTTTCTTTGTAAGTGATCAAGGAAAGTCTCGACGTCGGTATAGTTATCCGGATCTGCACGTAGTCAGTATCTCCCCGATAAATAATAAAGACCAAAATACCATACATGACTGGCGAACCCAAAGTAACTTCTTCCACACTCCCTTACGTTTCTTCCGTCGCCCATCTCGGAACTTGCGAATATCGTTCTTTCTAGGCTCGGTGCCAGGTACTGCAGGAGGGGGTCGGAGAGCAGCAACAGATGCAGGAGTCGCAACAATTCCGTCAATTGGCCTCAAATGAGAAGAGCCGTCTTGCCATAAGCGCGTTTGGGGGTGGGCGTAGGCATGTTCTGGGGCGAGACGTGTCGGATCTGAGGGTACACGCTGTGGTAGCGGCGGCTTAAGTCCTCCAGCCCTGTTTGGGTGAGTTTCAACAGGAACAGGAGGAGGAACGGGAGGCGGAGATTGTAGTTGAGGCGCCATGGGCGCCATGAGATTCTATGAGCCGATCATGACAGTTGGTGTCGAGAGGGATGAAGTTGACTGTCGCTGTTTCTGCGGTTGATTCAGCATTCACGAGATCCTATTGGACGGCGCGCTCAAAGTCACGTGTTTTTATGGCAATTTACTCCATGCCTGAGGCTTTCCTCAATTAAATGTTGTGGAGTATACATCGGTCTTAATACACGCGTCAATCCGTAAATCCATTCGCATTTCTTTATAAGCTTCATTTCTGTGTCTCAATGAATTTGTCACACACGCAAGCTTTGTTGACTGGCGAAAAAAAAGAATACATTACGGTAGTTGCCGCCGGCGCAAATGGCTCTCCCTTGAACCCAACTTTGAGCACTTTCATTTCCACCTCACAGGGAAACCTCATTTTCGAAATCCACACTCCCGACCACACATACGATCAGGATTCATGGCCGACGAAGACAACTCAGCAAACCCGAGGTACGCATGCCAATGAAATCATGAACTTGTAGAGAAATCCAATCACCTCTGTGCGCTCACATGCTTCGATCCCCTCATACGTCTCTCTTAAGTGCTATATCCATGCCGAGTTACGAGCTAACATGCGAAATAGCGCCCCCAGCTTGCCGTTGCTAGCCTCTGGTGACGGTGTCAAGCGAGAATCAATGGCGTCCACTCCTGTCATCCCAAACGGTAGCAGGGTTGCATTGGCACCAGCTCACCAACTCCCTACTCATTTAATCCAACTTTTGGAAGAATGGCACAAAGATCACCCAAATGAGCGGCCATTGGCTTCATTCCCAAAGAGGAATCCAATCGATGAAGGAAGAACGTTCACCGTACTCTCACGGGATCGCAAACAGTACCCATTAGTAGAAGAGATCATCATTACCAAGCCTATATCCTACATGGTATACTACCTACCAATTGGCGACGGAAAACAGACCGGTATTCTCGTAAAACCGCTGCCCTGGGGCAGTCGGGTCTGCTTCATCAAAAAATGGCTCGGAGGGCATATCTTCGAAGCGCAACCTGTTGCCGTCCGGCTAATGCTGGTGCAAGGCTCATTCGGAGAGTTTCCGGACGATGATATGTGGAGAAGAGCAACCGAAAAGAAGTTGCCAAATGAATTGAAAGATGAAGAGGAAGAACAGTCCGTCCGATCCAGTGTACCCAGGAAGAGGTCGCGAGAAGAGAGGGAAAGCACGAGCAGTTCCGGTGAGGACATATATCCCGAAATACATAGAAGTACAACTCGTCAGCAGCACCATCAACAACAACGAGCACGCTCAGTGCACGTTAGATCGTCTGTCGGTGGATTAAGAGATGTTAGCAATGGTGATGGATCGGAAGGCGAAGACGAACCGCCTCCGACTGGTTTATCCAACGGAGGCTTACCTATAATTTCACGCTCAGCAACACACATGCAAAGAAACCTCGCTTCTCGAACATCCCTACCACACACTGTTCATGGCGGCGGCGGAGGAGTAAGTGCACTTCTTACCTCGCCTCTAATGATCAGCGCCCCAAGCACAACCACAAGCGATTCCGGTGTCGACATTACAGCAGCATCAGCAGCAACAACATCTCACCCAATGTTGAACTCCACTTCACCGGCCATCATAATATTCAAGCTCAGAATCCCTCGGACGAGAATGGAACGACACATACGAATTGAGGATCGTGACCAGAATGCAGATGAACTATTCAAAGAGACCAGAGATTATTTCCGGCGTCATGACAGGTTGATTGGCACGCCGATATTGGAATGCGTTATTGAAGACGAGCCGGATTGTAGGTGCATTTATAATGCAAAGGAATTGAGGTATTTCATTGAAGAGCTTCGTGAAAGGCGAGGCATTATCAAAGTCACGGTGACGCAAAGCTCTTGAGTTTTTACAGGATCGTTTCTCTCTGAGTTTCTATTTATTGATATTTTAGCGATTTCTATTTAGTTTGGTTGGTTTCAATGGATGGGCTACATGGGGCTGGTCTCATATTGTTTTACTGGTTCCCAGATACGTAGCCACATAGTTGCTGGACCGTAATATAGGAATATAGATAAACACAATATCAGACCCAACTGGCAAAGGCCTGCTGCTGCTGCCGGCGGTGAGCCACATATCTCCAGGGCTATTCCTGATAGTGTATGAGATAGTTTCTATCTTCTTGAGTATCTCTCGTAGCCAAAGTAAGTCATCGTTGGTTGTCAAAAATGCTGAAGTCGCTTCTTCCTCTCGTCTTTCTTCTCTCTGCGGCAATTAACAGACAGTAAGTTGTCACTCCCAATTCCTGCTCTGGGCTTTGCTCGGACTCCTTCCTACAACAGGTCGTATGAAGATATAGCAAGCCAATCGCAACTCCACGTTGTGTTGAATAATTATTGTATCATTGTATAACTCGAAAAAATGAGTGTCACGATGGCCGTGGAGGTTTTCTCTATACGTCTATGTAGTAAATATACAACGAAACAAAATCACAATAACCGCCATACCGGAGGCTCCTAGATCTGAATCGCTCTCTTTGGTCGATGTGTCGATTCGGACGTAGATGCTCAATGCACGATAACATAATTTCCAAAACCTCATTAGATTTTAGAAATATATAGCTTGAAAAAATCATCTCAGAGGCCAGATGGGAGATATTACAGCTGCAATGATGTTTCTTTCGCCAGTTAATCGGATCATTATTGCTGTTTCTCCTGCTCTGCTTGCTGAGATTGCTTCATCTCCTGGACGAGATTCTCCCGAAATTGCTTGGTCGGTGATGCCTCGTCAAGGCTATTTCGACGCCCCCAATTCTGTGGCTGTCGCTTTAGGAACGCGCCGACTGCGCCGAGGTATCCCTCATGTCGTAGGAAGTAAGCTTGCTTCTCCCCTTTGGACCAGAATTTAATAGCATATGATAGCGTGTTCATTGTTTGAAGGTGGCCGCGAATAAAGGAACCGCCAAAGTAGATATGTTTCAGCTGGTGTTTCTCGGATTGTAGATAGGCGATTTGACCGATATTGTTACTAAATTCACATGTTAGTATGGACAAATCAGGTACAGAATGCCCGAAGGGAAATTTTACCTGATTGCAAACAAAAGACTTCGGCTCATATCTGCATGGCTGAAATGTACTGGTGGGGTATCCTCTGGGTCTTCACCAAGATCGGATCCATCTTCAGCTTGCTGCTCAGCACGGCGCTTTAGTTTCAGGACTTTGCCAAACGTGCTGGCAATCGCTGTACTCTTCAATCCAATTTTGCTATAGTCCATTCCATAAATATCGCCCACCAACATATCGACACCGCTGTTATCACCTCTGTCGGCCATTGCCAGCATATCGTCAAATGTAGTAGCACCAGTCAATAGCGCCATTAGGCCCCAGAAAGTCCCACCGCCGAGATGCGTACCTCCAACACGCTGGAATTCTTTGGGACCAGACACTTTTATCATCGAGACTCCTGAACCGATATTGACGAGCAGGTAGGGATAGACACTCCCATTTGCTTCGGCGAATTTCATGGGTTCGGTTTCGCTATAACTGAAGACTTCGTTGGGTATCTCGGTAATGAAAAAGTTGAGGCCTAATACAGAGGCGATTGTTAGACCTCGTCCAAAGGAATGGTGATAGTGCAATATTGCCCCGCAAAGCGTTACATACCTGTGATCAAACAGTCCATCTCATCCTCTCGTAAAATGTCCACCTTTAACGTCTCTTTCAGCTTGTCGTAGTACTTATAAGCGCCACCGCCAGTTGCGACAACACACAACTCGCCGGGTGCAGCACCATTGAGTCGTTCATGGTCCTCCTTCAGCTGTTTTATGAATTCGATACATCGGTCTATCCGTTCCGTCTCGAATTTGATAAAATTTAATCGGCCGCCTTCAGATTGTGATGAAAGTTCTCTGGTGAAGTAAACTAATTTTGCCAATGACCCTCCTATCTGCAATCAAGAAGCTTCGGTTAGCGAATGCATTGTAGGAGAGACACCAAGTGCCTGGCGGCAATGTATCTTGGCTCGCAAAGAGCTAGGAAGAAAATTGCGGGGAAATGCCGCGAAAGCGGCTGCATGCGACTCACGTCAACTGCGACATGGCTCACAACACTTGTATGGTTCGGAAGTCGGATATCTTTGCGCTCATATACTACCCCATCGTCTTCTGCCGGACTCTCTGGAGTCGGAGGTTGATCATCCACAATATAGGCACCCTGAACATTGATTTTCACAGCTCCTGGGTTGATGATAGCGTCTTCCAAACTAGGGCGGGAGGGGTCGACCTCGGCGGCATTATGCTGAGTGGGCGACATCGTGCAATGGTCGACAGCGGCAGCTGTTGCGTCTGCTTCGCGTCGTAATTATAGAATTGAGAATTAATAAACAATCGAGAAGGTCGAGGATTGGCTCATGATTGGGATTGGTGTTTCGCCAGGTTGATCCTTATGAAGATGGGCGTGCCCAGGCTTACAGCGTAAATCTCCTTCTGACCAAGGTAGTATCGATTTTCAAATCAGTCGCTGAGCTTGTAAATTGTGCCTGTAAAAAACGATTGACGCTCCATCGGCCCGAGGAAGATCGGTCTTTTTGAAGTGTGACTGATCAGAAAGATATGTCAGCGACCTTGTGACTCGACGAAAGAGATTTGGTTCCATACTCCGGGCAAGCGGGTACTCCGCATCCGTATTTGCGTACCTCAACGTTTTCTCCGATGTTGTCTGTCTCTTTCATAGTATGAGTAGTCCACGCATCCGCAATAACTGATCTCGGATTGAGTCGCTGCGTTAGATCGCGCAATAGGAAATCTCAGCCACTCTAGAAGCTATCGACCAGGACGCGCTAAGGGAGCTCCTTATAGGACCGAAGGGTCGGTAAGACCATTCAGGCCTTTTCAGATCTTTGGTACGCGATAGTATTCACTCATGGTCTCGGTCTCTTGATGGTTCCCTACACGACGTCGAAAGCATGGCGCGCTCAACCTTGGGCTCTCCAGGATATTGCCGTCGAGGCTGGATGCTTGGTATCGACAATTCCGAGCGAGGAGGACGGAAACCAGACAGATCAGCAAAGCTCTTAACCGGAGCTTGATATATACAAATGGAAGGGAAGATTAGGATTTGGGGGTTAGCTTGGGCGGAGTGCAACAAATGTAGGAAGCTGCCTCCTTCCTGTTCGGGCAGGAGCACACACCCAAGACTCGCTCCTTCCGAATCTGCAGCCCCCCCGATGATGTTCGACATCCTGGAACCGCCGTGCTCGCAGCTTCATCCATCTTGTCTCCCATATTACGTCTTCTCAGTTCGATAATATTTATCAGAGCATCAGAACAAGTGTATCTGTATCGGGAGAAACAACATGCGACTTACGGCCCTCTACATACCTGTTTTAATCGGCCTCGCCGAGCCTCACTTCCTTCTTCGCCCTGTACCACTGAACCATGATGTCCAGCCTATATCCGGTGATTCTCATCCGAACGATGCCGAACACATGGCCAGTCATTGGCCTTCGAGCTTCGTTCCTACGGCAAAGGGTCCAGAACAGTACTTCCAGCAATATTCTACCGATCATTTTCGAGTCGTCGGCCAATCTGGCGTTCCAGCAATGGCCGCCGCGCTGTTGCCAAATGGCAATGTCGTATTCATAGACAAGGTCGAAAATTATACCCAGCTTCTACTGGACAACGGCCAATATGCATACTCGTCGGAGTATAACCTCACCACAAACACTGCGCGCGGTTTGGCCTACAAGACGAACGCTTTCTGCTCAGGTGGTTCTTTTCTCGCCGACGGCCGGCTTGTATCTATAGGTGGGAACGGGCCTTTACCAGAAATTGATCCAACAGTCGGTGACGGATTTCAGGGAATACGATATCTGGAGCGTGGAGACTACCTTGACGATTGGTATGAACCTGGTCATTCACTATCGACTCCTCGGTGGTACGCTAGTGTTCAGATGTTGCAGGACAAGACTCTGTTCGTCGCTTCCGGTAGTCTCAACGGACTGGATCCCTTGGAAAGCGAGAATAATAACCCGACATTTGAGATTCTCGATTTAGATGGTATACCCGTCAACGAAGGTGCAACCCTGCCCATATTGGTGGAGAATCAACCTTACTACATGTATCCTTTCTTACATCTCTTAAAGAACGGCCACCTTTTCATCTTCGTTTCCCGATCCGCGGAGGTATACGACCCCTATGATCAGACCACTAGCCGCCAGCTGCCAAACCTACCGGGTACATACAGAACATACCCAAACACGGGTGGGAGTGTTCTTCTACCTCTTTCGAAGGAAAATGATTGGGAACCTGAAATTATTATTTGTGGCGGTGGAGCTTATGCAGATATTTCCAGCCCTGCGGACCGGACCTGCGGGCGTATTAAGCCACTATCAGCGACCCCTGAATGGCACATTGAAGAAATGCTGGAGCCAAGAGTGATGGTTGAAGGTCTTCTTCTGCCAGACGGGAAATTACTCTGGCTTAACGGTGCCCGACGAGGTGCTCAGGGATTTGGCACAGCTCAGGAGCCGTGTTTTGGAGCGCTCATCTACGATCCTGAACAACCTGCCGGGCGCAGGTGGGCTCATGAGGGAACCTCCAATATCCCCCGTATGTACCATTCTGTTGCACTTTTACTCCAGGATGGGACTGTCATGATCGCTGGCTCAAACCCGGTGGAACAGCCTCTACTACAGCCAGACTACAGAAGCCCAGAGACTGCGTATGCGACTGAATTTCGAGTCGAAATCTACACACCTCCTTATCTTTTAGGGAAAAATGCTTCGAAGCGCCCACGGGACATCAAACTTTCACAAACGGATCTTACTGCTAATGGAGACTCTTTCAACATTTGCTTTACAAATGTGGCCAATGCAACAGACCTGAAAATTGCTCTCTACCATGGCGGCTTCATTACACATTCGTTACACATGGGTCAGCGTTTGGTTTATCTAGACTATGAAGACTTCGCTCCTGGTCTTGAAGAACAAGTTGTCAACGTCTTTATGCCACCATCTCCCAGTATCGCACCTTCTGGTCCTTATGTTCTCTATGTTGTACTGGATGGTGTGCCTGGTTTGGGGCAGTTTGTTATGGTGAGCTAGGTGAAACTTGACAAGGCAAACTATCCACTTTACTTGACCTTCTCAACTGGTAGCTAGCTCTTGAGCAGCTCGCCAATCAACCATACAAAACATCTCTCTCATTGACCCCATTGGCCTCAGAGCAGCCTGAATGTTGAAAATTGCATGCATCACACATTGTTAACCTGTCACATTAGACTGCTAGTTTAATACACTCTTTCAAAACCCTTGTTTTCCTGTCTAATTTTCATGCTCAATCATAGCTTAAGGCTCTTTACAGCCTTTCCACCTGTCAGATAAAAGTCTACCGGACAATGCCACCCATTCACAAGTCACATCTTTGTTAAAGCGGTTTGTTTGTATACACAAACACAGAGGGAATCTGCGCCCGGCAACAACGCCCTGAACGCCCTGCACCCTCACCGGCGAAGACTTTTGGTCCTGTGACCTCATTATCTGTCTATTTATCTCCCCCCCTCATCCTCTCTTTCCTCCTTCCCTTTCTTCTTCCTCTCTCTACCTTCCATCTCATACTCATTCCTCTTCACCTTCCATCTCATACACCTTCTCTCTCATCTATTTCCCATCTGAATTTTCACTCCTTCATCACATCTCATCCTCTAAGCACTTGCCATGGATCCTTTTGGCACTGAGGACCTGGCAGCTGCCCTGCCCGAGGCCGCAGAGGTGGTTAGTCGCGTCGACCAGGAAGCCGCAAATCTCGCACGCGACAAAGGCTGGACAGAGCCTGAAAAGTACGATTACTCGCGATACGCTGGTCCCACTGAGAAGTCAGCTGGTGACAACCCCTCTTACGACGATATTCCTTGGGCTTCCAACGCTCGCAAGTACGAGTGGAAAGAGGAGTATGGTGATGTCGGCCCAGAGGACGAGGAGCTCGAAAAGATCCTGTTTCGCAATGACTTTATCAACCGTGCCGGCGTCAAATTCGACAAGTAAGCTATTCTCCCTTTGCCCAATAGGTGTCTTTCTTCGTGTTTTTCATCTGCTTACTTTTTCCACAGTCTAAGCAGCATCAAGGTCATCGTGGAAGCAGCTGAAAAGCCTGATCCAATCTCCCGCTTCTCCGATGCTGGCTTGCATCCCATTATGGAGAAGAACGTGAGTTTGTGTGGGTACCAAATTCCAACTCCGATTCAAGCCTACGGAATTCCTGCAATCCTTCAGGGACATGACCTGCTGGCCATCGCACAAACTGGTATGTCACCTTCCTGAGCAGTTGTTGGATTGCCGCTGATGGATTTCAAAAAAGGGTCTGGAAAGACTGCTGCTTACCTAATTCCTGTCCTGTCGAAGCTCATGGGTAAGGCAAAGAAGCTCGCAGGCCCGCGTGCAAATCTTAGCGAAGGCTTTGACCCCAAGGTTAACGCAGTCCGTGCTGAGCCATTGGTTTTGGTGATCGTGCCTACCCGCGAGCTTGCTTGCCAGATCTTTGATGAGGCTCGTCGTCTCTGCTATCGATCTATGCTCCGCCCCTGCGTTGCCTATGGTGGTGGTCCCGTCTCTCATCAACGCATGGAATTGCAAAAGGGCTGTGACATCTTGATTGGAACCCCAGGACGTCTCATTGACTTCATGGCCAAGTCTCATGTTCTCTCGCTTCGTCGTGTTCGGTATGTCATGTGTTAATTTGAAAGTAGAAGGTGCTCATCTGACTTTGGACTAGATACACGATCATTGACGAAGCTGACGAATTACTCAACACCGACTGGGAGACAGACTTCGCTCAGCTCTTGTCTGGTGGAGACGCGAACGAGGATGCCGATCATCGTTACATGATGTTTTCAGCTACATTCAACAAGACGTGCCGTCAGGTTGCTAAAAAGTACCTGGAAACAGGCTATGTGCGTATTCGCGTTGGTCGCGCTGGAAGCAGCCATATCAACATCGAACAGCGGGTAAGCACAGAAAACAGGCTTTTGTTTTGGTACTTGCACTAAGCATCGACAATCTAGGTCTACTACGCGGATGAGCAGGCTAAGAAGCAGTGTCTCTATGATCTACTGCTCTCTATGCCCCCGGCACGCACCCTGATCTTCGTCAATACCAAGGTTCAGGCGGACCGCCTCGACGATTACTTGTACAATATGGGACTTCCAAGTACTTCAATTCATGCCGACCGTACCCAGCGAGAGCGCGAAGACGCCATGTAAGTGAACAGAACGGCTTATTACCTTGTCAGTATTGAACAGATCTAATATGAAAATGTGTTAGGTCGGCATTCCGTTCTGGGAAAACACCCATCTTGATTGCAACCGGTGTATCCTCCCGCGGTCTTGATATCAAGAATGTCATGCACGTAATCAACTTTGACCTCCCTAGCTCAGACCAGGGAGGCATTGATGAATACGTCCACCGTATTGGTATGTTGTTCACAATTTCTGGTGTCTATTCTCATTATCTGACATTAATCTTGTCAAGGCCGTACTGCGCGTATCGGAAATGAGGGTATCGCCACTTCCCTTTACAACCACGACAAGAATTCCGACATTGCGCAAGACTTGGTCAAGTTGCTCCTCGAGAACAAGCAGATAATCCCTGACTTCCTTGAGGACTTGAAGCCTGAGGGTGAACTCGTCTTCGATGATGACAGTGAGGCGGACGAAGATGTCAAGGAGGCTACTGGCGACACTGAGCCCCAATCTACTGAGTCAGCTCCTGAATTCGATGAATTCGCTGAGCAGAAGCAGGAGGAGGCCGCGGCTCCGCCTGCTGACGATGACTTTGATTGGTAAACGTATCCAGGCGAGACGTGATCAGACTTGAAGTGGACTTATGATCAATTCGAGTTTGTCCAACAGTTCTGTTCATTCGAAGTCTACAAGGGGTAATTTTGAGTGTTATCATTTTGAAACTATGATAAGTGAACAGGAAATCCAAAAAAAAGATGAAAATAGAACAACAACAAAACAGAAAAAAAAGGGAGAAATCGTCAAGGTGGAAAATGTCTGGAAGTCAAAGCATTGAAAAAGGGGCTTATGTCAGGGCAGGAGGGAAGTAGTCAGTTGCAGTAACTAGGTAGTCGCAACCGTGCTTAGGTAGTTGCCTCCAATGCAAGCAAGTTTGGTGATCATCTCATCTCTTCATCTCTTTCGTCTTCCTTCCGATTCACTTTCACTCTGGACACCAGGACGTTGTATATTGTTTATTGGTCATTTTCATCTTCTGTCACTCAAGATGAAGCTCTGTACTATGTTGCTATGCTATATCCTCCTTATCATCATCTCTTCAACCAACGCGATGATGCCAATCCGAAAACGCCCACGCGGGTTCGTCATTGACGACTTTTGCAAAAGGTCAGTCAACACGCTTGGGGCATGGCACGGCCCTGGCGAGAATCTCAAGATCGAGTACGACCAAGACGATGACGATGATGATGAATGTCTCGTGAGACTGTTCCCTACCAATCCCGATCACAACTATCACACCCAATTCTCCTACTCCTGTTTCGACCTCTCTCGCCATCGGAAGATGTTTCTTCATGTCAAATATTCCGGAAGTGACGCCTTTACTATCTCCTTGCATCAACATAATGGTGCTTGCAACCCATTTCGTGCCCCGTTTCCAGGCACATCGGATAGCGTCGAAGCATCTCGCTACACAACTGATGATGGTGGAGATATATATGTCCCATTATCCCATTTCTATGTCGATCTCGAGCGAGCGTCATCGATTGCTTTCCATGGCTTTTACAAAAAGAAGGAAACGGTTCTCCATAAAGTCGAGATTGTCAAGCGTCTACCCAAGGATGTCGACATACCAAGGAAGCTGCCGACTGGATCGATGGTTTTGACTTGCAAGAGACCAAACTCCTTCGCATTCGGCATCGATGATGGTGATCCCAGACTGGCACAAAAAGTTATGGAGATACTTGACGATGAAGATATCAAAGTCACATTTTTTGTTGTCGGACGGGGATTGCGTGATTCAAGTACGAATTTCACGAATGTGTATTCTGAGATGATTGAGAGAGGTCACCAGATTGCATTGCATTCAGATACGCATCCAAAGTAAGCCGCCCTAACTTGTGGTGGATCTAGACTAACGTTTGAATAGGATGGAAGGCTTGCAGACAGAAGATGAGATTGATGATGAGATCACGGGTGGTCAGGATGCACTTAAGGATCTTCTCGGGGTAGAATGTCCGTTCATTCTTTTCAACTATTGTGTGTGTGAATGCGGTGCTGACACATTGCTGATTAACAGCTCGATACTTTCGCCCTCCTTACGGCACTGTTGGAGCCCGAATGAGACAACGACTGGCGGCTCATATCGATGATCCATATATTGTGAACTGGAGTGTAGACGTCGAGGACTGGTTATGGGCGAATACAGATGAGCCATGGCGACAACTGAGGGCATTTCGTCGCGACGTTGAACGGGGAGGAAACCTGGTGGTTATGCATTACCTCACCTGGAATACGGTGAAATATTTCCGAGAGTTTATACGCATTGCTAAACACAAAGGGAAGCGGATTATGAGGATTGATCAGTGTATGATGGATCCTGATGCTCCTGACTTGATGTCAGTGTACGAGAGCAGCGACGAGTCGAGAATCTTACGAACGCAGCTTGATGTTGTTCCGGGAGAGGGTTGATTGGTGTGCAGGAGTTCAGGATGAGATATTCCTAGTGGACGTTATTGTTATTTATCATTATATTGAAAAGTGGATTGACTATCAGAGTTAGACACAAGAATCAAAAGACTATGCTTACTCCTACGTATTTGATGAAATCCTTATCAACATCAATCGATCTTATCAGATCCAACCCCTCACCCCGCAACATCTCGACTGAATTTCAGCATCGCCATCCTCTAGCCATCATCAACTACCATAAAAAAAATTCAGAATGTCGTCCACAGCCCCCGAAAACAATCCCTCAGACCAATCCTCAAATTACCCTCAACAAATCCACCTCCCCTCAGAAAACATCTACCTCGAACTAACCCACTCGCCACTCGACACCACCCAAATCCTCGCCCAAATCACCTCCCCATCCGCCGGCGCCAACATCCTATTCTTAGGCACCACGCGCGACACATTCGAAAACCGACCCGTCTCACAATTAAGTTACACCAGCTACGCGCCCCTTGCCCTCAGAACACTAACCGAAATCGCGCGCTCCGCATTTCGAGAACATGAGGGTATAAAGGCCGTTAGTATTTCGCATCGATTGGGGGTTGTCCCCGTTACCGAGGCTAGTATTGCGATTGCGGTTAGTGCGGCACATAGAGGCCCCGCGTGGAGGGCGGCGGAGGAGGTTTTGGAGAGGTGTAAGGAGAAGTTGGAGGTTTGGAAGAGGGAGGAGTTTGTGGGTGAGAAGCCGGAGGAAGGGGAGTGGAGGGCTAATAGGGATACGGATTCGAGGGGGAGGGTTGTTGTGAATTCTTCTTCTTCTTCTTGAAGACCGATTGATGCTGCCGCAGGGTTGGGTTAGAGTCGGGTTGGATGTGTTTCTTCCAGCATAGAACTTGTGTTGTGGGTTCTTTTCCTTCCTGATTGATGTTGATCGATATATTCGTTGCTGATGTATATCTAGGATACGACCAGCTAAAAGAGATGCCGTTTGTCGGTCTTCTGGGCAAATCTAGGGTGTTTTTGATGCACTAAGTCGAAGATGGTGAGATGAGTGATTGTTATAGAATCCATCGCTAGCTAATCGTGCCATTTTCAACCCAACACATAAACAAAAGACATACAATAATATACAATCCAAACTTGACTTCCGATGAGATAAATGGATCATTCAGCCTATCAAACATCCAACTTCTTCCCCTCCCTCTTCCAATCCTGCACATGATCCATAATCAACTTCGTCGCACTCTCCGGCGTATCCTGTCTACCCACGCACTCCACAAAATCGCCCTCGGGATCCATAAGATAAAAATAAATACTATGATCCACCAAATAATCCTCTCCGGGCTTCACGTTCTCCGGCGTACTGAAATACACTCGATACGCTTTACAGACTTGTTTCACCTGTTCGTACGTCCCCGTTAGCCCGATGATGTCCGGGTGGAATTCGGCGAGGTATTTCTTCAGAACTTCCGGAGTGTCACGGACTGGGTCGCAGGTGATGAAGACGGGGCGCATGACCTCGGCGCCGTTGGAGGCTTCTTTCACTTTATCGATTATATCGGCCATTTTGTCGAGTTCGTCGGGGCAGATGTCGGGACAGTGAGTGAAGCCGAAGTATACCTTTTTTCCCCGTCCCAAAGGGTATTAGCATAGTGCCCTCAAAATATTGCAAACAGAAAAAAAAGAGGGTAAGGAACTTACAAAACTATACTTCCCCTTCAAATCCTCCGCCGTAAACTCCTTCCCCTCCAGATCCTTGAGAACAAACGGACCCCCAACCTTGGGTTTTCCGACTCCTTTACTCATTTCTGTGATTCTTTTCCGCTCCAGACGAGCCTTTTCGACTCGAAAGTAGATGATCATGCCGGCACCGGTGAGGACGAACAACAAAGCCGCTTTCCATGAGAATGGGCCCGTACGTTGTCTGGATTTCATCTGTTGGATTGTCTTGGCTGGTCTGGCTGGTGTTGTTGAAAAGGATCGTGAGCCATTATTGTGTAATTGTTGCGACTTTAGGCTTCGAATTGGGTTGAATGCTGATACTTGTGAGGTAGAAGAGCGTGAGAAGTAGGACGACGAGGAGGAAAGTTTTGGTAAAGCTCGCGCATACAGTCGGCCGGTCCTGGCCATTGATTGGGTCAGGAATGTAAATGAAGAAGCCATTGTGGATGACTCTGAGGTCTGTGTGGTAGAAACCTGACAGTTCCTACATGTAACAATTGACAAAGATTGAAGTCGAAAGCCTTCCCAACATGCGCAGATGTCATGGAATCGCGGCGTCGTGTGGATCCGCTTCGGAGAGGTTACTTCCATTCTGGGTTAGTGCAGGATGTCAACATTAGTAATCGTTCAGAACAAATTGGATATATTCGTGGGACATACCTGGGGTCATAAGGAGCAATGAGATATCCTCGAATTAGATGTTATTCGCTTTTGAATTGGCTGTTGGGGTATTGAAGTGAAAGGCTAATATACAGTTTGCTCAGGTGTGATACCGGTATGTCATTGTGGCTGCTAGGTAAAGATATATATCAGCGGCGGATACACCTGGGCACAATCAAGCAATTCCTCCAGCGCCTGCGCAATGATCGAATATAAAGCAATCCAAAGAAGCTCTAGCAACTCGTACAGACGATCTGGATTGAATGATGAACTGGCAATAGCCTACTTACATATGTAGGCAAGATACTACGGCGATGGACAACAAAATCCTTTACCTACGCATCAACCTTGGAACCACTACGAGTCTCAAGAATTATAAAGATTTAAAGCAGAGAAGATCATCCGACCTTTTCATTTCCTCACTAGATACGACTCAAGACAGAGAAGATTCCTTAGGAATAGGAAGACAGAGAAGAAAAAATAAGAAGCTTGTTCACGCTGTGCAATAATGAAATCAAAGGAAGATTACTTTATATAGCGCTGGCATCGAACGAAATAAGAGTAAAGTCTTGTTATGCGACGATGAAGAAGAGTAGACAAAGATCAGAAAATAGACCAAAAATTAGACACATGGAAATATACTCGAGCCGGGAAAAAGAAAGGTGCTATGAGACATTGGCAAGAAAACTCCATATCATATCCAACGAAAAAGAGAAAAAATTAAGAAAAAAGAAACGAAAACCAAATGCAAGGTTTATGTCATGATGCTTGTATGACCTTTAGAAAGTATAAACAGTCGAAAGGGCAAAGTTTTCTCCAGGGATAATCAAGTCTGGGCCTGCGCCGACCATGGCTGTTGTGTGGTAGGCAAAGCTGACCGCGGAGGTCAATGCAAACCCCGGCTTGCCTGACTGGCACGACTAGGACTGGTACGACTTCTCTCATCTTCTTCCTCTAACACGTCACTTAGACGCGTTGGATGACGGTGTCTAGGGGTTATAGAATCCCAACCGCCCCATCCAGAGCCGCTGTAATCAACACTGCCCTGGCCGTAGCCGTGAACTGAGGACGCAGCTGATGTGCCAGGAGGATAGGAAGCAGGGTCGTATGGTTCTTCTTCTTCGTCATCGTCGTATCCTTCGCTGCCTGCGTAGCCTCGTGGATCGCGACGGTAATCAGGGTGGTTCCGGGCATATTCTTCGTCTAGTTCACTGCCTTCGGTGCTGGCGACATAGGAACGTGCGTCGGGTTCCGGTTCATTATGAAGGGCTGATCCGCCGTGTTGGTAAAATTGACCGGAGGAATCTGCATAGGCGCCGGGGTTGATGGGAGGTTGAGAAGTGGGTATACCACCGACAACAGTGCCAGACGACGAGGTTGGTGGACGGGCGGCAGAAGTCGGATAGCCCTGGCCCCCTCGCTGGGTTGTTTCAACAAAGGGATCAGTCTCAGTCAAGGACGGCTCTTCATTATACGGATCTTGTCCAGAGGCTTCATGTTGTCCACCCATGCTGGACGCACCAGGGCCGCCGGGGTAAGGTCCCTCTCGTGTTGGTGGTCGATTGGCGCTGCTGTTTTGTCGACTGGGAATACCGGCGATCATAGGCAATACTTGAACACCCCCTACTACTGTAGGCTCGCCGTTGCGGAGAGAAGCCGTTCGATCCCGTTCTTCCTGCTCTCTGCGACCCAATTCTTCCCAGGCTCTTCTCGCCTCTTCCTTGGAGATCTGTAGCTCACGGCGCATTTCTTTGACCAGGTCTTCCGCTCTCTTGCGGTCTGCATCAGCCTTTTGGTGCAGCTCGACGGCCTCGTCACGCCCTAGTTTTAGTGCTGCCACTTGCCGTTCAAGATCGGCCTGTACTTCTCGAGCTTTCTCCTGTTCTGACCGAGTGTCAAAGAACCATCGCTGAAAGCGTCGCTCAGAGGATGCGCGAAGGCGTTGCAGTTCTACCACTGCATGGAACAAATTTGCACCTGCAGCAGATAGATCGTTGATCTGACGAGCCATCTGCTGGTTGAGCGGATCCTGGCTCAATTCATTGTTGGTTTGTTCCAATTTGCGAATCCAATAACCCGTCAAGCCTTCCCAGTGAGATGACAATGTTTCCCATCGTTCAAAGGCATGAGGAAACGTCGTTCGTTTCAGCTGATCTTGGGCTGGGGCTTGACTGGGTTGAGACTCCCCGGGACCGGGCTGAGGAGCACCTTGCGTGGGCATTGCTTGTCTGACTTGCGGTTGCAATTGGGCTTGAGGTTGTTGGAATGTGTTCGCTGCGCTCACGGCTGGAGCACCCTGTTGTTGCGGTGTGGTTTGTGATGGTCTCATTTGTGTTCGTTGACTGCTCGCTGCAGCAGCAGGAGCTCGGGTAGCTTCTGTTCTTCGAGTAGCTGTACCCGATGGCTGTTGGTAGGAATTTGTAGGTTGCTCTTGATAGATAGCCGGATCAACTGCTGCTGGTTGGCGTACATTGGGCTGTCTTCGCTGAGCCGGCACTTCTCCCACGGCAGCGCCAGCAGCAGCATATTGCTGCTGGATTTGTTGCTTTGTTTGCTCTTGCTCTTGCAGTTCACGTTCACGTTCATGTGCTTCCTTTTCAGCTTTCTTCCTGGCCTCCCTATCTCGACGGTCTCTCATAATATCTGTAGGGGTTCGAACACCTGCTGGAACTTGTGTGTGCACTGGTCTGGCCCCTTGGACTGGACGTGAACCTCCATTGTGAGGACGAGTTTGAGGCCCTGTCCCCACCGGCGCTGATGGACCCGCTAAATCCGACATGGGGGCGTTCAATTCCTCTAGAACCGGAGTAAAAGGGAAGGGCTTTCGAATGGCCTCTTCCAACACCCAGCGGATCGCAGATAAGGTACGCGGCGAGACTCTAGTGGACCGTGACGGCCAGTATGATTCGTCGAGTTGAGAGACAGAGTCGCCCGCGATTGATGCGCCAGCTTCTGTTTCTGCTTCAGAAAGCGCTGGGGCTATATCAACAGAAGTGACAACGGCTGTACCTGCACGACGGCCGAGTGCTGGATTGACTGGTTGTCGGACGTAGCTTCGGTCGCGTTGAGGACGCAAAGTTGCGTCAACTGAGGCGACACGACGGTGAGCTGCTGGTGGTGGTCGATGACTTCCTCCTAGAGGCGAGACTCGACGCAATGGGCGATGGTCGCTTGCAGCGCTTGCAGGTCGAGGTGGTGGAGGTTGAGGAAATTGTTGAAAGGACGAAGTAAATGTAGGCTCAAGAGCGGGACGCTGATGTTGGCGCTGCCGCGGAAGATTCGTTATCGTATACGGGTCGTAAATGTCGTGGGTATCGTCAAGCGCTCCCCGATCGACGGGAGACACCGCGGATTGTGCCGAGGTGGTGTGATGAGGTAACGGTAAGGACAATGCGATGAGATGGTAAGATCTGTACTATTCGAAATTTCGACGAGGCTTCACGCCGTATCCTGAAAAGGTGCAATGCAATCGCTAAATGCGATTCGATTGCGTTCTGGCCTCTTCGAAAAGACGAGATTATCTCAGGAATGTGCGGAGAATTAGAAAAGGGCAATTAGGAAATGAAAATTGATTTCAAGAATCGAAGAGAAACCAAGAACTAGGAGGTTACCCAAGGGAAAAAAGGACAGACCCAAGCTGGGAAGCTGGAGAGCGCATCTGGTGTGGCTGGTCGAATAGGATGATGCTATAAATTCAGATGGCTGGGGAGCAGGGCGGGAGCTTCTGGCGTTGCGAAAGGGAACATCCAACATTTAGCAGTGGAGCCACCTGTCATTGAGCCGGGACAGGCGACTCAATTGCTTTGTGTGAATGACAATTGCACATTTAGGAGGGTAAAATGGCATATGTCATTGCGAAGCTGCGGCCTGGGAAGTGTGGAGGAGTGCGCTGTGTGGTGATGTCGAGAGGGCGATGCCGAGAGGGATAGGTAGGGCAGAGATCTATCCATTTGCCTTGCCGGCCCCGTCGCTTCTCACTCACTGTCGCTCTGGATTGTATCAACTCCTAGATTCTCGCTGCTGATCCCTCGTTTGGAATGATTGTTTTGCCACAGTTCGCTGTGTGATTCTGTTCTTACTTGAGTTTATCTTGATGTGCTGTCAACCGCTTAGTTGTCAATCTGATGCTCAGCCACAGTTGTGGCGTTTGGTCATCTATTCAGCAGAACTACAACAACAAAGTCTCTCGAGTTCGAGGGGAAACGAATATCTGATGGAATGCAGGTCATACTATCGCCTACGCGTTCATTGACAAACTTCTCGATTTCACAAGCCAATGTGGCGTTTGTGCGATTTGATATACACTATTCTCTTGAACTAGATGAACATTCGACTTCGACTAGCCTCCAACTAGGGCATAACCCCAAGTTCGGCAGGACATTAACAAAACCCGAGCCTAGGAGGATACTGGCAGAACAAAGAAAGACTAACAACAGAAAAAACTCTTGCCTGATTGCTCCAGGCAGCAAGACAACCAGCGCTCCGTCTCATTAGATGATGATGGTACGGTCTGGCGTAGGTGATTAGGGCAGATGCGTTGGCACTTCCTTATCTTAGTCCGTTGGAAGACAAGACCTGGTAGACACTGATACACAGGGCACTATCTTCCAACAGAGTCATCACGAATGGGACGTGGCATGTATGCTTCTTTAGAGAATGGTACGAGGGCCCAAGGCTCGTTTCCGCTCAACTTGAGAAGTACACATTCGCTGTGCTCGCCCATTAATTAAGGGCATTGTTATGGATGTGAATATGGGCCTTCACTCCGGCGAACCAGGGCTCTAGAAACGGAATAAAGTTCGTCGAATGACTGAGCAAGCTTTTGATCTATATCATACCATTATCCGATATGTCAGTTGAGAGCCCTGGAGGGTTCTCTTAACCTTCTCTTGACCTTGGAAGTTGACTCATTATTGATAGCTGACAATCGAAGGTTGAGCCCAGCTACTTACACTAGAACAATCATTTGCTCAGCCCTCGCAGCGTAATAACCTTTGGAAAGAATATATACTCTCGTTGCTGGAGCAGCAGGCCGATGAGAAACGAGACGGGAAGCTGTTCTATCAATTGAAAGCAAGGGAAGTCGTTCGATAGCGATAATATATCCAGTGAGCGCCTTTGGTGTCCGCAGGAGAAAGGGGGATGCCTATCTGTTTTATAAGAGCTCCTTGACGATCGCTCACGACCCAGCTGCAGTGGAGGGAAAATATATCCGTTGTCGGAAAATTAAATTGGTCCCAGAAACAGAAACGTACATATCTAGACGCCTGTACGGGGTAGACAGACTGAATCAAGCGCAGAAAGGAAATTTTTTGTGCTGAAAAGGGCCCTGATTTGTTGCGATCTGAGATATCTCCACCGGAGACAGTCTCAGCCTTGCCGCCCTTGCGTGCTGTGGTGTTTTTTTGCTCTGGATAGATTGGTGGAATTGGATAGCCTTTAGCTTTTGGTCTCCATGCGCAACGGGGAAGCAGGAAGAGTTGTTAGATGCATCTAAGCATGAGCTTTAATGCGTCTCGGGAGTCTGTTATAGGAAGCTCTGTAAAGCATCCATGTAATCAATATGGTGACGAACAATCTGGTCATGCTGGGCCTTTCGTCTGATGACCAGATGGTGCTAAATCCGAATGAGATCTAATAGCTGCTAGGATAAAAAAGTCGATGAACAGCCAATATCTCGGAGTTGAAGAGTTGGAGAGGTACGAGTTCAGAGATGAAGCTGAAGATGAGTTGCAATTCAAGGAAAGAGCGAATGGCTTGTGCGCAAGCCCGAGCCAGATTGGGTAAGAGCGGTGGGGCGGTCGGCGCCTTCCCCACTTGGCAAGTGGGCATCGGATCCAGGTCGCGCCTCCCCGCGGACGAACATGTCAGATCTCGCAGCATCCCTACTTAGCACTCATACACTTTCAGACAATTGAAGACGAAGAATCAACTCCTCACCAGCAGCTGTCGAATTACTGGGACAATATTCTATTTGGTCTGCCGTACATGTCGATGGTGGAGTCTTCGAAGCCAACCACATCGGCTCCTTAGCTCACGTCCTATCAGAAACCTGTTTCTAGATTGCGGACGGCCGAATCTATTAGACATACGCTACGCTTTTGCCAGGACTCGGACTTGGGAAAATGAACATATCAACAAAGGAGGAATGGCATATCCGGCCTATTGGCGTGTTGGTTTGGTAGGAAGAGTCACTTTGTTCCGAAACCATATCCCGGATATGAATGTATCTGAAATCGCGAAATCAACACGCTCATAAAGACTTCATCATAATCGGCAGCTCCGAAGAGATTGTTATGCAGAGCTCATATCCTGTTATGATATTATGCTATCATAAACAGTCACAATATGTACGTACTGGACTCCCGGATCTACACCCACAGCTCTGGAATGCGGGGATCACACCCTAATGCATAGCAACGAGCTTAACCCAGGGAAAAGCTGTGAAGCTCGCCCCAATGCTACTCTAAGGAGATGGTGCTGTTTACAATGCCTCCCAACAGTTTGGGTCCCATTCCTTGCTGACGACATAACATATGTCTTGCAGACACAGCTACAAAAATAGTCGCCTCGCATTGTCCCCTTCACGGAGATTCGGAAAGAAACTCTATTCGGTTTGGCGGAGCACCTAGTACGTGTGGCGAAGACTTTTCAATTGGCGTGAGTGGTATTAGTCAGGGAATTGGCTGTTCTTTGATAGACTGAAAACGAACCAGTCTATGAATTTTCTTCAAGCTAACACGCTTGAAGGCCGAGGGCATACTCGCCCGGGACGTGAAACCGACACCAGTGTTGTCAAATCTGGATCAACGCGCTTCCATTATAATCGCGTTTCGAGCGGAGCTATCTGATAATACTCTTGATCAAGCAACATCCCGAAAAATATTGAGACGTGGAATGTCTGCCGTAGTGCGTAGCACGGATTTCAAATCATCATCGGCTCATGGTACAACTATTGCGTACTGCATCTTGTGTAATGAGGATTAGTTCAAGTCTTTGAAGCCCGGAAAGACTTCCAGCTGCGCTGTGCTGCGAACTGGCTTGTACGCTCCGAAAGAGAAGTTTGCTAGACCTGCATCATCCAATGTTGCCGAATCGGGACCCGATGTCTCCCTTGCTAATGACCTAGGGCTTGGCGAAGATCAGTTCGATCGCGTCTGTAAAAGGTGAATCCACCTTACCGGAACCCCATCCCTGCGCAAGACATATGCAAGGCTTGATAGGCCACTGATGTCCGTGCCCCTGCGCGGTTCAATGTCTGTTTACAAGGCTTTGCATCGGCATGCAGATGTTTAATGTCAGCCACTTTTGAAATGGCTGAGTCTGTGTTTGGGCTTCTGTTCTCCCTGCGGAGTGTATAAACAGATCGTCATTGCCCTTGAGTTCCTTTACTGATCAACTGGTTTTTGTCGTTCTGATTCTGTACGCGTTCCTTTCACACTCGCTCTAGAGCCATTCTCCTGTTGCTCTCGCTTCATGTGTGCATTTGCTCCTCTTCTCAAGGAATCATTCATTTGAATCATCTAGCCCATGGCTGGCGACCGTGCTGAGGTTCCCTACCAACTGGACGTCTCTGGGGACCACTATACGGGCGATGCTCTAAAGACACTGCGACTCGGTGTAGAGCGATCTACGGTCCATCTAGTTGAGGATCCAAACCTCGACCCTTTCTATCTGGAGCGAGCGTTAGAAGGCCAGAAGCAGTGGGATACTTGTCGTGACGACGAGTCGGAAGTTGATCTCGACGACCTCGAGAATGAGTATTTTATGTCTTACATGACCGAGGAGACACATTCACCACCAGTGAGCCAGGATTATACCGTTCAGTCCCACGCCATTCACTATCAGCATTCACAAACCTGTCTTAAACAAACTTGTCCAACGACACCCGATTGGGAACGAACACACCATCATCACACTCAGAGCTCTTGCAGTTCGATCCAGACTGATGCTACAGGAGTCACTCCTGATCTCACGCCAAGTAGTTCTTTCTCTTCAACCTATTCGGACTCTGATTATTCAGGAGCAGTGAAGAAGCCAACGCATCAGGAGTTCTTGCATAGCCATCGCGCTATTCGCGATCGATCTCAAAACGCTGCGCGATTCTATCTGCCGGCCGCAACTCCAGACAACCAGTCAAGAGCGTGCACGCGGCCGAATACCCCCGTTGAACGATCCGCGGTTGCCGCTCTTGCAGAATATCATAATTTGTCTTCTGAGACACTCACCATGGTTCCAAAGGAGCCTGCAGCAACTGCAGCATCTTCCTTACGCTCCAAGCCATTGCCCAGCCTGCCCCCTATTCTGAAATATCCCGGACCCGTCCCTCCGACAAAAAAGGGTCATAATGGCGGATCGAGAAGCCAGATTGATCCATCACTCATTTCACCGCCGAGTCTGGTGAACCCCGTCACAAAGGAACCCCACATGTCTCCATTCAACCACGCTCTTTTTATTCCTGCTCATGATTGTCCCAGTCCGGCCCCGAACCCCACGCCCGTCTCTCCAATGATTGCACGACAAAGCACCCATGCATCGACTAAGGGGCGACCTTCGACTTCGACATCGGTCGCTTACGGAGAACAGTCGGTCTGGGAATCGGATTCGGAATCAGGGTCGATTAGTGGTAAATCACAATCGCGGCGTGGGCCCATTGACACGCTTCGGAAGGTCCGAAGTCGAGTGCAGCTGCGTCGCATTGCCAAATCGGACGCCAAGTTGCACGCGGACATCAATAATTATAATGCCAATGGGGCTACTATTACGACTACGGCTAATAGTATCGGTAGTACCACGACGATTACCCGTGCTACTACTGCTACCACTAACCATGGGGCCTTGCTTAACTCCCGCGCCGCCGCTAGTGTCACATCCATCCCCGACGATTTGCTGCCACCACCTCCACCGCTCAAGCAGACACTGCGCTTAGTGGCTCCATCAACCACGTCGCTGTCACGACCACAGTCGTCACGGCACAGCAGTGAGAAATTATCCGGAGATATTGATTCTTCGACAGCTGCTGCCATTCAAGCACAATTCCGGCGACGACAGCGGTCTAATGCCACGGATGAATACTTGCCATTTCCTAAGACAGAGACGCTGCATCATCATGATTACTGTAATAGTCATGTGTCACCGTCATCGGCAACTGTATCGTCCAATACCGCTTCAAAAGATCAACCAACTGTGTTCAGGAGGATATGGGGCTCACTCCGATCTTTGGATTGTCGTAGTTGATCATGTTCTCTTTCTGCTCTCGTTTCTGTCTTCCATCCTATTTGATGATCAATGTGTCATGCTCTTGCCATACGCTTGTGAACGTCTTACGCTCTTTATGCACCGGATTTTTTCATTACGATTCTATGGTCATGACTATGACTTTTCCCCCAATCTGCAGTTCCTACTAATATGTCGCTTGACTTTCGATTTACTTGTTTCAGATGCACGCGTACAACCCTTCGCCGCTAGGCAGTCACTCATTTTCCCCATTGTCTTTTTGCTCTTACTCACGTTTTGACTTGCAATATACATCCATCCCTAGACAAGGGTACGGACAAGGCGCAAGCCCAAAAAATCACGAATGGCGTCTACTTTTTCTTTTCTATCTATGTCTGTCTGGCGTCATGGGTGGTTCTCACTTGAAAAAAAGTCTCATTTACGAAGGTTATCGGGTTATGATTGGACTGAATGGAAGGAATTGGTTAATACAAAAAACAGGATTGTGTTTCGTCTTCACCCATGCATGTACCTTAGGTAGAAACATTTGACATGGGTTATCTATAGTTAGTCAACTAGTTACATGGTTAGGTTTAGTTTACAACAAGGAGCTTCTGAACTTCTTGAATGTGTTGTTAACTTGTTACAAGGAAAAATTCAATAGTAATAGATTGACTCCTTTCCTCTAGAGTCTAGATGATAATTCTTCAGGGTTCAGGGTAGATGTTTTCAATTCGACTGGCGTGGCTTACTTGACATTGGCATTGTAACTGAGACAATTGATACCCTTCCCTGTTCGTACCTAACCTAGCCTATCTAAGTACCTGGGCTTACCAGCCTTACCTAGGGCTTCTGATGAGCTTGCTTGTTAGGTATCTAGTTAGTCCAAGTGAGGTCCACATCCTACCTACTACCCAGCTTCATTCGACAAAAGCCTACGTTCACAAGCCAGGCAGGACGCCTACGTACCTCGGTACACTTAAGACTTGATTAGTACTAACCTCCACCCATCTGTCGTTGTACCTAAACAAGCTCTTTATCTCTAGTATATCCTAGGGAGGAAGGGTTCGGGTTTTCAATTGGCCTTGCTCTACAGGTTTTGATATTTACTACCTAGGTACGTCACGTACCGTGAGTGATACGACTTCTGGTTTGCATTGCAGTTCTCTAAAAGAAAAATTTGCGCGTAAGGTAGGTAAGTATACAGCATAGGAAAATCTAGCACTTCGGTCACCCCCCTTATTCCATGGTTCCTGCAGCAGTCAATAGCGGAAATATATGGATAGCGGTAAGGGCTCCATGAGGGCAGGATGACAGCACTGTGATATTACAGCAGGCTATGAGATGTCAACGCTGTAATACATAGATGACAATTATAAAAGTGGTTATATTACTATAGTAGTTATATCATAAATAATAGATATATAATAAGTAAGATTATAGGTGACTATAATATAACAGTGCTATTATGGGTAACATAACAGGTAAGATTACAGTAAGATGGCTATGATATCTTGGATATATAACAGTAATATTACCCAGAATCTCTATATATTTATAATATAATATATTGTATTAATATATAAAATTATAAACATGAATTATAGCTATAAGACGCGTCAATACTCCTAAATATATATAATATCTAACACTACCTAGGCAATATTATATGTACAGGGGTAGGCAGACTTATTCATAGGCTTAATGTAAGTTTATACCTCTAGATTTATATATGAGCGCGTATCAACTAGATTGGGGGATTAGGGAGATTTACTTACTAAATTTAATATCAAGATAAGGCCTTGTATAGAGGATAAGCCTAGATTTATACGTGAGCGCGCGTGTTAACTAGATTGGGGGGATTTACTTACTAAATTTAATATTAAGATAAGGTTTTGTATAGAGGATAAGCCTAGATTTATATATGAGCGCGCGTGTCAACTAGATTAGGGAATTAGAGGATTCACTCACCAAATTTGACACTAAGGCCTCATATGTGGGATTGAAAGCCTAGATTTGTATATAAGCGCGTGTCAACTAGATTAAGGGATTAAAAGATTAGGGGATAGGAATGCGTTAAAAATATATATATATTTAAATAGCATATTAACACGTAAGGCCTTAGGTTAGTTAACAGGTTTACAAAGTGCCTAATTAGGAAGGCGTATATCAAATTAAGCCTCGTTATATCACAGTAAGATTGTAATATGATTAAATCTTGTTATATTTCTATGCTATATCCAATATCTCTATGCTATATCTAAGGTTTGTTATATCACAATACATTGTCCTATCACCATGATATGTCAATGGATTTGTAATATGATAGTGCTATTATAAAACCCATTTTCCAATCACTGGGGCATGACCGGGGAATCACCGGGTAAGAATTGGTCACCAGGCCCTTACACCAACCCACTGTTTTCCGCTATTGGTTTGCTGCTGCAGCCTTTTTTTTCTCTTTCTTCTTGTATATGATGGATACGTCCATCCCTGCTGTGCAACAGTCATGCAAACCAGCAGAGTTAGTCAATTCAGTCGCCCTGGAACCGGCCGGAAGGAACCCTCTTCCAAGAACTCCCTTCCAGAAATTGAATGGGGGGAGTGGAGGGTTGTACGTGGCATACATCAATCCTTGAGCTTACGACGACTGAGAATGAGTTTCGGCCGCGGCAACAACTTCCGAGGGTTCATCTACGTAATTCAGTTTCCTGAACTTGCATGTAGGAGTCCACACGGGTGAAAGGATACATTGATTTGATGCGGGTTTGATGGATTGTTGCCTACAATATGTAAATACCTCAAATAGAGACATGAGGCGGTGGCCCTGGCCCCTCGTATTGCAGCACCTAGTACCTACATGTAGGTGTGGACATAGAATCAATCACTTCTTATTGGGAACATCTTTATTCGTATTCGTGTCAAGACATCTATCCATGGATGTTTTACCCATGTCAAGGGTAGTATTGCCCATTAGAGCAATAATCAATCAACTCGTTCCGATGGGCAAAAATATCGAACCACATCATACATGTAGGTAGATCTAGTCTGAAAAGTAAAAGATTGAACCGAGCCAACGAGGACTTCAGGTAACCGAAATCAATATCCTACTACCAAAAATAGAGGGTTACAATCAAGGGGACACAGACACAAGGGATCCGATTCCGAAAGCCCCCTGTCTACTTACAGGGCTAGGTACCTAGGTACTCCTTCACTTATATGGATTGGCTGGGAGGAATTGGAGATTTTTATCCAGCAGGAAATTGGAGTTCACACGTCTGCTACCTATCCTAGGTAATATCTATATGTTTGGAAGCTACACAGAGCATTTATGGAAAATAGTGCATGTTTGACTTGTCCGCCCGTTTGCTTGGGATAAGAATACTACTCGAAGGCAGAAAAGAGAGAGAAAATTCCGGGGGAGAAAAAAAATCTTTTCCAGTACGACGTGCATACACGCAGGTAATGAATATCTGGTTGCACGGAATAATATGCACGTTTTGTACCATATGCTGCGTACTTATAAAGTCGGGTACGTACTACGTATGCATGAACTGCATGAATTTGATCGTGTGGAATGTGATGAGAAAATGCATGAAAAGGTTTTCATTCCGCCCTTTTTATGGTGTTTGAATTGACGCTGATTCTGTTGGGATGGGGGAATTGGCTTTTGTAGCTTTTTACCCGTGGTTATGGTAGGAGTAATATGTTCGTACAGTGAATGATGCGGGTTTTTTTTGCTTGTCATGCTGTACGATGTGTACCTAGCCGATGCCTCTTCTCTTCCGTTGTGCAATGAATATGTTTGATTGGGTGGCTTGGCTGATTCTCGTCGAAAGCATAACCCCGAACTAGGTTTTCGGGTTCATCAAGCCTCTCAATCGGTGGATATCGATAGACCGAGCATGATTTGTGATCTCGTAGACCACTGCTCCGTTCATCTATCTCGCATCTTCGGATTCTCGACGTGAAGCGTGTACTCAGAGAGGGCTGTCCAAACATTCCAAGAGAGTTCTTTTTAGGTAAAATCATCGGAAGTGATGCAGAGCCAGACAAGGTCGCATCACCTCTCTTCAGTGGTCATATCCTCCATACTCTCAACCGCTTCCATACTTTCCTCCCATCTGGTGACATTCGCTAACTTCTCCCATTTGGCAACCACAGGCTCGGCTTTATCGCGCAATCGATTTTCCGGCTTTGTCTCTTCAGTGAATACCTCCGCCGTCTCTTTCGTATCTCCTCCTCCGTCCATCTCTTCTGCTTTCAATCCACCAAACAATGCCTCAACGTCCAAGTCTTTGAGCGCATGTTTGTACAACTCCTCCATTTTATCAATCTTTTGTGCATCGATCTTTCCAATTCCTTCATCATGTTCCTCAACTTGCTTGTTTCCAACAGAACGCTTCTTCACGGGTCCCGTCTTCGATGATGTCGATTCCAATCCACTCACTAAGCCTTCCAAAATACCTAATATCGTACCTACTCGGAGCCCGAATTGCGCGCCGACGGGATATCCAGCGTCAAACCCTCGTTGAACATGCTCTGATTTCGAGAATGAAATTCCATCTCTGTATCCGGCCGTAACGTGTTGACGACGTAGAGAGGGGAGATCGGAGGGCTCGGTTGTGGTAGGCTGTGTAGACGGTAGAATATCGTAGTTGTGATTTTGTTTTTCGTGGTCGTGGTCATCAGACCGACCTTGTTGAAAATCATGATCATCTGGTGACGACCCGAATATATCGTCGAGTGAGTTGTTGTTATTGTAGTTGTAGTTGTTGTCGTCTGCTTCACCCAGTGCTGATGTCATGGTCGTCGTTGGAGATGACGAAGCAGCCGATTTTGCGTCTGCAATGGAGTGTGTAGAGCTTGGCGGCGACGAAGGCATTGTTTTATTTATCTCAAACTGAATGAAGCTGAAGTAGGTTGATGATAAATTATGTTTGCAGAAGGTGGGGTATACGAACCCTAACCCCCTCATACATGATTCCTGCTGAAGGTTGGGGTATATTGACCCTAACCCTGATACATATCTTATTTATGATACAGGATATCTACACGGACCTCCTGTTTTCAAAAGTTCGAAACGTCTTCCGACTGGGAATTGCGTGAACTTCGACCTTATATGTCGAAGTAGGCGCGCGCTCTGTTCGTAGCGTCCGACCGCAATCCAAGTAAATAGATACCATCGCAACTGCGCCCATATATTCCACTCTTTGGGCATATCAAAATTCTGCATGGAGGCATACTCGAAGTATATTGGATAGAAACCAGCAAAATCCCAATCTAGTATCCAAATCTCACCCGAAGGTGCCAGAAGAATATTCCGAGGTGCTAGGTCGTGATGTGTAAATAGAAAATTCTTAGATTCTAGACAGGATCGCTCCTCAGAGTCTACAACCCTGCCATGAGTTGCAGCCTGCATCGCATTACGCATGCTCGTAAAATTAGCCCAAAACCGAAAGAAACAAGCAACATCTGCAGGTTTGGACTTTGGTGGGAGGCCAAAACGATCGTCTAGCCAGAATGACCTGTACTCGCCAGACACCAGCGATCCGGCGGTAAATGATGTCGCTGATCGAAGACGTTTGATAATGCGACGAAGCTGCAGAGCCACCTTGATTGTCAAGAACCACCCGAGATTTGACCACATGTGCTCCAAGGTAGCTCCTTCAATGCGGTCCATAATGCAATACGCATTTTGTTGATCGGCAATAACTCTTTTCACGTTAGGCGTAGGGATGCCAAGCTGTTGAGCAAAAGCTATGGCCTGGACCACATGTTCCACCTCGTTCAGCTCGTACTGTTTGGCAACGAGGTTCGCGGAGAGCAACGACAATCTGGACGAAGGCATCCATTGACGCGACGATCCGGCGATATATTGGAATAATTCAGTATCGGAGTAGCCTTGGAGTAGATCAGCATCTGAAACAGATGCCATCCTGAGCGGAGGACTGGTCTCTCGTTTTTCGCTCAAGGTACGAAGAAAGAAAAATGATACTATCGTATCCACGGATATAAGGTCAACGGGGCTGAGAACAATCATCTGTTTTGCTAGTGCTAAGAGAGGAAAGGAAGTTGGGTAGGTCGGAATCGAATCAGCCGAGACGAAGCAGGTGATGTGCTCGGGAAGCACTAGACCAGTTCTCTTACGAAAGAGGTACTTAGGTAGGGACTATATACCCAACAAGAACGTGTTCTAGTAAATAATCTGATATTCTTATAAATCGCGTGCGGTATGCAGTTCAGGACAATTGCGAGCACCGGAACGAATAGCTAAACTCTTTATCATACAACATGTCCTAATCCTGAGACAAAACTACCTCTCATTCCCAGAACCATTCACAACCCTCCAAGCACGCAGTGGCAAAGCCTGCAATTTGAGTGCCGTCGGCCGTATATACACGTAGAACGTGACAGCGCCGACTATCACACAGAGTAAGTTGGTAATGTAATACCCATCCTGCTCAACGACGCATTGTCCGCCACCCGCTTGACAGCGGTTTTTGTCTGCTTCAAGGGCACAGGAGAATGCTGATGTGATGAGGTCGCCTTTCAATGCTGAGGGGTCCGGGGTTGTGCTTGGTGGTACGCAAGTGGCTGATGTGAACATGTCGACCATTTTGAGGACAAAGAATTTTGGGAATGTTCCTCCGAGGTTGGAGACACTGGTGGAAACTGGTTAGTAGATTTGAAAAAGTGAAGGGGAATGAAAACGTACGTTGCTAGTAAGGTCATATAAGTCCCGCCAATGGCTGGATCAGATATACGTGCATGGAAAGCAGATATCGCGACAAACATGACGGTATTCATAAAAGTCGACAGGACGTGTTCGGCAATGACAACTAGTATATACCAGAACGGCACAGCTGATGCAGCGGGATATATCATGACGGTGAATTGAGCGAATATTGCTGCGGCAAGTCGACCGACAAAAGCCCAGCACCATAATCGCATTGGCGTGTATTCGGTCGACCATTGACCAGCATAGTAACCTAGAGCAATCTCGAATGGGAAATCAATAAGCACGACAAGCGCCATGTTGTCTTGGCCAAAGCCCTTGTCAATGAGTTTGAGACTGGTCACAGCCTCGTTTGCTTGAAAACCGATCTTGGCAATTAAATGGAGAATGATGATCATCTGGATGTTTTTGAGTTTCAATACACTCCACATGCTGCGATATACCTCCATGATGCCGTCTTTCTCCTTGGTACGTTCCTCTTTCTTCAAAAAGAACAGTAAAAAGGTCACAATAATGTATGCCCACCCGGCAAACGCCACATACCCGCCGAGTGATAGGAGGCCATGATTTGGATCGATGTTGGCTGCGGACCGGAACCACCGGTTGGCAAAGTCGGGAGAGTTAAGTGCAAGGAATACAGTATAAGAAAGGAAATGACCAGCGGTGAGACCCACGGTCTGAGCCGTAGAGGCGTATGAGATATTTTGGGGAGAAATGAGTGTAAGCGCCCAGCCGTCAACTGCGATATCCTGTGTTGCGCATAGGAAGACAAGGAAAAACCACCACTTGGTAAATGTCCATACATTGGAGTCGCTCTCTCCGGCTGAATTCAACATCGGCTCCACCCAGCCAGAGAGATAAAGCATGGCAAGACCGGAAAGTAGCTGGACAGGCGTGATCCAGCTCTTGCGTCGACCAAGCCGTTTGCTCCAGACTGCATCCACAATGGGACTCCAAAGCAGTTTCAGGGAGTATGGGTATGATGCGAGAGAGAAGACCCCAATCTGACCGTAGGAGATGTGCGGTTTGAGAAGGAATGGAACGGATCCCATCGCTAAGCCCATGGGAACGCCCTGCAGAAAATATAGCAACACGAGTAGCAAGAAATTTCTCCGATCTTGCTCCGGTAGCTCAAAAAAACTCGTATTCTGCAACCTTGGGGTGCTAGGCACTGCCGGAGGTTCATCATCTAACGTGAAGCTTTCCCGAGCCATGACCCTGTTGGCATGTTGCGAAGAGGAAGGAGAATCGACCGAGGGGTCTTTCCTCCTCATTTCTAGACGCGAGTTCATATCGCCGTCTGCGTAGCCGTTCTGGCCCGTTTCTATCCTCAGGCTCGAAGCTGGGCCTCGTTTAGATGTTTTCTCACGATTCCGGCGCTTCATCTGTTTTCTGCGAGATGATTCGGAGCTTCCTTCCAGCAATCCGGCTTTTTCACGGGCCTCGGTGTCGCTCGTGGAGAGATCGGAGTCTTCGTCGTGTACGTCGAGCACAGTATGGCTCGTTGCTAGATCTTGTAGCTCGTAATCGGCTGAATGTCTTTTATTGGGATATGACGAGGACTCGGAAGTGTTGAAGGAGTGTGTCACCGCGTGTGTTGCCGATGAAGGAGGATTATTATATTCAACGAGCGTGGTAGGATCTGGAGGAGAGATTGTGGGATGCATCCATGTGGCGAGGGGGACAGTCCTGAGTGAGGCAAGCTGGCCTCTCCAGGAAAGAGGGAAGGATACTAACTATCGCGGTGGTTCCTGCGCTGAGGTTATTCCTTTGCCTGTGATTGGGCCAGTTTCCTAGAGCTTCCGCAGCGCCCACTTTAAGTATGTAATCAACAATTCAGTCGACCTCTTTGCACATATAGAAACGAAAGACAGAGCGGAGAGTTGGTCGGGCAAGAGCCCGAAAGACAATTGAAGCTGGTGTATGAAGTTGGAGGTGCCCCAGACATATAACTGCCGAGAGAATCACGCAAGCAAGTCTGGCGTCTGTTTCACCGTCTTCAGCTTATCCGCGCGCCAAGACTGGACCCTATCCGGTCACGTGCAGCTACTCACGTAGCCCTAAAGGATGGCCGAAAAGAGAAGTTGGCATGATACAACGTGTATTTCTATGGATTGAAATTCTAGTTAATACTTTTGTATTACTCACTATGACAGCGCATGTTATTGCCCTGGAACATGGTTTTGAGATTGTCACAGCAAGTGCATCTACCCAGCATGACTCGCGCAGAATGTACGGGGAGAGAAGTCCTTCAAGCGTTGCGCCATCCAGCTTGCAGTTTCTCCTAAAGAAGTGTTCTCTGACCATTCCCGTTATTATGTATTAGGCACCTAGGAAATGACTATATACTAGTTATACAGATCCCGCAAGAGACTGACTGGACACCCCCTCCTCATTCATCTTCCTCTTCCATCGAGATTTCACAGATAACAACCAATCCTTCCAGAGCTTCTCTTTCTTGCCAATCCTGATCACCCCATCTTTCACCCCCATCCATTGATCAATAGGCATGGAGATAAACCTATGTCGAGACCAGCAGGATTTGTACCAAAATCCTTCCTCGAAATTGTCATAGAACTTGATCTGTGTTTGATAGCAAGGTTCACAATACTGCACATCGGCACAATCAAGGCAATAGTTCATTTTCTCGCTCTTTGGGCCGAAGCTTTTGACTTCCACTGGAGGATCCATGCAGGGGCCCGAGCATGAAAGTACTATGTCCTCGGTGTCCATGAGGTCTTGATACACAGATCCGTCCACGGGAGCGTCCGGAGGTTCAGGTGTTGATTCTGGGGATACAGCTATTCCGTCATGATCATTCACATCTGGGCTTGTGGCTGGATCCAAGGGCTCTGTTTCGGCCTTTGCAGTTGTTGGCGCGGTGTGAACATCATCACTAGGAGCAGGTGACGGCAAGGTTCCCGCCGCCCTCTCATTGGATGCGTCTTCTGTCTCCAATGCCTGGCTGGGGATGCCGTTCGTTGCCGGTTTGTCGACGGATGTTGATGTAGTTTCAACAACCTGGGTTGAAGTAGAGTTTTGTTTGTCTTCAGTTTGTGCCGAAGCTGTTGGAGGACCAGCAGAGTCGTTGGCGGACGCTTTCACTTCTTCTTGAGTGTCTGTCTTTGACTCTTCATGTCCACTTTGATCTTGGAGTTTTGATGATTGCTGCAAAGTTTGTTCAGGTTGGTATTCTTTGGACGGCTCCAAAGTCTTTTCTGTAGTAATAACATCCTGCTTTCTGCTATAGGAATCATCGTAACCCATATTAACAAAAGAGAACTGTAAAGACAACGCAATCTTCGCATCGATTTCCAGATTAGCAAACATGAGCACTTTGGCCAGAAGTCGAAAGGCCGCTGCGTCATTAGCGCCAATAGAGTCCTCCAAGTCCGCGATGCAAAGGGTGAAAACGCGCTCAGCATACTGCTTGGCTTTCAATTCACCGTCAAACTTGCGCCACATTTCTGCAAGCACGAGTAGAGCTCGCGCTATGGTCAAGGACTCAATTATCTGCATATGTTCGTACCGGTCGATGATCTTTTCTACCTGAGTGATTATCTGCCGCTTAACGTCTTTGGATTCTGTCACCATGAAGTTCTCATAGTGAATGTCAATCATTTCGGGAAATATACGATCAACAAGCCACAAGCTCACACGGTTTTCCACAAGACGTGTTATCAATCTATCGATTTCACATTCTGCCATTTTCGTGGCACGTGCGTCTGCTCTGTATACCAACGCCAGTTCAAACTGCGTCGCTACCGAGTGACCAATGTCCCGTGTTTGCCAGTATTCAACAGCCTCTTCGAGAATCTGAATTGCAAAGTCAACACGCCGGGTTTCGACTGCCGCTCTTCTTAAGGAGTCCTTCTTATCCGTGAAATTATCGGACCGGTGCCAAAGCCACTCGGATCTGATCTTCGGTCGTTGACGACGCACCGCTTGGATCACTCTTGTCCACTCGCCCTTCTTGGTATGGATGTCGACAATGGTCTTCAGAAACTCTAACAGTTCATCGGTGTATTCTAAATCTTCACCTAAGGCTTCTTCGCAGGTTTCAATAGCCTCCGTATCTGATCCAAGCTGTGTCAAGGCTTGTGATTTGAGAAGATAAGCTTGGATACACCGTTCATTGCGGAGCTCCGAGCCAAGGGCACCTTTCTCTTCATTCCTTTCAATTAGGGCCTTGTCAGCGAAACGCACAACATTCATCCAATTGGCCTTCTTTTCTTCTTCATCCGAGGTTGAAGAAGTTTCAAGCAATTTCCGATAGTACTCTGCCATTCCCAAGTAGGAATAGAATTTCTCGGGCCCTAGAGTTGTTGTTTCGGTCAAGTTTGTTTGATACAGCTCGACACATAGTTGCCGGGTTTCGTCGGTGGGCTCGTTATGAAGAACTAGAGCTGCCGCGATACGACATCGAGCGACTTCCACGGGATTTTTGTAGACTTCATTTTTGCCGTACTCAATCATTGCTTTAGCTATGGTGGTAGTCACTGTAGGAGTATACGAACGTGAAAGCGCGTCTTCGGGATCTAATTTCCCAGTCTTTCTGAGGTCAGTAGTTTTCTTAATATGATCATAAACAAACCGAGCGGAGGGTTTCAACCATACCAGCCACAAAGCTCGACAGATGAAGTTGTAGGAGATCTTAGCTTCTCGATATGTCATTTTTTCTGTCCATCTCGCAAGATGTCCTCGAGCTAAATTTTCCAACACGGTCCGTGGATCCTTGAGCAATTTGTCAATTCCTTCCTGTGCTCTGGACGAGAGCTTTTCTTCATTATGAAAGCTCATCTTTCTCGCCCACGAAAGCAGTAGGTTGAGGTTGCGGTAGCTTCGATCCTCGTAAGATTCCGTAGACATGGCATAAATGCCAAACTCAACATCTTGAATTTCGTTTTTCCGACTTTGAATGTCCTCGAAAACGCGAGACACGTCATTGTCATTATACAATATCCGCATCAAAGCCTCAACAACCTGGGCTCCCTGCTGAGGGGTGGTGTTCTTCACGCTGATATCATCTAGGTGAGCTATTAGCCATTCCGCAGCGTATTCTTGAAGACTGTCGCGACTTGATGCTCCTTGAGGTAACTGGTCGCAAAGGATGCCGACAAGTTTCAAGAAAATATCCACTTGTGCCTTGACTGGGTCTCGGATCATATTGTTGCTTGACTGCTCCAAATAATCTTTGAACGCTGGCTGGCGAAAGCGGACTTGCTTTTGCTTGTTCTTCTCGGCCCTTAGTTTTGCTGCAATTGCATCCGTATTCTCATTTTCCGTCTCGTTATCAGGTAGAGTATTCTTTTCTTCTGAACTTGTCGATCCATAATTGTCCGTATAAAGCAAGCTTTTCCACGCGTTGTCAGCGACACTTATCACCATACCGCATTCATCCTCTCGAGGGTCTCACTATACCTTGACAGCCTCCCTTGAATCTCATCACAAACATCAAAATTAGTGATCGTTGTCTCTTGTTCGAGAAGCTGCTCAAGCTCATACACTTTCAAAGGTTCTTTAGCGAATGTACATAGAGCAAATATCTTCTCGACGATTTCGCGATCTCTTGGGCTCCTCTTTGCGCAAACTGTGTCGATCATAGCAGTATACAAGCCATGCTGACCTTTCACATGATCGAGTTTCATCAATGCAGACGCGTCTCCGTCACATTGTTCGAGCATCGTCAGTGTAAGATCCACCGACGACATGACTCCTAACGCGTTGTCAGTTTGGAATCAAAAAGCCAGCCAAAGGGCCAAAGAAAAGGGAACCAGATATTAGACTTCGCTTATTCTCCTTGTCCCAAACAACAAGTTCAAACAAGAGACAATCAATTTACGGTTTCTGACTTACTTTCCGGACTATCGAGAAGCCTGCCTTTGATAGTTTCCTTGGTAGAATCTTTGAAGCCTTTCAGAACCTCTGACCCGTTGAAATGCCAATCAATAAGTTTTGCAAAATCACTGGTAGATCGCGTCTTCTCAAATAGATCAATCTTTGGACAGTCTGTATACTTCGATATTGGGCCATAGATATCTTCATCTGGAGATCCTGTCATCAGAATCCGGATTCCGTCCTTGTCGGAGTTCAAGGTCTGGAAAAGACGCAGCATTGCTTCGCGATCAGCAGTGTCCATTAACTCCACGCCATCGAGGATAATATAGACAATGCGGGATGTATCTGGCGTCTTCTCAAATTTTTTGACCAAAAGTTTCTCCCACATGAAGTTGACCTTCTTCTCGTTATCCTCCTCCTTTGCGATCTTGGATGCGACTAGGTCTTTTGCAATCGAGTCACCTAGCTTGCTATCACTATCCGCGATTTGCACCAGGATATAGGCCAATACATTTCGAAATAATTGCGAGTCTCGTCTTCCAGGCTCGAAAGGAAAGTAAGTCACTATAGTCGTTTGTCGTGGATTGTTCTTGCCTCCCTCTATTCTATTCTTCTTGGCCTTTTCCTGAATCGAGGCGAAACAGCGGTAGGAAAAGAATGTCTTTCCGGTCCCGGTTGCACCAGAAACATAGATGACGGGGGTCTTGTGTCCACTCACCCAAGACTTGTACGCCGGCTCATTCTCTATCCAAGAGAATGTACCAGGGACCAAGTGCGCTTTTAAGAAATCCATATGCATCTGAATCGGAACTATGATATCAGGATCAAGATCCTTGTTATCCTTCAAGGTCTTGGTAATCTTCTCCAAGGAAGTGGACTTTCCCCAAAGAGCTTGCAGATCAGAAGGCTTGATTTTCTCATGCTGTAGCAAGTCGAGAAAGCTGGCTGGAAGATCTTCGATTTTGGTGTCCAGACCCTTCACCGCATCGAGGATTTGGAATGGTATTGTCGCGCGAAATACCATTATGTTCATTTTCACCTTCTCGCATCGGGCCATGATTTTCTTGTTTCTGCCGTTTACAAGAGCATGAATGTAAAGTCCTGTCTAATCTTTAGTTGTTTGACATAGAACCATAGAACGAAAACGGGGTGACAAAAGCTTCCATACGTTTTCTCCGATACTCATTGAATAACTTGCCACTAAATAAACAGAAATCAAGCATAGCAATGAATATATCCATCAATCTATTGAGAAAGTTCGATTCACGAAACTTTCGTGCTTTGAGATCGCCGATATCAAGCAGCGCATTGTGGAGTTCGACAAAGGTGGATTCAATCAGGTCGAAGTCTTCACTCACGTTTCTTGCGGCCTATTGGAAATCCTTAATAGGAGATCGCTTGACCAAGGGAGAAGGAACTTACTTGTATCATATATAAGACCGAGCCGGCTACGATCTGCGCAGGTGCTGCATACTACTCGAGGAGAAATTGTCAATGAGTAAGAACAAGAAGGAATCAAGGATCAAAACTGATGGCCTTACAGTTCCAGATACATGATCTTTGAAGAATGATACACCCGAATACGTCCAGTCCAAACATCCAGATACAGCTTGAATCACCTTCGTTTTCCGTTCTTCGGGATGCCGCGACTTTGCGAATAGCTCCGACGCCTTCTGGAGACGTCGCTCTGGTTGCTGGAGATCCTCGGACTCGCTTTCTGAAATAGCTGCAATGTCAACACCATTTTCCTTTTGTACCTTGTTCACAGCTTCTTTCCACAAGTCACCAAGATCTTTCGTGTCTTTCTGCTCTGGAGAGGTTTCCGCGTCCGGGACTGGAACCGGAGGTATGGCCTGTTTTGCAACATTCTGTTTGTCGCTCATGTTTCTACAATCGCATCTAGTCTTTTGGGCCTGACATTCACAGCTTCTGCAGCTTGAAATGGGGCGTGTAGAGAATGAAAAGAGTGGACCTCAGCTCTGGAAGAACGCCGGGAAGCTGTGCTTTTTGTAATGTGCCTTCAGAAGGCTATGAAAGTACACTACTCCACACATTGCGCTGCGCCAATCCCTTCTGGTTTAAAATGCCGAGCTTGTAGGCCCTAAATTCAGAATTGGCATGCGGCTGAGAGGGGCCAGTGTGGTCGTAAGTTAGTAGCTAATCTAAAGTGTTCGAGAGCGCATCTAGATTGGCTGGGAGAGTTGGCTAAAAGGCACGGCTGATAAACACGAGCGTCGCTGACTGTACTAACTTGCCCACCGTTGTCAATTGTCAAATGACTTGTGCAACTTGAACTGCAAATATTGCAGATCTCGCAAGTAATACTCTAGCTTCGCGTGGAATCAACTCATTGCAAATTGATAACTTTCCAGAGAATGAGAGCATAAATCCCGTCGGACCCACTCCGCTTCGAGTACTTCACCAACAATTCACGGCTAGCGCCCTCACTAGTCAGCTTGTCAGGGGTTATCTACTCCGTAGTTCGTACTCATGTTGAAGAATTGGTATTTCTAGACCCTGAGATAAGGTGGAGTATGACTAGACGATTCTCAATACTAGTCGGTGGTGCTTAAAACTGTCCTCGAGATGCAATTTGTTGCGGATTTGATTGCCTCTACCTGATAAGGCTCCTGTAGGCCTGTGTCCGCCGTATTTTCTTGAGATAATTCTATGCGTTTTGGACGAATTCGGTAATAGAGGCGTACTGGCGTTGGAAAGTACGGGCCAAAAGTAAACAGGGTTGGCGATTCAAAGAGAGACAGACGCCCGTCACCATAGTTAGCTATCCCACCAAAAGAGACGCAGATAACATCCAAGTAGTATGGTGACTCTCACGGCGCTCTTGTTTTATCGGCTCGAGAATGGCTTGTAGATGGAGACTCTTTGTATGTTCTCCATCTTACGGTTGTTGATTTGTTCATCTCGGAAGGGTAGAAGTCCGGGATAGTATAAGCCTGGCGAAGCCTAGAGCTCTCCCTTAACATTCGGCCACACCATTTGCTTGACTTTTCCCTCATTCTCCTAGACCCTTCATTAACCAGTCGTCGTATAAGAGTTCCAGAGCTGTCGGCCGGTCCTCAGGATTCCACTGTAAGGCCATCCGGAGCCACCGCAAAAATCCTTCTTAATCTTCTCCTTCAACCTTCTCCGCCAGATTTTCCAAAGTAATGTCTGGAATCGGGGCTGCTTCCTTCCAGATGCCCGACTCATCCCAAAAGACTGAGCTTAGATGCCTGTGTTCCCGGAACTCGGGTGGCGGAGGGCCTAGCAGGGCAATCAGTTCTGCCATATGGACCCGGTCATCAAATATGCCATTTGAGTTTTTGCCATTGATAAGAGAACGAGAATTAACGATATCCCAGGCCTACATTTGCCAACATATTAGTATTTCCAAGTAAAGTCAAAGTCGGAATATTTCCACTCACGACCATGGCAACATTCCAGATATCCACCTTGTAACCCCAGTTCGATCTCAAAATCACTTCAGGAGCTCGATAAACGTTCGGCATGATATCACCATTGTGATCTTTGTCGCCCAATCGAGCTTCCCCAAAATCAGTAAGAATTGGAAGCCCGCCTCGTGGAAGAAAACCTAAAGACTTGTAGATTGTTCGGTCTTTGAGCATCTTTCTGGGCGATGGTTCTGTGACTTCAGCTTCTTCGAATCGGGCCAGATAGCTTGTCTCTGGTCCGGGAAGAAGTAGGTTCTTCAGCTGAAGATCTGCGACAGCGTTAGGTCCATATATTATAAGCCCTTCAGGGGGTTAAGCAAATTACCGGTATGGATGATATGACACTCCGAATGCAGGAAATCCAACGCGACAAGTAGTTGTCGAATACCTGGCTTCATGTCATCCAAGATCATTACCTGTCCAGGAGACATCTTCACCAGAACATCTGCACTCATCCCGAGAGGCTCGTGAACAAGACAGACATGACTGCCATGGGGGCCCTGAATATAAAAATGGTCGAGGAGTTTACGAATGAAGTTTCTGCCAGGGTGTTTGGTTGCATTCGAATCTATGTGCTCGTAGATATGTAACTCTCGCTCGTGGTCCCGGTCGCCTGTGACGTAGACTTTCAGAGCAACATACGTTGATGCGCTGGTTGTATACCATGTTGTTAATAATCATAATTATCTAAGCAACTTAATCGCACCTACATCAAGTCTTTCGCAAGCCAGACTGTGGAAGTTACTCCGTACCCTAGTTTGGCAAGTGTTTGATACCGATCGTTGAGTATCTCGCCCTGGCTAACTGGGTAGTATTTCTCGGGCTGGTACGTCGGCAGTGTCTCCTCCTCGAGCTCGATGGACTGGTCTAGTAATTCGAATCCGGAGGCGGGAAACACTCGCGGGGTGCATGTCCACTGCGATGAAGACACGACTGTTCGACGCGGCACAACTGTGGTTCTCGGAAAGGAAACTTGTTGACAGCAAGAAGCAGAGCGCACAGATGTGCGAGCACCGGGAATAAAATGAGTCCAAGTGTTTCGAGCCGCTCGCTGCATGATGAACTTGAGCGCAGAAGCGCGCAGCAGATAAAGCAAAGGATGGATTTGGGGGGATAAATGAGTCCATTCAACAGTAATTTAACCTCAGGGAATTATTTATCATTAAGTAATCCACTTTCCTGGCATTCGTGTCAGAAGTAGCATTATCTTGACTTTGCCCATCTATCACCACTTACCTATCCCTTGTTGCCTCACATACACAAGTTCAAAATGACAAATAACCACAGTTGACTGCCATCCACAGCCACAGCGATGTCATCGATATCTAGAGGGTGTAAGTAGGAGCTTGCACAATTGAATCTCAATCAACCGATTCGAAAATAGGGGACTGCGTCACGTGCGCGGCATCCAAACTTGATCGGAAATGCTCCGCGTCTGTACACAAATCCAACCAAACAAACAAACAACACAACTGCATAACAACATCAACAACAATATACGTCACGATGGATAATGAGACAATTGCAAATGTTGACAGCTCTCTGGAAGCACTGGATTCTGAGATTACTAAAATTCGCGAAACCAGTATGTCCCCACCAAAGGGAAGAAACCGTCGTCAACAACGATGACCATGATCAGCTAATCAATTTACAATCTCACAGTCAGAGACTTCCAAGATAGACGGCGTTTGCTGTCCGCTAGCTTACTGTCATCCGACTATATTCGTCGAGAAATTGAGCAAAACAACAACAGAGCCAGAAGTAGCGCGACAACGGGTATCGCGCGAAAAGAAGTTACAACCTTGATGGGCGATGCTCTTAAACACCGCGATACGAACTATCATCGGTTAGCATTTTCGACAACGCTATTTCCCTGGAAAGACCCAAATCCGTACAGTGAATCGCCGAATCTTCTAGGTTTAAGGATTGATGTTTGCGAGCGCAATGGCACATTCGCCAAACCATACTATGTTCTCTTGCGCAAGGAAAAGGAGATCGGCGGCGCGTCGTCATCAACGCTACAACCAGGGAAACGGTCGTCGGTCATGTTTGCTATATACCGACATACTATTCCGCCGTTCATACCTATGGACAAATTAGCGCATCGATATCTCCCCCAGCCCAGAACTTTCAGGAGGCAAGGCGACGCCGAGGATGAGACCGAGGCATTGAAGGCCAAGATGAAGACGAAAAAACAAGACCTAAATTCATTTGCGCGACATCTGCGGAAAGAATTAGCCGCGTGGTATGCCCGACGCGATTCTATTTCATGGCTTCAGGAACAATTGGGCGTTACAGACGTTGGTCATGAAGGGAACGATGGAAGTAGTTCGACTGAAGAGGACAAAGCGAGAAGACAGCGGACAAAGTCCGCCGGGCCTCTTGCGTCACTCGCTGTCACCTCTCTCGAAGCTCGATATGTGAGAATAGAGTGGACGGACGGCAGAGTAGGCCGATTCAAGCTCTCCAACTCAGGGCTTGTGGAACGCGCAGTTGTCATTGGTGACAAAGGCCGAGATAAACAAACGGAGTTAACCTTGATGGGCGGCGATAGGCGAGTGGAGTCTCTAGTTGATCGATTGTCGACTGTCTGACTAACATCAGAGTGGTCTGGCCCAATTTTACAAAGCCTGAACATGTCCAAAGTCAAATCTGTATTCATGCAAATCATGGTCATTATGCTGTACATAAGCGAAGCAAAGTAGTCTTGGGGTGTGAGGGTATAGATGGGTATCAAAATGCACGTAATTATATGAATACCTAGGAAGTAAAAGCAATACATGAAAAAAACAAACATCTGCCGCCCAGGGTATATTGTGATATATGAAACAAGATAAATGAAACAAGATAATTGGATAGATGTAAAGCGCATGCAGAATTCGAAACAGAGAACCAACTGTATACTGATCGCTTGCATGACCCTCTATTTCATGACTCTTTCGTGGCAGATGCAAATGGATCCTTCGAAATGGGTATCTCAAACTCCAAAACTTCACGATCATTATTGGTATGGTGATCGCCATCGACATTATCATCATCATCATCAGGGACGCTGAAAGAAATATTCGGTAACGGCCCATACGGTAATCCGCATTGATCCTCGAGCCTTTTACGCAATATCGCCTCTTCGATATTCCATCTCCGCCGGAGTCGATTCTTTTTGGTCTCGAAGGCTTGTATCAATTTTTGCTCTGCACGTTGATGGTCGCGTTCGAGCTCGACGATGGCTTCTGCGTTCTTGCTGATCAAGGTCTCGAGTTCTTTCTCAAGTCGAGCTGTTGTCTCTTGTAATTGTTGCTCTTGCCGCTCCCGGAGCACCTTGATGCGTGCTTCGTGCAGTCGATCCATGGAATCCCGATCTAGGTACTCTTGGGCCAGTTGTTCTTTCTGCCGGCGAGTGACCGTCCGTAGTGTTTGTTGTTGAGTACCATTCGAGTTGGGTTCAAAGAATCCAGATTCGGACCCTGAAAGATGAGGTGATTGTGGAGGACTGGAGGTGTTGACGTATCCCTCCATATACTTGATCCGGGTCTGTGAGTTTCGTTTTGATCTTTCGAATTCCTTAATCTGGTCGATTTCTACTGAGAGTTGACGTTCCTCCATTCGTGCAAGGAAATCAGTGTTCTACAAAGAGGTTAGCTGAAGCGAAGAGATTAGGACTGTCTGATGTCCTCTCTCTACTTACCCATTCCTTCTTCGTCTTTTGAACCTTGTCATTGCTCAACCTTTTCTCTGCAACTACAGCCAAATGCGCTTCTTTTAATGAGTCCAACAACTCAGTTCGTAACTGTAAAAATCGTGACCTTTCTGCTTTATGCTTCTCAAGTAACGCTTTCAATTGCGTATCTTCCTTAGTCCTCTTTATAGCTGCTTCGTCGAACACCGGTACTTCAACCTGCAGCGTCCCATGTCCTTGCGACTCTCCCGGGCGCGCGTTCTCGACTATTTTGACAGGTTCTGTCTCCACAATGACTGTATTCGCTCCCCCGCCTTCATTTTTCTTCAAACTTATATGCGCATTTGGAGGTAAATTGACGGAGGATGGGGTACGTCGTTTCCGAAACGGCCGGCCAATTGCATTGATAAAACTCGAGCGTTTCCGATCAGAAAACCCTAATAGACTGGAGCTTGCGCTTGTCGAAGCGGGCGACTTTGGCGAACAAACCTGTTGCGGTGATTGCGCCCATGAAGGGCGCTCATGAGGAGCCGAATGTGGCGGAATGATTTTGACATCGCATGAACTTATTGACGTTGGCCGAGTCGATAGAGAGTCAATAGATGGCAGCCTGCCAGAGTGATCGCGGTCGGATACAGTCGTCTCCGATAATGAACTAGCAAGCTGATCAACGGATGCGACGCTCGATCTAACAAGATCCGCAAATGACCGAGGGTGGGTAAATGACGGTCGATTCCGTGTCAGCCCAGCAGACGATGATGAAGCAGATGATGGTGCAGGTATAGTAAAATCCAAAATCCCAGCATTGATGGTTGCGGCTAGCGAAGCTGCGATTTGAATATCGGGTATTTTTAACCCGAGTTCGGAGGCTTCGGCGACGAGTTGCTCTTCCAAATTGTCTTCTGTTTCGGCTTCTTCGAGTCGGAGGACCTCGTTCCGATAGCGAGATTCATCCATCGATGACAAGGACATTGACGTTGCCCTTTTTGTCGCCATCTCTGGATGAACCTGCCAGCTTTGCCGTCGCCTCCTTTTGCGTCCTGGTCCGAGAGAAAAATAAAATAAAGAGAAGAGAAGAAGATATTGAAACAAATGAAAAAGTATGCAACTGATTTGAACGGTGGGCCCCTCCTCCCCTGAACGAGGGAGGACTGTCCCAATCGGGGTTTTTGCGCGTCAATTCGTTACAGAAAAATGCAAGGAAGGTCGGTCTGCCCCACTGATGAGTGGGTGGCATCATAGCATCAAGGCTGAAGACAAACCCACCGCGAATGAAACCTGTCGGGGCTGCCCACTAGGAACCGTCGTCGAACCGAACGCTATGCGGTCAGCATGCGCAACACAAGACAAGGATAAACTAGACATCGACGAGAACAAAAAGGCGCTGTTAAAGTTCTTCTCTTTTCGTCTGTACACATACAAAATCGAAAAGATGATCAGAAAAATTACACGGCGAGGGCTCCTACGTCAGATCCGAGTCCCCCGCTGTTGTCACCGCTATTCAAAGCGCTTTGCCCACTTCGAAATTTTGATCTGCCCATGTGACCCATCACCCGATATTTTCCTTTGCTGAAATAAAGAAACACGCGGCACGGCATAGTGTGGGTAGATTTTATGGAGTAGATGCTCGAAATAATCCACACCGTAATGATGTTCAGAGAGCGTCTGGAGATCAGGGGTTCGACGCACGTAATACTAGCCCAGACAATCCAATACAATGCGCTTTAATCCTCTCAGTCCGGATTCGGATGGAGCGGAACGAAATGTGGTTCGCATTGCCTTTTCTACCACGTGGCCTGGAAGCGGTCCGATCCGCTATTCCAGATCGGATCAATGTTTATTTTGTTGCCTCGTTTAAAACAGAGGAAGAGAAGACTTCGAACTGCAATAGTGACGGATGGATACCAATCAATCTGATTCTACGATGTACGTACGTCAAAGGACTGACAAGAACATAAGTGGAGTCATACAACCCCATCTCTAGTACGAGGCCAATATACATTGCGTGTATCCGAACTTTCATTGAAAAGGAACGCCGACCTGGAGGGACCCAAAGCTTTAACAAGGGTGAGACTGCTTTATTTTCTGTGACTTGTGCGTATCCGTCGCGAATCACATAAGTGGTTTGAAAGATAGGTATAGTTTTCTTTCCTTCCCAGGTAACGTTCGACACTGGTCGTAATCACGTCTCTCAACTCGTTACTCAAAGTAATTTATGACAGGCCTTTAAATTGTCGCCAAAATACGATTTTCAAGGCTGTATTTCTCACCGTGATCGAAAAGTCCCAAGGTTATATGCAGACACCCGAACTGACAAATCTGAGCCATTGAACCACCCTTATAGCGATAATAGTATATACCTCAATCGTCAGCGAATCCCGACAATTTTCAAATGTTGTTACAGGTGATCGTGCTCTCCATCCTAGTGTCAATTCTTCGTTCAGGTCATGTAGGGATGTCCCCTTAGGTAATTGCATGGATACCCCTTGTCGAATATACCCGGCAAAGTGGCACGTTATCATTTGTACGACAAGCCGCTGCCGAAGTTCCCGTACCACGCTGTTATGGGCCTAGCAAGGATATGGCTTGATGAATCATGACTAGCTGATGTTTGATGGGCTGCTGCATAACATGATATAATTACATGTTATCTAGTTCCAAGGTTTGGAGTACAAAAGCTGTAGTCCGAGGGGTAAACATGTTGTCGTAAGCTTCACAGAAATGAGAAAATAGTAGTGAAGGAAATGATCACAAGCAGCTACTCCAGCCTGATAGCAAAAACAAATCTAATCGATACAACAGACAGAATCTTCTTCCCGATCAATATCTCATATTGGCTATACAACGATAAATTACAAAATAAAACTACTGCTACTTCCCGATTAAAGTTGCGTATAAGATATCCCGGCTACATGACAGACTGGCTTAAAATTCGCATCAGTGAAAGCGCACATTGCTAATCTTCCCTCTGTTGTTTCCAATCTGAAAGCCCGAGTTAGTTCCCTGAAAGACAACACTGTTGTTGTAGGTCGTGGTTGACTCAATGACCTTTGTAACCGTCTTACTGAGCATATTGTCTTGACCGTCAGCAGCATCTTTCAGCAGCGAGAGCGCGTTCTCGTTTTTGTTCATTTCCGCAACCTCATCATCGCAAAGCTTTTGTTGGGTTTCTTGGACAGCTGGGAAGAGATCTACCAAGTCATTGACTGAGTCACTGATATCCTCGATCAGTCGCGTGAAATTCTTCTCTTCATAGAGGATGAGTTCAATCTGCTCCTCGGGTTGTTCCTCCGCCTCGCCTTGTCTTGCTCTGACAATTGTATCCATCTTCTGATGAAGCGAGGCGGCAGCTTCGTCTAATTCCTTTGCGGGATCCAGCACACCGGAAGAAGAAGGATTGCGCTTCTTAAGCCGACTCGAAGTTCTCTCAGCATCCTCAAAGCTCTCCATAATCCTGCTCAGAAGCTCTTTCACCATCGGAAGATCTTCATCAGAAATCTTCATATTTTCGATGGATTGGACATTGTCTAGGTCTCTCAGTCCGACAGCCTGACTCCAGCGTGTCAGTCGCAGCCGGACCACACCCAGCTTCAGCACGCTGTTCTGAAAGCTTTTACCAAAGTTTTGGCCCATTTGGATAGATCCAAAATACCCAACGATACTGTTGAGCATTTGGGACTGTTGAGCCATTCCTCGCAACGTTTCTTGTTGCATGTCTGTCATACTGTCCTGCTTTGATGCAAGCTCCCGATTCTGTTCAATGATTGTCTCTGTGTTGGATTCGATAGTCCTTGTCCGCTCGTCGATGAGATTCGCGTTCGAGACTAGGAACTCGATACTCCCGTTCATGCTCTGGACAACCTCGTCTATGATTTGGACGGTTCTCAGAGTAGTGAGGCCGACGGCCTCACTCAGCTCGTTGATGGCCTCCTCCAGAACCCGGGTAGCTCCGGTCAGTTCGCCGTCAGTGCCGTTCATCAGGTTATCGAACCACTTCTCTAGTCAAACTATTAGCCATGCTCAAGTAGACGAGGTAAGAAGCATATCCATTTGACCCGGGCAAGCTTACTCATTCGTTTCTCTGCACTATACTTTTGTGCAATTGCGCAAATCTTCAGAATACTTGAGAACACGCGTGACACGCAGCGCTGAAACTGAGGTAGATCCGGCATTTTCTGGTCAATGATAGACATCCTGTCCAAGAATCGGTGCGTGAATTCGAAAAATCCCATGATTTTGTCGTAGTCGGCCGAGACATCAGCGAATGACTATATGCATCAACAAAATGATCGTTTTTTTTTTCTTTTCAGCTTCTCGTACCTTCATAACCTGCCCAAAGGCCGAAAATATCAAATTTGCTGGCATAGCTGGCGGAAATGCCTACACAAGGAGGTTTAGTTCTATCTATGTTCTGTCGGGTCTCAAACCCTACCGAGGCCGCATTTCCAACTGTCTGTATCGTATTGACAATGGTTTGGATCAACCACATATTGTTTTTGAGTGCCGTCCGCACTTTGGCGACTTTACTTTTGTCATCACGAAAGCTTTTGAACTTGTTTGAGAGGTCTTCGGTGCCTCCGATGACTTCTTCCATGCTCCTGAATTGACCCAGTTGAAGGCTTTTCCCGGTTGTTTTCTCGTAGTCTTCTACCGCTGCCTGCCATAACTGGGATAGGTCTGATGCCGGTTGAGTAGTCATGGTTTGTACAGACATATTTGATTTGTGATAGAGGCTTTGAGGAGAAAATAGAGGACCTCAATTTTGGATTGAAGTGTAAGAAAGTTGATTCGGACGTGCTGATTGTCTCAGAACTTGCCTTTGTATGGACAGGTTGGAGTACTACGTGTGTACCATAGTCCCCTCTGGGTAACTAGACCACTGCGGCAAATTGGTAAATATTTCTTCATTTACTCTGTTTGTTCACATGCCCGGGAGTTCATAATTTGACTTTCCGACTTACATCCACGCTCGCTGGGACAAACTGGTGGCGTAGCTGAAGGAGTCGCAATATCATCCGCGAACGACATGTATGTATACCACCTTTGTGTTCCGAAATATCAGCCGGCTCTATCAGGCCGCGTCACAGCACCATGAAGCAAGATCCAATGAAAGGCTTGCACGTACATTCAAGCAATGCGAACCATGTCGATGTGAGAATCCGAGTGGCTCCTGATCTACATGGGTTTTACACAGCCAGGTTGTGTGTAACCATGCAAGTGGCCGGAATAGAGTAGTATCTTCATATCTGCTGCATATTATTTATTGTCCTGTCTAGCTAATATTTCCAAGGCTTTCTGTTCTGCGAATGGCTGGCTACAGTATATACTGCATGAACGTGAACGGCTATTATTGCCCGGGTTTGAAATTGAGAAAATGCGGGCTAAGTGTATTCATGTTGGCCGAAGAGGTCAAGGTCACCTGCGTTGATACTCTCTTGTAAATCTCTATACACGGGTTCTCGAAAGTGTGAAAAGAGGAAGATAGTTTAAAGGCCATCTGGCTGAAATTATGTGGCCTACTAAAAAAGCGTCAATGCGTGAACACATTGTCTAAATCAAGCGCTGTGGGAATCCTGCCCCAATCAACAGGCGAGATTAAGTACGCTTATTACTCAAGTAGTCGCACCCATTTACGCTGAGTAAGTACCTGGGCATTGATCGATATCAAGCACCTGGAGAAGACAAGAGGAGAAAGTGAACTATAGTTGATGCTATCTGAAAGATGACAAGATAACGACAATGACACAAGGACCTTAAAGATGAATAACATGGCCAAATCCCTTCCATTCCAATCCTATTTACCTCGCACCAAAAGTAAATCCAGTCTGATTACCCGTATTCTGCCCAAGCTGGTAACCGTAGTTGGTTGATCCAGAAAAGGAGGCATTGGAGATATTATTCGTTGTTCCTTTCTCCTCAGGCTCAGGAAGATCTTCCACCCAGTCTAAAAGAACCCTAGACACATTCTTGAAATCCTTGTCCTTCTCGCTCTCAAACCGGCTCATCTGGTGGTGGTTGCCTTTAAGCATTGTAGGATCCGGGGAATCTCCGGGTAGCTTTGCCACGGATTCTTCCACGATCTCGGTCTCCTCCTGATCATTGATATTCACAGGCGATCCCTCATAAAAGCTCTCCACATTGATGGGGTTTGCTTGTATGAATTCAGCAAATGCCTGCGGAATCGCCAAAACATGTTTCGATTTAGCCCGCAAGTCGGAGTCACTTGGAACATCTTCCTGAGCCAACTGGAAAAATTTCTTCGCCTCGGACAACGTTCCGGACTGGTAGTGGGGTGTTCCAAGCAGCAAAAGGCCCACGGCACAGTTGACGAGCTGTCTCTTCTTCTCGTTCTTGCTCGCTCTCATAAGGGCCTAAAGTACCGGCTCTGCGGTCAACTGATGTTCTCGATATGTAATGCTCGGTCTAGGAGAAAAACGTACATTTTCAACAACCAATCCCCCAAGACAGTGTGCGATAAAGATCAAGGGTCTCTCCGCCTGTGTTTTGAACATCCAATAAATCAGTATCTTAGTCAACTCGTAGATTGAGGTATCGGATTTGCCAACCTTTTCGCCACGGCGCTCATCCAACAGCGAGTTCACCAGGTCATCCGAGTCACTAGAGATCAAGTCACGCTTATTCCAGAATACGTCCAGGGTTGGATCTTCGTCATATTCAAAGGTCAAGATGCGTGCCTTGGGAATCTGTGCAGCGAGAAGCTTTTCCGGCCAAAAAGTGGAATTCTCAGCGGACGTCCAGTTTTTTTGGTCTACCTTCAAACCAGGGACAAGAACGATGCTGTATTTATCAAATATCAGTCAGTGTCAGAAATTACAGGAAGACAGGAGACTATCATACTCTAGCCTGGCGTCTGAAGGGTCCTTGATGGTATTGATAGACATCTTGAAAGGCTTGAAAATTCGTAGGGATACGATATTTGAATGAGGTTTGAGATCCTTACCAACTTCACAGTGGTTTTATACCGCTAAAATTAACTAAGTAAATGGAGAAAAGATGGAGTTTAAAAGGGCGAAGGCCCTGTATGGTACTTTGCTGTAATACTCCGGCTTGTGAATTATGCAGATCCACCCCCCTTTCCCGTCAAGCGATTATTATGTGGATGCAGCCCTTGGAAATCTCTATATAATACCTAGGTAGATTTGGGACTCCAGTGAGGATGCCCGTCATAGCCTATAGATGCTGGGTATGGAAATAAACTCTGTACATTATTACCTAGGTACCCTAATAGTTCACACAGCACAAGACATATAAACACCGACTAGCTATCTGTGCCAATGTCTTCCGAGCGTGAAGCATGCAGGTAGGTGCAGGTAGATCCATACTAATGCAGATTTCCGAGAAGTGAAAGAATGTCTTCTTAATCCGAGTCTATCAAATGCATCTACTGGATCACCAGACTAAGGAAGACAAATGAAAAGAATCCGTATCTGCAGCGGGCTGTGAGAGACCGGCCAGTCTGGCTGGCGAAGACTCACGGAGAGCCTACATAACGTACTGCAGAGGCTTTGTGTCACATTAGAATCAAATCAAATAATCTTCCAGACACCCATCGCTTAAGAGAACTGAGAGGGGTAGGTCATGCTTGATTGAACGACATTGGGTTGGACGACATTGGATATGATCCTCATATGAGGCGTTGCTTTCACGAGCTGAACGGGAGGGGTAGTTCCGTTGGAGAGGCTTCACGCGTGTCGTTGCTTTCGGGGCTAAATTGAGGATTCAGTCTAGACGATGAGACGCCCTCCGGTAGCCCCTGATGGACTCTGGCAATTATGAAGTAAATCGATCAGCTTTGCGGTAATACTCTGTTCACTCATTCTCTCGCCATACACGGCTCGAAACGAAGGAATCCCTTTGCAAAAATGAGACGGTTAGCTTCAAAGGCAGATGTCAGTAAGAAGGGACTCAAATACTAGACAAATAAACAGAAACATTATGGTTCGCTAACACCAGTAGAAGCCGGCACCGGCGCCATCCGCGGACTTCTCCCAGTCCGAGAACAAAGGACTCCAGATGGGTCAGAATTATGGCAATATAGAGGCTTCGTTCTATAGCGATTCCATTCAAGGAATTAACATTGCTGCAGGAGCCTCCATATACATGGGTATGGGAAATGAGATAGATAACCCCCCCAACCTGCCCAAGAAAATTGACCGACAGAAGGCTAACAGACTTCATTGAAATCCTTAGGTGAGAAGAGGAGTGTTGAAGATAAACTACTCGACGTCCTTATTGCAGGCGATGGCAAAGATAGATGCGACATCGGCCGACCCGAGCCGGGAACGTGCGAATGGATCTTCGAGCACGAGGCCTTTCGTGGCTGGATTGCGACGGATACTGCGGTACACACGCCGCTGTACATCCAGGGAATTCCCGGAAGCGGCAAAAGCGTCTTGCTGAAGTTCCTTGCCAAAGAGCTCGAGAAACGCATGCGCGTGAGAACACCGTCTGGATCATCTCCAGTCGAGGAAGCGCTGCCCGTGGAGCTGGGTGTACCGGGGAAGACCATTGCGGCTGCATGTTTCTGCGACGATAAGAATGAAATGCGACGGAAGCCGGACTGGATTCTGAGGACTCTCCTCTACAAGATGTTCCAACAGAATCGGAACCTGGCGAAGTATGCACTGAAACATTTGCAGAACGCTGAGGATCTCGACAGTCCGGGAGCCGATCCGGATGAATTCCATTCGCTCGATGTCTTGCAAAAGATCCTGCAAGATATATTTCTAGATCCGGAACTAGAAGTCGTCTACTTCATCATCGATGGCTTAGATCAGTGCGGGCCTCATCTACCTGCAGTTATGCGTCTTATCAAGGACATTTCCACGAGAGTCAACAAGGAAGCCACTTCGCGAGGAGCAAATTTTAGTCTGCGCTTCATCATCTCTGACCGAGGCAGCAAGATTGTCCGTGACAAAATGCTTTCTCAATACATCATCGACATGCCCAAGGATAACAAGCGTGATATAGACAAGGTCACGGAAAAGAAGATCAAAGGCATCCAGGAATATCGCGAATTCTCTGATGATGTTCTCAACTCCACTACAGACTTGCTGAAAGAAAGCTGTAAAGGTATGTTCATGTGGCTTTCACTAGTCTTGGAGGACTTAAGTACCTGGGACGGTGCCTGGACCGAGGTGAAAGTCAAAGAGAGACTACACAGCATCCCTTCCGATGTAGCGGCGTATTACAAAACGATGCTGGAACGACAGCAACGAGATTCTGTTAGCACATTACGCACATTGTTGGCGTGGGCGTACTTCGCATGTCGGCCTCTAACGCTGCAAGAATTCAATGCGGTGCTGACTCTGCAAGAGAGGAAGACATACACCGGTGGGGCGAGCACCGATGAAGATATTGACGCATTGCGGCGCAGAATTGAAAACAATTGGAGTGCACTATTCCTTGTCCACGACGGCACAGTTCACTTGAGTCACCAGTCGGTGAAGGACTTCTTGTCGGAGGTCTTCAGTGACGACGGGGAGAAAGAATACCAAGGATATGGGATGTCCACGTCAGATGCGCATCGACAAATGGCAGCTGCTTGCTTGACGTATCTCCAAATTGCCGATGTCTATAAACGTGAAGTGCCCAAGCCTCCTGTCATAAGCAACGGTATGATAGATGAAACGCAGCTTATGACAGTAAAGGGGCAATACCTTGAAGGGTTTCCATTCTTGCAGTACGCTGTTGAGTTTTTAGGTCATCATCTTCGAGAGAGTCATATCCAAGAGGAAACTGACGTCCAAGGCATGAAGGAATTCTTCAGCGCAGACTCGGCAGCGTTATTGACCTGGGTCCGCTCATATGACTTGTTGAAGCGATGGACAGGTGGGAAATGTGAGTTTTGCTGCTAAGGTCTTGAGATTCACGAGCTGATCCGATCTTGACCGAATATTAGACTCGGGGTTCTCCAGCAGTACCAGTTTGCTCTTTGTGGCAGCACGACTCAATCTTCCTTGGCTAGCTAACCGGGCAACAACGTGGAAATCTATTGGATCTCTCCCCGTTGATGTGCGTACTCCGGATATGTCCGGTTGGAGCGCTATACACCTCGCTGCGGACTCAGGGGCGGCGGAGATGGTAGCGTGGCTCCTGGAGAATAATGCGTACGTGGATGCCGAAACAATGGGATACCCGCATCCGGGTCGTACGGCCCTACATTTTGCTGCTTCCAAACGGTCCGACGCTGGGCCTCGGATGGTTCAAAAGCTACTTGGTGGGGGTGCAAAAGCGACAGCTCAAACGAGACAAGGTGGAAATACACCTCTTCACTATGCCGTCGATGGTCGCTCCGTTGCAACTGTGCAGGCCTTACTGGAATCTGGTGCCGATGCAAATGCCACAAACGGCTCTGGCATCACCCCTCTTCACAAAGCAGTCCCTATTCCTGGACTAGAGGAAGTCGTGGAGGCACTGCTTAAGGGTGGCGCAGACCCTAACAAGAAGACCAGCATTGGCACAGTGTCCGCAGCTCGGGCATTGGCAAGTCTGAAGGCTTCTCGGAATATGTGGCAAAATCTTTATGAGGCCAATGTCTCGCAGAGCGCTCTACATATCGCAGCGAAAGCAAAGGATGCAGAACGGACTGTCGAGGTTCTCCTCAAACAAGGCGGAGCGGATCCAAACAGTCGAGATAGTGCTGGACGGACTTCACTCCACGTTGCAGTGGTGAGGACGGACGCCGAGGCCATCACAAAGCTACTGATCGATTCTAAGGCCGACGTGAACGCGCAGGATATGGATGGCAAGACACCATTGCTTGTATTCTTGACGGCGGCGGCGCTGCAAGCAAAGAATCAGCCACAGCTCCCACCAGAGCTCAACGGTCAGGCATCTCGGGAACGAGTACTCGATATTCTGTTATCGGCAGGAGCAGATCCGTCTATCGAGGCGAAAGATAAAAGTTCCCCGATCAGCTATGCCACGGAAGCACAACTGCAGTGGGCGATCGATACTTTGGAGCAGAAGCTCCGAGAGAGTGGAAACCACAACAATATCTCCAGCCAGCAGTCTAAGCCTACCAACGGCGAAAAGGGTGCGAAAAAAGGGTTTCTGGACACACAAGCATCGCGATGGATGCCCAAGAGGTCCAAGTCGTAGTAAATCAGGTCAACTCGATCTTTAGGATCAATATTCAATGTTGACGATTCCTAAATATAGGGCGCTCATAGTAAAGTCATTCCTGCTATTATCATCTTGCAAGCGTCATTGTATGTAATTCCGTCCGATTGCAGTATTAAACTTTTAGTATGAAATCTGAACCGTATACTCTAAGATATATTTTTCTATCTATAGCTTTGCCTCTATAAAAAGCGAACAAGAGCGGAAAGGGAGCCGGTAACGCCTGAATAAGGCCTGTTAAACTGAAATTATATGCACCGCGTACAGCCGGCACAAATCAATGACATGGTCAACGACAACCGGGAGGTAGAAGAAAAGGCCTGCATCAAAGACCTTTGATCGCTTTGATTATCACATGGCATGAAGTTCTCGTTTGTTCCAGTCTAGTTTCGTCACCCAGGTACACAACGTTGGAAGAATTCTATCATTCGTTGGTACTGATCTTCAGCCTGGAGAGCATTCGGGGCTGTCTCCAATCGCATCAATTATTCTGCTCCATATAGGGGCGGCATCCCTCGTATATCTCCTTAAACCCAGAATACTTAACCATCCTCCCAAACACACCCTCGTCAACTATCCTGGCAGTCTGCAGGACCCCAGCAATGAAGAAATCGGTACAAGTCGGCTGAGCACCCAACACAAATGGACCCTCGGCCTTGTTCGTTCGCATCAAATCTCCGACCGTCCGCATATCAGCGTCGATAGCTAGCCAGTTCTGCTCTTCTGTATCTGGATCCGGGAGCATGTCCTCGATCCGGCACCCTCGTGAGGCCTCGCGTGTACGTCGGAAGTACTCCTGGGAGCGAGGAGATAGAATACGTATTTCACGCGGCGTGACTGAGTCACTGAGGGTTTTGCCGACTATAGAACGTGACTTAACCTCGATCTCGCGCCCCAGTTCCGATGTTAACGGGACTGGTGGTTCTGGGTATGTTGATTCCAGAAACTGCGCGATGGCTGCGGAGTCCATAATGTACCTGTTTGTTGCTACGTGATGGATTGCGGGCACAGTGTACCTGGATTGTGACCCGTTCGCAGTTTTACCTGGGTTCACGCCGCTAATAGATATGATTAGAACGTCTAGGCGTGATGGGGAAATGGAGAGATGGTTGATACGACTTACAGCTGTTTCAGCGTAGGCTCAATGTCCGGAAATTCGAGGAATATGGTTTTGTAAGGAATGCGCTTATAGTTTAGCATGAGGCGGATACGCCAGACGGCGGGAGAGAAGCAGACGTCCTTGATGCATGCCAGGTCGTATATAACAATCTCAGGCTTGGACTCGAAGTGGGTAGCCATCTTGCGTTTACGTGACTTGGCTGATTTGAGGAAGAAGCTTTCAAGCAATGTTTCTGATGTAGGGAGACCTGTCTATAGTGTCTAATGGATAAGGTACTTATATACGTTGGCTGTGTCGCTAAGCAAGGGGTGGCTTAGGCTACAGTGAAATACGTAATTACCATCCCCGCTAAGCTGGAGGCTGTTCTCCACTTCAAGCAGATGCGTATTTTTCTTGAACCGATTGGTTTAGCTAATTATAGAATTATATGCCCCGCAATAGCTTGATCTCTATGTATTATGGACAGCCCAACAATATAAGCATAGGGGGGAAAGAGAAATAGGATCAGGACTCCCCTGGATGTTATATATGAGGCGTGACTATAGAACACTGGCTCAATCAATTGATCTTATAGGGTTTTGTGCGAGGCATGTAAGACAATTGCCCTGCTTCTCAGCCATTGCTACGAACCGACATCGAATCTACCCCTCTGATACCTTAACGCTACTCACCATGAGAAATTTCCCCTAGCTTCGAAGACCATATCGAGAGCCTATGGGGATTATAAATCTACTATTAGGTTATTTGAGCATGCAATAGAAGAAAGCAAACTTTTTCGATATTTCAATATCAATGACTCTTCAGAATAATCATAGGAACAGCCAACTGTAGTACTCAGGTCGACATCCTTTGCATTTGCATTACGGCCAGGGAAAAACCTACATGGACTAAGGGAAAAAAAACCTGGCCAAGGCATGATCACACAGAGTGTCTAATTATCTTCTTCACAACCTCTGTGCGCAGTTGTTGACACTGAATAGATCCTATAAGAGGTCAATATACGAAACGAATTGCTGTTCGTAGAACAGGGCTAGACATACATTGAGGCACTTTGTAGTTCAAGGTAACCGAGTAAAGACTGACCAACGCACTTGCACTCTCGAACTCTAGATCAAGTTGTACGGAGATTCCCTTTGGCTGGGTGTAGGCGTAGGTTGTGCATTCATCCCCTGAGAACGTTATGTAGGATGTGCTGCTGTCATTGCCCAAATTTCCCGAGAATATCTTCTTGTCGTCGTAATATACAGATACTTTTGTTATTTTTGCATCCTGGGTGGCAAATTTGACAAGAATATTGGCAAGCGTGTCTGGCTTTGTGAATGCCGGTGGGTTGTGTATTGGAACATAGACGGTCCCTTTCTTCGTATTATCATTACTTTCATCGAAACCCACCGGTCCTAGTTCTGTCTTGCCGGCAGTGTGGGAGACTTTTGTTTTTCTTGACTTGTCTGAGACAGCCGCGTTGCCATGGGAGGACACGCATTGGTACGCTATGGTCCACGCCTGCGTAGTGGTTTTAGTGTCGATGCCATCACCATCACCCCCACTGTAAGCGCGAGAGGCCATTGCTCGATGAAGAAATGTTTGTCGTTATGGGGAGGAAGTTAGGTCCTAATCAAATATATGGTTCACGAAAGTCAGGGAACCTTTCAACCTTTTTACTTCAACTGTTATGGACAGCAACCAACCTTCAGAGAAACAAATCGTGTCAATCCAATGTGAATTGAAAATTAAATAGACAGTAGTGTGATAGAAAAGAAATCACAAAAGCATACCGGAGGGCGAGGATCTCGTGGACTACTTATACCTGGATGTCTTAATACGTACTATCTCGTCCATGGATGCAGACGCTGTCTCATGCCATAGCGTCTGGTGAATGGTAGGAGGGTGATGAATGACTAGACAGGTCGCACTGAAAGACCCGAGTCCTGTATGAGCTATATACAGGGATCTTTTTTCTAACATACTTGTCGACCGTCCCAAGGCCATAGAAGCAGCACGGGCACGGCGGGATGATCTTTGATTGAGTATTTGCTAATGTGCAAACGTAAGATACCCTTAGCTTTTCTTCTATAGCCAGCAGCAAGCGAAACCCGTCTGTCTACCATTGGACGTTCTGTTAGAACAAAAAAGTCCATGATAAAGGACTCGGAACTCGAGGAATCTACACACGATTTCCATTGATTGGAGAGTTGAACCATCCACTATAAATCGGTGTGACGCGACTATCCAATGAACATATCATGGCTGCATGAAAGATTGATACCAAATTCAGGCTTTATGTCTGGAGGAGAAAGGTCTCCTGTAAGTTGTTGTTATGGTCTAATCCGGATGCATGGATGATGAAGATATGCGGATGAATTCAACCAGTTGAGGTTGTCCAGACGACCATACATCATTGATGGGACCTTAGGTATTGAATCTAGGCCATAAGCCCTCCTTTTAGCACGTCTCCTTATCTGTGGGAGCTTTTTAATATGATTTTTTTGTCATGATTCTTCGCATTGACTACGCTCCAATGGTCCAAAACTTGAGAACATGATTGTAGTCCTACGCAAGAGACTCAGCTTTCTGAGTCTTGAGTGGGCAGTCTGCACATACGATCTATGACTAGGCTGAACACCTTTATCCCCCGAGAGAACGCAGCATCATCGCACTACCAGGTTAGAGCAGCGTGCCTTCTCTCTTCATTCAACATGCAAGTTTGTGTGCGAGCATCCCCATGCCGTTAGCCTTCGGAGTGTTACAGAGCTTGAATAGAGCAAAAGATCCCGACAAACCGACATCAATTATGGTGGTGCTTATGATAGCAATCCCCAAGGTTCTTTGGACTAAATTCCAGGCAGCAGTATTCATGGATGCAGACGAGATCTCTTTTCTCTGCCTATTATACGTTGCATGGGTTGTCGCAATTCCTTTGCACTTCGTATCCGCACAGGCCAATCTGCCTCTTCAATCATGTCCAATTGCTTGTGAGGACAGACGATGGAAATGCGGGGAAAGAGGTGTAGTGCTTCCCTGTCTAGTAGATGGAAAGGCTGAAGATGATTCAATTTTTAGGCCTGCATGCAGTCTAGTATAACGTCATTATTAGCACCTGTATGGCGAATCGTAACAAATACGCACCGACAAATCCATCTGTCTCAGGATTGGCTTTCGACCAGAGGCCGCGCGTGCATGGGCTCTTCAAGAACATGGACTCATCGAGAATTTGATTCTGGTCTTGATGAAGCTTCCTAAGGGATTTTTCGGTCTCGGTTGCGCGATATTGAAGATGACATATTGTCAGTGGTTTCGACAGCCATCTCGCCAATACTTGTTGGAGTATCTGTAGAATACTCGAGATGAGAGTCGCAGGATTCCAAATCCAGCTGGTTACCTAGGTAGACGATATGATATGCTGACTGGTCTTTTCCTTTTTCTTTAACTATCATACTTCACTAGATCTTACACTAGCTGCTCATATCATTTTTATTCCGGCCGCTAGAGTTCATTACGCTCACGTACGAAGCTTCTGTTCTGAAGATCAGGCTCTTTGAAGGTCATGCTAACTGATCTCGTATCGTCCATTGGTTGTAGGCCTCCTTTCTTGGAGTTCAGTCACACAGTTTGGATTAGACAGACTGGGTCAGTACGCCTCACATCACCCAGAAAATTTGCTGCAGCCACAATCACACTAACCCCAAACATACGCGTAATCTACCTCAGTCGTTGTAAGTCAGTTTAAGCACATTAGCACAGGATATGCGGGGATCAAAGTCTGACAGAAAACGGCCATCCAATGACCCCGCAGATGGTCAATGCTTAGCATCCAGTGAGCGACTTTCTCTTACAAGATCGCATTTAACATCACAAACTCTCGCACGGAGTATATTGTACTCCGAACGTCTCAAGAATGAACGGAATTAGGGCTAATTTGTATTGTCCCAATTTGGTCTAGCGGGTATCGGAAGCTATGACCAGCTGATTGATAGGCTTATCGCGCGACTTCCTCGTCTCATCCAACTTCATCTCTTCTCTTTCGCTTCATTGACTTTGTTATTATTTAACTATTGGTTCCAGCTTAGTCAACTGTACACAGCTGGCATAGGGAGGACCTAACACATTTTGTTTCATCAGTCCCCGAGCATGGCGCCCGCTTCCGAATCCGAGGTACACTATACGGTCTTCGTGCGACTGCCGTTCCCTCGTGGGGACTTTATCGACCCTCCACCTGTTAGTACTTCCCAAAGCTTAGTTATGGTTATGCTAAGATGCGATAGGCCAACTGGAACCTTGTCAAAGATCGCGCTCTATGGGAGATTCTGTCACGGCCCTCCAAGGGCAAAGATATAGACTGTATGATAAGATCCTCGAACATCCGCAGTACAGCTAGGTGCTGACCACACTTCACGCTTGCAGGGAAAGCAATGTATGACACATTTGACTCTGACTTCACTCCATTATCTGTTAGCCACTGACTCGACCAGCGCCGAGGACTTCAACGTCACCCTTCCATTTCTTCTCCAGCAAGCTGCGTGGCTTTACGATCGCCAACTATCTCAAGTCCGAGCACAAATGTTAAAGGTTGGCAACACACACTCGCAGTCACCATCTCCGGCCCCGGGGAACACTCTGGGATCTGTTTCCGGAAGTGGCGCATTGGGTGGGCAGGCTATGAGGAGAGTTGGCAGTGGTGGTGGGCTTACAATATTCCTGTTATTACACGGAGAAATGAGGCTAAAGCAATGATAGGCTCTCGTGCCCCGTCGAGATTATCCACCGTTCAGAAAGACAGTCAACTATCACGGGTGGAAAGTAGCTCCTCTGTGGCTATGAAAACTAAAGGTATTACAATTGCGGCCTCTGAGGATGACCAAGGTATACTAACGGTTCTAGCACCATCCGTTCGAACAAACTCTACAAACACCATCACTCAGACACAAGTAGCGACTGAAACGATAGATAAACCCGTTGCAACCAAAATACCAACGTCATTAGCTGGCCGGTTACCAAGACGCGACAGGCCAAGTCTAGCTGTCCTTCAGCAATCACCTCAAACGGCTCAGGCAATCGATGATAGCCCGCCATTATCACCTGACTCCGATACAGACTCGGATTTAGGGGATGACGACGATGACGATGATGAACATGTGGTGGCGAGTCGACGAATGCCAGGTGTACGTCGCTTCGGCAAATATTCTATGCACAAACCTAGCTTAAGGGATGACCTGGATGATGACGACGATGATTCGCCTGCTTTCCTCCCTCTGCCTCGTGAAAATGAGGTCGGCCTTCAGCATATGAACTCGACTCTTCGTCAACAGAGCAGTGTCCCTGAGACGTCGCGCAGACAAATGACAAGTTACGTCCCGTCACATCATCGCGAGCTGACAAGTCTCGACAGTTCTGCGAGCTCAGGCGTAGCTATAGGCAGTCCGCGAGGGGGGCCGCAACGTCCAACGGAACCACTAAGTCCGCGACGAGTTGCAAATTTGTCCCGGCAGAGTTCAAGACAGCCCGGTTCGGCAAATCAAAGCAGCGAAGAGACACGCAGTATGGGTAGTAGTTTTAGTGATTTAGATGGTAGTTTCCTCTTATCTTTTAGACTTGAAGGGTGTCCTGCTAACTTTTTTTCAGATGCAAGCGTCACACAATCTGCCCTCGAAGAAGCTCTTTTGAGCAATATGCAGCATGGGGGAATGGCCAGCCGAATGAGCACAATCAGCCAAGCACTTCGCAGTCGGTATCTGTGATAGTGGATATGTATGTTGTAGGTTGAACATGACATGAATCTTACCTCTTTCTAGGGTTATGTGGAATCATTGTATGCGTATGATATCCCGAGGTAATTACCTCCATATCCGGCCGTACCTAAATACCCATTTCATGGTAGAAAAAGTCGACTATAGGACATAGATTCGAAGAAATTCTTCTTACCGAGCAATCCTTGCAAAATAAGATCTCGGACATCTGGAGGTCTCGTTTGTACAAAGTAGATCTGATCATACCTCGGGAATAACAAATTCAGAAATACGCAACCTACAGCCATCGAAGGATTATTTTCAGACTCGATTTTTTCTAGGTCTCTATTTTCTAATACATGGATTCAATTTTGCTCATATTTACTACTCCTGACGTGAAGTTGTTCATCCATTTCCGATAAGAGGAAAACTGCCGCGGAGTTAGATAAGAACCCCGCAATGATGAATGAGAATCTCGCTGACCGTTTGCGACCAGATACATCCACCTCACAGCTAGAGGATAGAACGACTTCAACTGAGCAATCTCGCGTATTCAATTGAACCGACGACATTGATTCCAGCCGCCTTGCCGTCGACTATATCATCCACATCAACGCGCGTGGGAATCCCCCGCGCGAGTAGACGTCACAGCCATGTCCACAGAGACAGAATCGCATTACTTCAGCAGCTACCCTCCCCCCAAAGCGCTCCAACGCCATGAAGCGCTCACCCGAGCATTCGTCCAGCTTCAACTCGAAAAGAACCGGCGAGTCGTGTTAGTAACAAGTGGAGGAACAACGGTTCCGGTACACCCTTCTTCTTCCATCTCAACCCCATATCTAATCTATTTCTAATGGAAAATAATATCAGCTCGAAAACCAAACAGTCCGCTTCATCGATAACTTCTCAGCCGGCACCCGCGGTGCCTCCTCCGCCGAACAATTCCTCGAAAACGGATACGCCGTGATCTTCCTGCATCGCCAGTTCTCCTTACTCCCTTACTCGCGACATTACAGCCATTCTACAAACTGTTTTCTGGATTTCATGGACGAAGACCCCGCCACTTCTTCCATAGTAGTCCGAGAAGAATACCAGTCCTCCATGCGCGACGTATTACGCAAATACCGCTATGCCAAGCAGAATAATCTGCTGTTGGTATTGCCATTCACAACAGTGACGGAATATATGTTCGAGCTCCGCTCATTGGCGCATCTCATGAAACCCTTGGGTGCGAATGCGTTGTTCTATCTCGCTGCAGCTGTGAGCGATTTTTTCATTCCGAGGGATCGGATGGCAGAGCACAAGATTCAATCATCTGAAATTCCAGCTCATATCGGTTCTTCTACCACCATCATCACATCTTCCACCGATAATAACCAACAACCGATCCAAGACGACGAAGTATACACAGGCTACAACGAAGAACCCGAACCCGAAACAACAACAACAGACCACCACAAATCCAAAAAGCTCATCATCGACCTCGACCCCGTCCCCAAATTCCTCCATCGTCTCGTCGACGGCTGGGCTCCAGAGGGATCTATGATCGTATCCTTCAAACTCGAAACCGACCCCACACTCCTAGTCTACAAAGCGCGTACATCCCTGCAACGATACGCGCACCATTTGGTTATTGGCAATCTGCTATCGACGCGAAAATGGGAGGTGGTCTTCGTCACGCCCGAGGAGCCGCATGAGAGGTGGATCCGGGTGCCGAAAGCGAAGAGGAGTAAATCTATTTCCGGAAGTGAGAATCAGATTGGTCTTGCGGAGAAGATATTACATGATCAGGAGCATCCCGCTCAGGGGGAAGGAAAGGTAGAGGAGAATGAAGAGGGTACTGGTGGTGCTAGTGGTGATGTGCCTGATGGAGGAGTGGAGATTGAGAGTTTGATTATTCCGGAGTTGGTCAAGTTGCATTCAAGGAAGATTGCTTCGAGGTCGACTACTACCTAGTTTAGGGGGATTTGCTTTGAGTGTGTTGCAAATGTCTTCTTGTTATTATATATTGCATCGATATCAATGAGATAATAGAGTGAGAAATATTAGAACAATGGTTTCGTTTTTGTTCATACCTAGGGTAATCAAACGATCTCTAAAACGATTGTAAATCCCATCCATCCATCCAGTATCAATAATCCAAGCGAACGCCATAGCTATGCCTATGTTGGTACATAAAACTCTTTAACGCCAATCCAACCAAATAATGAAAACCAAGTCTATAGCAAGGAAGCAATTCCCACAACATCTAGAAAGGAGGTCACAGAAAGAGGTCACTCCCATTCAACAGTCTCACATTCTCCCCTCGCGTTAGTCGTAACCTCAATCCGGGTCATCATCCACCCGGACTGCGTCCCCTCACGCGGCACGCCCAATCGCGGAGACTCAAAGGTTCGACATTCCGGTCTCGATTCTCCTTCAAAATCCGTCTCATCGCTCCATCGGAAACTGTATTGTCGACAGAGACCGTCTTCTTCGCAGACGCGGCGACAGTCGTTCACGTTTTCGACTCGGATGTCCTCGACCAGGTCGCCGGAGAGATTGTCCCAATCTTGTTGGATACCGGGTCGCATTTGCGGGAGGATGCGTTCGCGAAAGACGTCGGAGTGGAGGAGGTATTTGTGTTTTCGCTGTGAAAAGGTTTAGAAATAAAACATCGATAAAATTGTCATGCAGCTAGAAGAAGAAATACCTTGACGAACCAATCCTGATCGAATTTCCACATCTCCTCCACGTCCTCCGGGGAAAGATGGTGGAATCCCACAACAGGAAAACACCAGGGTTGCCGATAGAAGAGGTTTGTCAAGGGCTCAATCTCCCCCAACCGCGCGTTCTGAAGCAAAGGCCAGGTAAACGTCAAATCAACCCCGGCATCTTTCAGTACCTTGCCCAAAACCATATCTCCCGCCCATTCTTCGTTGGTATACTGATCATACGCCGTAATATTCTTTGCCCGTTGTTTCGACACCATCCTCATCGCCTTCTGCGAGATAATGAAGCCCGATCCACCGTGCGCAAACAAAACATCCCCAATCTGCGTCTCGGTCCCCAAATACAGTGGCTCCTCCGGATCCAGCCGGTCAAGCCACGCCACCAGATTCGCCCAAACGATGTGCGTGTCGGCCTCCATAAAGACATACCATTTCGCATCCGGCTTCGCCTTGAGCGCCTCATCGATCATCGGCAGAAACTTCCATTTATCGAGTTTCCATCCAGGGTTATTCGGCATCCCAAACACCCCGTTTTCCTCCACCGTGGAATCAGCTTCCTGCAACCCCACACGACCCGATACTCGCAATCGGTTGTAGAGATCAAAGTCCTCTATGGATAGGCGAACGTCCCGTCGCACATTCTGCAGTACATCGTACAACTGTACGCCCTCAACCTTTTCCGTAAAATCGGAGAAAACGACGTAGTTCGGGACGCAGCGAAAAGTCGTTCGGGCGTGGATGGGGACTTTGTCGAGGGCTTCGGTGACACCTGTTTTGAGGACGACGAGGACATTCTCTATCCCCGGCAGAGGCGGACATGCAAACTTCGTATCTTTCCCCTTTGGTTGTTGCTGTGCTTTCAAGGGTTGCTGCTGATCTCGTCGAGCTTGTTTTGTCGGTGCAACGACTCGATCATGCGGCGGTGGTTGGTCGGGGGAGGACGAAGCGTCCCGAGGACTAATCTGACTTGGCGATCGGGCTACTATGAACCATTGCGGACCTCCGAGGAATTGTAATAGCACAATAAATCCTATCAGCGGCGCGACGACTGTAATCCATCGACGCGATTTGCGGCGAAGGGGAAGCATGAGTGGTCGTCTCGTACTTTTCTGTGCGTTATGATGATGAGGAAAGGTGGCGGGAGCGGAAAGCGGCGAACGTTCGTTCTATGTCATTAAACGGGGGAGTTATGATCCTGAGACTAAAGTGAAATATAAAAGAATTGGTGTATTGGGCGACGTGTTTGGAGAGAAGAGAATGTAAGAAAGAAGATGAATGAATGAATGAATGAAGAAAGGATTGTTTAGATAGGAATCAAGGAGTGTAGATCGGAATCAAGGATTAAAAAGACCGAATGGCAAACATGTCGAAATGCAATGATTGCACAATAGGTACGCACGCCAAATATGTGGTGGAAGTTCTCCCTGGCAAGGACTTAAGGAGCCAGTCTCTCCTAAATATACCCAGGCAAGTGTAAATACTAAATAAATAAAAAATAAAAAAACTAAAATGGAATAAGTTAATCGGATGAACGCACAAGCCTTACTACTAAAATCACAAAATCAACAAGCAAAACCCTACACAAGAAGCTTGTCTGGAGCAAAGAACTAAATATCTCTGCGAGGGCGGGGAACGGAATCATAAGACTTAGCAATTAACTATGGTATAACTATATTAAACTAATCGAATGAATTACGCGAGCTCCTGTCAATCTTCTCCATCTCTGTATCTCGTTTGTGGATGATCGGTTTGATCTTCATGGAGTTGGCCATTCATTCCACAGGTACTCCATCCGGATGATTGGTTGCGTACGTATGCCGTTCTATGGGGACATGCGGCATTTGCAAATGCCAAAGTCCAAACTTCAAAGATAAGAACATCTCTCTTTCGAGGTCGGTCTTTCATAGCAGGAAGTTTTGTAGAGTGCTGACGGATCCCGTAGCAAGAGATTGTTCATTTGTCACCGAGAATCGTTATACAATTAGCAAGCAAGCAAGCATAGTACTATCAAGCACGACGAACGATAGACAAGGAGTCACCGTTGATCAGACCCATACTCCGTAGACCCATTGTTATTGCGCTCCGCGGGCTTGGTCAGTGGTTTTCGGTCTTTCAGACGGAGTCGATCTAGGCTCTGTTCGTGTTTAGTGTGTGTCTCCAGCGTGTTTCAGGTTAATCGACCCGACGTCATGCCTGATTCTCTGTGGTTAGTCGCTGTTCGTTGGACTGTTTAGTTGTGCTTAGTGTCACGCTTAGTTGGCCTGAGCACTTGGGGATCATCGTGATGGCGAGAGAGAAATATCAATGGGATCGACATCTCTTTTGCGGTGAGATTGACGATCGCTTGATTGCCTCGGTTTGTGAGAGCACAGTACTCCGTACTACAGTGCGTAGTACGTAGTTCGTCCGGGTGGAATGACTGACGGAGAGTTGAGAGTTGAGAGAGTGAGAGAGTCGGAGTGGATGCTTTGGCCGGAGAATAAAAGGGGAAGGTGGGATCGGATGCCTCAATTCTCGGGCTCCCCTTCACATGCAGTCAGCAAGATTTCATGTCGTACATGACCGTTTCGTTTCTTTTGCTGGACTATTTAAATAACAAATCCGGCTTGATGACCGCATTTTACAGGGATAACTAAAGATCGGAATTCTATACGGAGTTATAATATTGACCTAGTTCAAGGTGTCATATCTGCTCGATCTCTATGCAGCTTAGGATGCTATCAACAGCACCACAGCTTCATACGGTCGCAACGCCCAACTCTCTTCTCCCAGATACTTCTCGCTCACTCCATAATTATCCAACAACACATCTTTTACTTCTCCCAGCATATGCAGCTTCGCATCCCATTTGACCGTCTGATCCGTAAAGTTACAAATCACCAACGCCTTCTGATCGTGGAACTGCCGTGTATACGCAAACAGATGCTCATTGTCGCGGTCGACCAGCACAAAATCGCCATAGACAAAGACGTCAAGATACTTTTTGCGTAGACTCAGAACTGAGCCCCAGTAATTGTAGACGGAGGTAGGGTCTGGGAGTTGATCCGCGGCATTGATTTGTGTGTAATTTGGGTTGATGCTCATCCAGGGTTTGACATTGGCGTCGTCGGTGAAGCCGGCGTTGGGACCTGCAGTCCATTGAACGGGTGTTCGGGCGTTGTCTCGCGATTTCTTTTGGTATTGATGGCGGTATTTGTTGAGGGCTTCGATGTTGTCCGGTTCGGTAGCCAGGTGTCTAGGTCAAGTCAGTCAATCCGGTCCGAATCGTCTCGATAGTGCAGACAGCGAGAATACCTTTTCCAATGATTCAGACAATCAATGTCCTGATACTCGTCAATCGGCCACTCAATCGGAACATTCCGCATTCCCAACTCTTGTCCTTGATAGATAAATGGTGTCCCCGCCATCAATGCAAGACATGTAGCAAGCATCTTGCCTGCAATCACTGAATTTTCAGGACTGGCATTGGTATATCGATCTATCGACCGCGGCTGATCATGATTCTCCCAGTACAACGCATTCCACCCCTCATTCTCATACATGAACGTCTGCCATTTGTTGAACATGCGTTTGAGATCAGTCAACTTCCAACTTCCCTCACCAAACTTGTCGAATGTGCCATGGTCGATATCGACATGCTCAAAATCAAAGATCATGTTAATCTCTTTCCGGTCAAAGCGGACTGCCTTGAGGACGTCATCGATGGTAGATGCAAATGGCATCTCCCCTACACTGAAAGCATCGTACTCCTGAAGAATTTGTCCGATTTCTTGCAAGTACTCGTGTAGTCGGGGACCATTGGCGTAGTGAGCATACCCCCATTGCCAGGGGGTATCAGAGTTTGCCACAGGTGCGTCTGGAAAGTCCTGGTCTTTGCTGATGAAGTTGATAACGTCCATGCGGAAACCGTCGCAGCCCTTGTTGAGCCAGAACCGTATAATATCGTGTACAGCTTTGCGGACGGGGGGATGCTCCCAGTTTAGGTCTGGTTGTTCCTCTGCGTAGAGATGAAGATAGTACTCCCCAGTCAGTTCATCATACTTCCACGCACTGCCTAAACACGATGAAATTAGTACAAAACTCTTGAGAATAGTATATTGACTGTGAAGTACCCTGAAAATGAGACACCCAATTATTCGGCGGATGTCGATTCCCCTGCTCATCAAACCTGGGCGGTTTCCAAATGTACCAATCCCTAAACTCATTATTCTCTTTCGAGCTCCTCGATTTCTGAAACCATTCATGCTGATCACTTGTATGGTTCACCACCAAATCCATTAACAACTTCATCCCCCTCTCATGACATCCGCTAATCAACTTGTCAACATCCTCGACTGTTCCGTACGGTGGATGAATGCTGTAATAATCCGAAATGTCATAGCCCATGTCTACCTGCGGGGATTTATACGATGGGGATAGCCAGATTATGTCCACGCCGAGTTGTTTGATGTAATCGAGTTTGGAGATGATGCCGGGGATGTCGCCGACGCCATCGTTGTTGGAGTCTTTGTAGGATGCGGGCCAGATTTGATAGACGGAGGATTCTTTCCACCAGGCTCGATTTACTGGTTTCGCTGACATTGTTGCGTTCTGAAATAGAGTGAAGTGCTGAGGGACTTGAATTTGATGAAAGACGATCGTGGCTTCAGAATAGATCCAACTGTTGAGAATCTGGGAAGTGAAAGACAGACGAGCTGTACTGCCCCGCGCTCTACAAACTAATCGCTGCCCCTTGGCTGATCCATCAGCTAGACAGCTCGAACGTCCATCTTCATTCGACGTTCAACTGCAATGGTTCCGCAATTCTGACTTGGGCGACTCCACCTTGCTGTTGGAGGCCTCTTGCAAGCATTAGCAGACATGTTTTCTCGACGGCAGTTCCCATTTCTTCTCAAAAAGCATTTCAATTGAGACAAATAATGCGTCTCTTCGCTGTTTCGATGATTGAAGGAGAGAAGAATATGGTCTGTGAAGGGAAGTTACGTCATAAGCTAGCTGTATCTACAAGACTCTGATTCTGGCATTTTTCAACGAATCCATATGGATAATAACACTTCTTCTATATGTAGCAAGATTGTATACTCAATGATGTATATCCACACACAAACACTTTCAACACTGTCTTCGTGATTAGGAAAATGATTAGGAAAATACAGCAAAGCAAATTAATGAAGCTCTTATCGGCTTATCTGGATAAACCGGGATGTCCAGATCTGGAATAGACCCGCTGCCTAGTTTCCCAGGCATCAATGAACCAGAGGTTGCGCCTTCCGCGTCGGCAAGACGTTCACTTGACAGCAACACAACAACAACGCTTGATGGCTTAAGACATCGCAAAAATGGCACAGGACAACCGATATCCCCCGCCGTATCGCTCGTCTGGCTACGACGACCGAGACCGAGACGGACGCATGTATGACGATCAATATTCAAGGTCTCGCTCCATCGAGCGCGGACACTACTCCCTACATGGTACAGACTGACAGCACGGTTCAAATGGATAAGACAGCTTTATTTTGTTCTGATCTGAGCTTCTGGCTAATTTCTTTCATCTGCCTTTGATGAGCGATAATGAAAAGACCATGCACCTCGAGGACCCGCTGGTCATAGAAGACCCGATTACTCAGAAGACCGAGATTATAGAGGCGGTCGAGATGACTACCGTCGATCATCTCCGCCGCGCCGTGGTGGTGGCCGCGCATACAGAGACCGTGATCACGAAGGATACCGCTCACCGGAATACGACAACAGCCGCAGCAGAAGTCCCAGTCGCAGCCGCAGCCGTGGCCGTGGTCGCGATCGTGACAGACATCGCCAGAATGTTCAGGAAAGCCGAGAAGTCATCATGGAAGGATTGCCGGTGGATATGGTTGAAGAAGACGTTCGACAACTCTTTACCCCATTTGGTTATGATCGATAACGTTCTGTTTGGAGACATGAAGCTGAGATGTGCAATCGCTGGGTGTGCGCGTGTTCGCACCCCGGTTGATGACTGGACAGATCTCGAATGAATTATTAGATTATTATCATGTTCAAGGATTGGAAGACGTTCGAGTCATTCGTGACAGACAAACAAGTGCGTGTGATGTTGATCTGACTCTGCCAGAGTGCTAACTTTTATCCCTGTGTAGAGATATCACGGCAAATCGGTTTTCTTCGTTTCCACAGTTTGAGTGATTCAAGGGCTTTTATGGAACAGAACGCTCCGACTTTATACCTTTATGGACGAAAACCCGGCAATGACGATCGAGGTGCTAAAATTCGCATATCTTATACTCGAGAGAGGGATGACCGTCGGGGTCGTCCGGAGGGCGAGTGGACTTGCAGAAACGTTAGTTTCTTCTCTATAGTCTGGTTCAACAAGATGCTAACTCTGTAGTGTTCATTTGACAACTTTTCGACCCGCCAGAAGTGCTTTCGCTGTCAGGCAGATCGTGCCGGTGCGTACACCACTCATGATCTGGAAAAGGATAATACTGACTCAAACAGAGGCGGAAATGGCACCAGAAGAGCTACCTACTCGTCCCAGCAACATTGGTGACAATGATGTAGCTCCCGACAACACTCCCTCTCAATTCCTACTATTTAGAGGACTGGATAGTTCGGTCACGGAAGAAGTCTTCTCCAAAGGCGTCACAAAACTTTACAAGCCCGCCGCTGATGACAGCCAAAACCCCGAAACAGGGCCCAAAAAATCCAAAGTCGCTTCTACTACTGGCGATTCCAATCTAGGTGCTCGTGAAGGTTCTTTACGGCGGGTGCTGCTGGTTCGTGATCGTCACAGCAATGAAAGTTGGAAATTCGGGTTTGCGGAGTTTGCCACTATTGAGGTATGTTTATTTGAATCAGCTTCGCGACAACGGCTTATAGATTGGATACAGGATGCGCAGGCAGCTCTGGTAAAGTTGAATTCTTTTGAGAAGTTTACTATCGCCTCGAAACCCGTTTTGGCTAGCTATATTCACGCCGGTGTCTTCGTTCCAGTCATCAATCCCACACCTAGTACAGCAAGGTTCACATTCAGCCCACTGAATAACGCGGCAATGAAACTCGCATACTGGGACGAAGAAGGCTACGTCACGGAGCTGGTAGTATCGACCGAGGACCTCGACAAAAAGTCAAAGACAGATCCAAAAGCTGCAAAAGAGGGCGATAAGGCGAAGAAAAGAAAAGCAGAGGCATCCGGTTCTGCTGGTGTGAAGAAGATGGCGGTACCATCACATCTCCAATTCTGGTCCAACCGACATGCAGAGTTACACGGTATCCAAAAGAAGGACGAGGAGGGCCACCACGAGCCAGGCAAAGGATCGGAAAGAGAATCCACTGGCGTTACTGCAGCACCACCTAGTCGATCTTATGCCGACTTGAACCGTAACTGCTGCTACTTGTGTATGCGCCAATTCAAGTCATCAGCAGAAGTCAATCGCCACGAACGATTGAGTCAGTTGCATCGCGACAACCTCAACAACGAAGAATTAGTTACGAAAGCCCTGGCAAAGCTCGAAAAACATAAAGACGACCAGCCTACTACGGAATACCGAGATCGAGCTAAAGAGCGCCGCCACGCATTCGGAAGCTCTCGACAGACTCAGGCTAAACCCAAACCTGCCGCGCCTACGAAACACAACATTGAAGAGCCTGCCGCTGCCCCGGCGCCGTCCAAAGGTGCAGCTCTGTTGAGCAAAATGGGCTGGTCCGAAGGATCTGGACTGGGTGCGCAGGGAACCGGTATGGTCGCCCCAATTGCTACAGATGTGTATGCCCAGGGTGTCGGATTGGGTGCTCACGGTAGTAAACTCGGTGAAGCGTCCGAGGAAGCCGCTCGAAATACGCGTGGCCGGTATGATGAGTTTCTGGAGAAGACGAAGGATTTGGCGAGAGAGAGATATGAGCGGCTGTCTTGACTTGTCTAGCCTTGAAATCAGTTGCATGTACACTAGTAATGAATTGTATACACGTATGAATTGTCCATGTCAAATGCTTCGGAGCGGTGATTCCATCCCATGTACCCAGTAAATTCCCGTCCCAATCAATGCAATCCAATACTCCTTAGAACTCCTATGCAATAAATAATCCATACCACTTCATATTTCTTATTTCTCACTCTTCCCTTTCTCCCGCTCCTTCGCCTTCGCCTCCTCAACCCTCCTCCTCACCTCCCCCAAATCCTTCTTATCAAACACACTCTCCAACCACTCCTCCATATCCCTCTCAAACTGTTCTTCTTCCTCCTTCGTCGGCTTCACGCCTCCTTTGTTTCCACTTCCTTCACCATACATTTTCTCTCTATACCTCCTCCTGGCAGTCTCCACAGAATCAATATCCAGCACACAAAACGTTGCGCCGGCCGCAATCATTGCGATCGATAATGTGTTAATGGTTGCGATGTTCAGGGCTTCAAAGGCGTCCATCCCGCCGCTTACGGAGGGTTTGTGCCACATGGAGGTTGTGTAGAATGGTGGGCGGGTGGCGAGGTGTTTTCGGATTAGGGCGCGGCGGGTTATGAGTGCGGAGAGGGAGAAGAAGATTAGGCCGCTGAGGAGGAGTTTGGCGTTGTTGGGGATTAAGGGGGGTGGTTTGTTGATGTTGGTATTCGTAGGGGGAGATTGTTGTCGTGTGGTTGTGCTGTTATTCTCTGTCGTCATTGTTGTTGAAGGTACGGCTGGCGACGATGCTTTTTCCTCTGGTGGGAAGAGCCATCTTTTAAGAAGCCACGACATATTTCTCTCTGGGTCTATCAGAAGATTTTCGAGCCCCGGATATATTGAAATTCAGTGGTGGAGAGAAGAGAAGAAAAGATGCAGCCTCAGGCACAAGGAAGAAAAAGCTTGGACCCTCCTGTATCTTATCTCAGCTAGCTCGAACGCTACTCCGGTTAGCTGCCCCACTTGCCCCTTTGGGACGTCTTGGGGAAATGCTTCGGAGTGTACTTTTACTATTGCTTCCTCTCTTTTCCAGAGTCAAACTCCCATTGTCAATTTCTCTGAACACCTTGGGATCGCTGCACTTTCAGACTGTTATCAGACCTAACCACTCCAAAGATACTGAATCACTATAACCATGGCATCTAAAAACCCTTTCTCCAAGACCTTCGAGACATTACCACTGACGTTCGACCGGGTGATGGAAGGCAGACCCATTGCAACAAAACATAGCCGCCTTTTGAATCTTCCAGTTGAGATCCTATCAGTGATCACCTATTATCTTCGCGCAGACAACGATGCCCTGGCCTCTCTTGCATTGGTGAACTCGGACTGTCGCCAACTGGCACGATCTTGCCAGTTCCGCGATATTCTCATTGATTTTGGCCTTCGATCGTCATTTATCCTTGGAGTTCTCATTCGTGAAGCTACCGAGCGGTTTAGGGCCAAGGATTGCCTCACACGTCGGCCGTCATTAGGTGCGTGTGTTCGCTACATACGGACAAGCTCCTCCCACTTCTACAAAGAGATTGATCTGATGCGACCTGGGGGTCGAAGGGGCGAAGAAGACAGTGCACTTTACTCTGATAATTCTCCCGAGACTGACAAATGGAGGGAATCTGTGGGTTACTTGACGACAAGGATGGACCATGTGTATGATCCCAGTTCGCTTCTCGTCATTACCTCTCTGCCGCACTTGGAAGTTCTTCATTGGGATAAAAATACTACCCTCGATCGCTACATACTGGATAGCCTGGGGATTTCCACAATCAGACATCTCAAGTTACGAGGTGATCTTGACTCCGAAGGCATTGCTGTGCAATTAGAAACTGGCGCTTCGTGGCCGCTGCTGACCCTTGATATCAAAATGAGCTGGGATTTCGATTTCCGTATTCGGCGTGACTCAGCCGACTCGTCCACTTTCTGGAACAGTCTTTTTCAATCTTGCTCGTCCACACTTCGGATCCTAAAGTTCGGCCACCGCAGAATTGGACTGAGGGAAGACATCCCGATTTCGTTTACTGCTAAGTTCCCTTATCTCCAATCTCTCCAAATTGGCAATGAGACAGTGATAAGTTAACCATCGTTGACGAGCCTCCTGCAAAGCCCACGCTTGTCTAATTTGGTTGTCAACTTCAGTGATGAAATTACAAGGAAGTGCTTGGATCGAATTGGCCATCTTCAATCTCTTCAGACCCTTGTCTGGACTAACTTTGGTATTTCAGACAAATCATCACTCCGACACCTCGAAAACAACAGTCAGTTGACGGCATTCGGCATTCAATACAACCAGTCCCTCGCTCTCCTAGCACGTGTCATCCCTGCCCTCAAATCATGTTCCAACCTCAAAGTTCTTTCGCTGACATGGGATGGGACCATAATTCCAGGCTCTGGGCTCATCTCTCTCGCTTCTCTCACCTCATTGGAGCAGCTGCACATTAGTTCCGGTTACCAATCCGGCTGGAAACACGACTGGTTCGTTGACCATGATTCAGTACGAAACATGCTTTCCCCATTGTGCAAACTGAAGAAGATTTTCTTTTCCCGGGATTCGTATCGAGTTAACAATCCGATACAAGACCACGAGCCAGCCGCGTACTACTCTTTCCGCGTACCGGACCTGGATGATTATTCGCAATTTATGCGGCTGCAACTACCAGACGACAATCAGACGCACAATTCCCTGCAAGACGTGTGGGAGGTGCTACATTGCCTGCGTATGGCCCGGCAGGCCGAGAAGTACGCCCTGACCTTCCCAGAACTGGAATATCTCCGTATTGGTCAGCTTTCTTTCGCTTTTGGAAGATACCCTAATGGGCAAAAGAGGACTGTGTTACTTGATCGGACGAGAGATGAAGATTTTTCAGCCTTAGAGAGCCTCTTTGGCATGACTCAGGAGTGACAGAACGTGACATTCGACCAGATTAAAATACCTGAGTACCAGGGTCCTGGTATGGATCCCATCCCATCCCAACCTAGATACATCTCACGGAGCTGACTAGGTATAGGTAAGTATTCAGATTCACGCCATACTGTGTGCATAGATCGCAGTCAGGTTTCGCCAAACCTCTTGCACGGAGGGATCCTGCGCACAGTTACCATCCAAAAAAAGTTACTACTTCTACACCAATCATGACTCCAGAGGGACACTAACCATGCGGCTCGCCCAACTATTAAGTTATTCGCACTCTACCAAAATTTCCTATGCTCGCAGCCGTCGCTGACGCGCCGTACCTTCCAGGGGCGTTTTCATAGTTCAAGTAGAAGGCCTATTGAACCCGGAATAACGTCTCACTTCAATTGTTCATCGTGTTCGATTAAGTAGTGGTATTATACTAACTAATCCGGCCTGGTAGCGGAAGGGTGTCTTACATATATGTCCAGACCAGTAAGGAACAATATGGCTAGAGAACATCGACGATGCTATCCACCTTGCCCCCTTCCTACAAATTAATGTATGAAGTGCTGGATCCTCTAGGCTATCATTTAAGTATTTTCTCGCGTATTATTGTAAGTTTTCTATAATCAATACTTCCATAGCGGCAGATTGGAGATCTTGATAACGGTAACGAGCGTTCTGCCCTCGCTTCGCTCGGGTGGTGGACGATTTTAAATCACGTGAAATAGTTATCTCAACTCAGACACTCCTCTATGGCGCAATATAGCGCCAGCATTTTTCTGCCAGATGCACCGCCGGGCCAGGTAATCCCTAGCTCCAAGCATAGCAAGAAGCATCTAAAGATAAAAGGGAGCCTTTATATAGAATACAACACAAAATCAACAAAATATAAGGCCTTTGACCAGCACCCACCAGATAGCCAGCCCCTATACTAAAAATCAGTTACAGTCAATTTTTAGAGAAAATAGAGATCATTTGATTATATATATTTTTACCTAGCTTCCTATACCAGATCAGTACCCAGAATCCTTATTATATTTCTTCAATTGGGTACACATATATATACATAGCAGTCAATATCTAGCTGGCTGGCTTACTGGCCCACGAGCTGGCTTACAAGCTATCTATCCAGCTGGCTGACGGGCTGGCTATCCAGCTGGCTTACTAGCTGGCTTACAAGCTGGCTATCAAGCTGGCTATCAAGCTGGCTGACGGGCTGGCTATCCAGCTGGCTTACAAGCTGGCTTACAAGCTGGCTATCAAGCTGGCTATCAAGCTG